>CM042181.1:28694296-28739296 GCA_023376005.1 Doryteuthis pealeii
TTGTCACCTCAGCTAAATAATGGACCATTCTGTTTTTATCATAAAGAAAGGGAAGAAAAAAAGACATGCCACAAAATATAATAGGAAAGAAAGAGTAGGGGAAAGATAGAGAGATGGGGTGAATGCATGGAAGCAACAATGCTAATCTGTTTCAATCGAACATAAAGAAAAGATTAAAAAAAGGAAAGAAAAAAATAGTAAGAGAGAGTTAAATCAAGATCATTATCATACTTTTTAGATACTGAACTATTTTGCAATACCTCTCTAGTAAACATACCAAACATTGTAATAATCAAATTATTATACTGTGGTATATCCACAGTTACTGCTTGTATTATTAATATATAATATACAGGGTGTCCATAAAGTCTCTTTACAACTTAAAAAATGTAATACAAAAGCAAAAATACATATCTCTATTCATATCTATCTCTCTCTCTCTCTTAGTTCATATCTCTCTCTCTCTCTCACACACACACACACTATCTTAGTCTATTCATATCTATCTCAGTCTGTTCATCCCCCCTCTCTCTCTGTTCATATCTCTCTCTCTCTCTCTCTGTTCATATCTCTCTCTCTCTCTCTCTGTTCATATCTCTCTCTCTCTCTCTCTCTTTTCATATCTCTCTCTCTCTCTCTCTCTCTATACTCTCTCTCTCTCTCTCTCTCTCTGTTCATCTCTGTTCATATCTCTCTCTCTCTCTCTCTTACTGTTCATATCTCTCTCTCTCTCTCCTCTCTCTCTGTTCATATCTCTCTCTCTCTCTCTCTCTTCTCTGTTATATCTCTCTCTCTCTCTCTCTCTTACTCTCTCTCTCTCTCTCTCTCTCTCTCTTATATCTCTCTCTCTCTCTCTCTCTCTCTCTCTCTCTCTCTCTCTCTCTCTACTGTTCTCTCTCTCTCTCTCTCTCTCTCTTACTGTTCATATCTCTCTCTCTCTCTCTCTCTTACTGTTCATATCTCTCTCTCTCTCTCTCTCTTACTCTCTCTCTCTCTCTCTCTACTGTTCATATCTCTCTCTCACACACACACACACACACACACACACACACATGTGGAAATTATTACAAGGGCATCAGTGATCTTTTGTTTTAGGTCAGTAATATGCTGTATCATTGCTCGATGCACAATATTTTTAGCAACAATGAAATCCAGGAGAGTGATTGTAACGTGGCGGTGGCGATATATTCACAGTACCAAAAGCAATATACATAACGTTCTAATATCGATATATGTTGTATAGCAGGTCTTGTCAACGTGCCTCAAATTCACAACACTAAAAAGGCGTTCAGCACGTGGCGGTCATCTTGTCGATAAAAAAGTACAACGCGAGAAATATATCGTCACAAGCTGCTTAGCTTTTATTTCCAGGCTCGTCTCGTGGGTTGTATCGGAGAGGAGGAAAGGCAGAGAGAAAGAGAGAGAACACTGTTAGATTACTGTGATCCCACAAGGGTACCAGAGGCCCGTCCGTTCCCCTAGGCCTCGGAAAGCAAAAAGAGGCTGGTATTTTTCTTTGTCGTTCCACGTCACCACGTGGCTTCCGGTTCCGGTCAACACCCGAAACTTCCGGTTGGCATTCAATTGTCCATGGGGGGGGGGGGGTCACGCCCCGGTCAAAATCACGACAACGGTTTTGTGCTCATCACTATTTTTTAAAACCTTTACTATCTCTTATTTCTTCTTCCTCTCTTTTCTAATATAGTAGTTCTCGCTCAGGATAATCCCCATCTTGCTACAGTGATATCTGGTGAACAGGGTAAAATATAATTATAATATAATTTTCTATCTCTTTTCCAGTGGTGGGGGTAACAAGACTATTGACTAAGTTTAAAGGTTTAGTCTACTTACTAGCAGCATTAATCCAGTCCTCATAGAATTTTTTTGTAAGTAAAGGATCTTCCAAGTTTCGGAAAAACTTTCTTAATGCACTTGTAACATCATGGAGGCTAAAATTCTTCAAAAGCAAGTGGACATCTTGGGCATCTAAAAAAAATAAAAATAAAATTTTAAATAAAAATTTATTCTTTATAAAAATTTTTTTTATAAAATACAAACATTTTTAAAAAATGCACAAATGAGATATGTAATGATAGACAAGAGAGATTACCTTTTTTGAAAGTTTCCAACAGTGCTGTCACTCGGGATTGAATACCATTCCGCCTGTAGATGCCATCTTCAGATAAACCTTAAAAAAAAAAAATAAATAAATAAAAAATAAAAATAAATAAAAAATAAAATATAAATAAAAAATAATGAATGTAGTTTTTTTTGCTAATTGACTCATCTACAAGGATAATGCTAAAAGGTAAGGTCATTGGCCTAGGGCCCACATATATCTGGTGTCCACTGAAACTAATTTGTCATGTAGCCTGCCAAATTATAATCTTGTTTCAAGTGCACACCATGTATTTAATAATAAAATATATTCAAAACCATAAGGAGCCTTTGTACAATAAGTATAGGGCAATAGTGGTCTTCAACTAGTGGGTCATGAGGGCCACAGTGGTCTTCAACTAGGGGTCATGAGGGCCACAGTGGTCTTCAACTAGTGGGTCATGAGGGCCACAGTGGTCTTCAACTAGGGGGTCATGAGGGCCACAGTGGTCTGGGGGTCTTGAGGGCCACAGTGGTCTTCAACTAGGGGTCATGAGGGCCACAGTGGTCTTCAACTAGTGGTCATGAGGGCCACAGTGGTCTTCAACTAGTGGGTCATGAGGGCCACAGTGGTCTTCAACTAGGGGGTCATGAGGGCCACAGTGGTCTTCAACTAGGGGGTCATGAGGGCCACAGTGGTCTTCAACTAGTGGGTCATGAGGGCCACAGTGGTCATCAACCACGGGGTCATGAGGGCCACCACCCTTTCCTAGAAATAATGCAAAGTAAAGAAAATGAAATTGGTAATTGTATTGATAAGATTTAGCCAAATTTTGAAAGATAATACTTACCATTTGTCATAATGAATTTAGTACATTTATCTACAATCACAGGAACATTGTCAGATGTAAGTTGCTGGTCTTCAAGTCTGTTTTGGCATTTCTGGAGAAAAAAAAATTGTTTAATGTTTAAAATTAAGTATGTAATAATACTATCTGAAGTAATCATCTACACAGGGTAAAGAGATCAGATATTTCAAGATTAACCTACCACATAATGCATAGGCATAGCCTATCATTTTTGTAAGCAAGTGTAGTTAGAATTTAAAACTACAGGGTAAAGTCTTTTCGCAACTTTAAAAAAATATCACAAAAGCAAATGAACCGATAAATACATGGAAATTTTTACAAAATGAACAATGCATGTCGTTCTTGTGAGGACTGCATAAGATAAGAGAATTTACTCAACAAAGTTAGTTTAAAGACTAAATCTTAAAAATATAGATTCAGTAAGAATAACATAATCCCAGACCAATTTCTGGGAATTATCATAGCAACTGACAGATAAGTCTGGCACAAGACCATTTATAAAATAACAAAAATATTATCAGGTGCCTCACCAATCAGGAAACTGGGGCGGAGACTTGTTGCCCCCCTTCAAGATGTGTAACCCAAGGCCATGATTTCGATTGGCCGTCCAATCAAATGCGACCGCGTGGGTGGGTTTTTGTACGCCTCCTGATGTTTACACTGTAGGGCCATTGGTCCGACGTTTCTATTGGCTGGCCAATCAGAGCCCTGGATTCAGGGGTTTGGAACCCATAAAAGAGGTCCCAAAAGGGTTCCAGTCAGATCGGACAGCTGGTTCTTGACCAGATTGATAGCTCCGTCTCACAGCCCTTGTCGCCGTCTTTGCTTTGTCATCTTGCTACTCAAAAGTCCTGAATTTGAATCAGAACTCAACATATATCGCCAGTCAGTCCACAAAATGCCGACTCCACTTCAACTTCGATACCCCTTTGTGGTTGTACATGATTTTTATCACCGTATAACTAATAAAGGTCTTTTATTATTAAAAACGCGTCCGTTGTAATTGTGGAACAACATTGGTGAATTTGGTCACTTTCAGGTACAGCCCGAAACAAGCATATTGGTACATTTGGTGCCTTCCCGCAGGACAGCATAGTATTACATTTGTTAATACGCTAAGTCTTATTCATTTTTTTCTGAGTTTTATTGAATTTTAATTCATGGGGATTAAATAAAAATTTTAAAAATTAAAAAAAAAAAAAAACACACGTGAAATTTTTGCTATACCTAGTTGTCGCAATAACTCAGGTAATCCTTGAGTTACATAATGACCGAGAAACACAAATGTCATTTGTTGATTTATACTAAAATGTTTTTAATTAAAAAAAAAAAAAAGCAGAGATTTGTCTTACTGTTGTTGCAGCACGTATGGCCTTTTCTAATCTTTCTGTATCATGTTGAAGATCAGCTTGAAAATAAAGACTCCTGAAAAGAAAGAAAGATAGAGTCACACACTTTCAAAAGGGAAAATTAACTTTTAAGAAAAAAAAGAAAAAAAAGAATGTTGACATAAGAGGTTTTAGTTTATTTTTTTTCAAATGGCATATCAACTCTTTATGGGTTATTTAATACCAAAATTTCATTAATTTCTAAAGGTTTAGTTTGGTTCATTTGTTTAACGGTAAGTTTATTGGTTATTCAATACTGAAATTTGATTATTTGTTGAGGTTTAATTCATTTATAAAGATTTGATTCAATTTATTTGTCTGACGGCATATCAAATCTTTATGTGTAATCTAATGCCAAAATTTGATTATTTGTTGAGGTTTAATTCATTTTAAAGATTTGATTCAATTTATTTGTCTGACGGCATATCAAATCTTTATGTGTAATCTAATGCCAAAATTTGATTATTTGTTGAGGTTTAATTCATTTATAAAGATTTGATTCAATTTATTTGTCTGACGGCATATCAAATCTTTATGTGTAATCTAATGCCAAAATTTGATTATTTGTTGAGTTTAATTCATTTATAAAGATTTGATTCAATTTATTTGTCTGACGGCATATCAAATCTTTATGTGTAATCTAATGCCAAAATTTGATTATTGTTGAGGTTTAATTCATTTATAAAATTTGATTCAATTTATTTGTCTGACGGCATATCAAATCTTTATGTGTAATCTAATGCCAAAATTTGATTATTTGTATAAGTTTGGTTTGGTTTATTTGTTTAATGGCATATCAACTCCTTATGGGTTATTTAATTCTGAAAATAGATCCAGTTTGTAAATATCTAATAATAATAGCTATTTATATAACAAGAATAGGGTGTGACAAAGGACTTCTTGTCTAGCCATTATGAGAACACGGTTAAAAATAATGCAGAGGTTTTTAATATTTCTTACCTTCCTGGAAAACCAGCAATGAAAGGGTAGCCATTTTGAATTGTGTGCGGACATTGCTCACTACTTATCATATCTAAAATCATCAAAGAAAGATGGAAAAAAAAGAAATTAAATACTGGACATTAAAATTATTAAACTAGATTAAATAATACCAATGATTTTTTATGTTTTATCTTTCATTTTTTTAATTGTACAAAAATGACATAAAAAAACAAAGAAAATCAAGTTTAATAATTTTCTTTGTTTTTTTATGTCATTTTTGCACAATTACAAAATGAAACAAAACAAAAATCATTGGTATTATTTAGATTTTTTGGACTGTTATCCTCATTTTTATTGATATATATATATATGTACAATGTTTCGGCTGATATGCCCTCCAGCCTTCTTCAGGTGTTTCTTCATGTCAAACTCAGAAAACACCTGAAGAAGGTCGGAGAGCATATCGGCTAAAACAGATTTGGTTTTGGTTTGTTTTGTTTTACGGCATATCAACCTCAGTGGGTCATTTAATGCCGATAAAGTTTTGAAATAAATCAATTCTTAATGGATAATACAATTTTTTTATAAATACATTTTTCTATTTAACCCATAGATGGGACCCTAACAGGTACTACCACTCCGGGTCAGAGTGGACCAGGGAGCAATGGTGATGAAGGGGTGCTCCACATTCCCCAAACCTCCAAAACTGGAACCTCACTATCAGATAGAGTTTAACGTCCTTCCCAGGACATGTAGACCCGCAGCCACCGCCTTCTAGCACCCATACGATAAAAAGGAGTTGGGGCTTGCCATAAGGGCAATAGGGTTGGGAAAATCATATAGGTGCTAGGGCTTGATGTGACCAGCCGATTGATCGGAGGGGGCCTCTCCGACCGCCCGTCTAGCCCAAGATAGGGCCAAAGTGGAGTATTGCATGTCATGAACTGCTCATCCACCTGGGTTCTATCCTTAAGCATCACGGGTCGCCACCCACGGCCAACAGGTGGCCCCATTGGGGGAGTATTACCCCTCTGCAGAGGTGCAGTCGGTGCATTCTAACGCCTCAGCCGACAGGACAGGGCTAAAACAGAGCTTATAACAATAAAGATGAGGACAATAGTAAAAAAGAAACTAAATAATACCAATTAGCAAACCTCATCTCAAAAAAAAAAAAAATAAACAAATAAATAATTAGTCTTTTACATTTTATGAACTGTTCGTGTGATGCGCCACATCAGACACAAAAAAACAATTTCTCTGATCTAGCCCTAGTGAAAAGGGGATAAACTCGCTCACTGTCCGGTTGAAACCAATAATAGGCTACTCTGCCAACTATTTATATGTTTAAAGGGGCCTTTTTAAAGAAAATAAGATTTTATATATAAATAACAAAATGCACTTGCATAAGCCAACTGGATCAAAGTGGGCAAGCATTTAAGTGTACCCAAAAAAAAATACAACTGTACCATTCCTCTTATTTTACAATGGCTGGTCAGAGAGGCAACACTGTAATTATGCGACTCCTTTTTAATAACTTTTGTATAAGACACACTGTATGTCCATTTCTTTCTTGTGTTTTCATTTCTACTGAAATGTATTTGTTTTTATCTGCCATTGAATGTTATCTATTTCTTCTTTTATACAGTTTTCAGTGTTTATTAAATAAACTTTTTGTAAGTCTGACTTTTATCAGTTTCTGCTGACCCTTTAAATTTACTGCGGACTATAATATTGAATGAGGAAATGGGAAAGGGAATCAAAAGAACCAATATACCATTCCACCTTCTTTTACTTCTGTTGGTCAAAGAGGCAACACAGTAATTATGCTGCCCTTTTTTTAAGAACTTTTGTAGAATACAAACTGTGTATACATTTCTTTGTTGTGTTTACATTTCTATTTAAATATATTTGTTTTTATCTTTTATTAAATGTTATCTATTTCTATAAACAGTGTTCATTAAATAAAATCAGTATGATCCATTAACCTTTTCTTTCCATGACCAGACTATAAGACTATAATTTCCACTATAAGACTCAAAGAGGAAATGGGTAAGGGAATCAAAGATCCCATATACCATTCCTATTCCTTTTACTCCTGTTGGTCAGAGAGGCAACACAGTAATTATGCTGCCCCTTTTTTTTTTAAGAACTTTTGTATAAGACACACTGTGTTTCCATTTCTATTGAAATGTATTTGTTTTTATCTGTCATTGGATGTCATCTATTTCTTCTTTTGTAAAGTTTTCATGGTGTTTATTAAATAAACTTTTTGCAAGTCCAACTTTTATCAGTTGCTGCTGACCCTTTAAATTTACTGCAGACTATAATAATGGAATGAGGAAATGGGAAAAGGAATCAAAGAACCAATATACCATTCCACCTTCTTTTACTCCTGTTGGTCAGAGAGGCAACACAGTAATTATGCTGCCCTTTTTTTAAGAACTTTTGTAGAATACACACTGCGTATACATTTCTTTGTTGTGTTTACATTCCTATTTAAATGTATTTGTTTTTATCTTTTATTGAAATGTTATCTATTTCTTCTTTTGTACAGTTTTCATGGTGTTTATTAAATAAACTTGATAGTATCAGTATGAGGCATCAAGCTTTTCTTTCCACAACCAACATGTAGCTACACAATATTCATGTGATTGTTTCTCTTCGGTAAACTAATCGAGTCATTGTGAGGTATTTTCAGGTTACAAATTTAAAGATGCTTAAAGTGAAAGGAACATGGCGGCACAAGTTCAAATCCTATAATAAACAGGAAAAAAAAACGAAAAAAATTGTACTTACTGACATTAATTGTTTTTCGTAAGTCATAATTTTTCTCCCTCATCATCCTAAAAGAGGAAAAAAAAAAAAAAAAAAGACTTTATTAAAATAAGTAAAGTAGTAAAATAAATACCGACCAAAAGACAAAATTTTTATTGATATATAAACCAAAAAGGAATCAATGTACAAATTATTATAATGAAGATTATGTAACTGTCTATCTGTGTAACCGAAACTAAGTCATCACTGACTTCACAATTTCCTTAGCTATATAAGTTACATTCTCAATGATTATAAAATAGTCATAATTTAATCTTAATTAGTATCTTATTTATTAATAATGATGTCTCTATTAAAGTCTAGCTGAGTTAGATTTGCCACAAAACTGACCCTATTATTAATGCATCTAAAATCCTGAAATATGTGTTATATATTGCTAAGAAATAAAAATTTACATAGTATATGGTGGGAATAATTTGCATAATGATTTAACAAAACTAAGTTTAATAAATGATTATTTGCTATTACTGATTTCAAATACAATCATGTTATTCTCAAACATTAAAAGCAATCCTATATATAATTTTATATAGAAATCAATAAAATAACATTAAAATAAGTGTAATATTTTTATATTCGTTCTTATTTAGTTTCATTAGTCTTCCTAATTTAATATAATATTTTAATACATTAAAACTTAAATACTTGTGCCCAAGTTAGTGTTTGTAATAGAAATGAAGTGTCTATGAGCTTTGAAAATATCACTGTGTGTGTGTGTGAAGTAAAATATTAATACTAGGGTGAGTCAAAAGCTTTGCAATATTTTGGTACATACTAGTTTGTGGAGCCTATATCATGTAACCAAAGTGGTTGGTTGGTTGGATTTTATGCCATGTCAACCCTTGCTGGGTTATTTAATGCGGATGACATCTTGTTTTATTCATTTGTGTTGGGTATTCAATTTTTTTAAACACGTTTTTTTAATCTATTTAACCCATAGATGGGACTCTAACAGGTACTACCACTTCGGGTCAGAGTGGACCTGGGGTAATGGCAATGAAAGGGGTACTCCACACTTCTCAGACCTCCAGAAGTAGAACTTCACCATCAGAGGCAGTTTAACATCATACCCAGGACAGACCTTCAGCCACTGCCTTCTAGCACAAATATGATAAAAGGGTTGGAGGTTTTCCATTAAGGCAATAGGGTCAAGACAATCATATAGGTGCTAGGGTTTGGCGTGACCAGCTGATTGATCAGAGGGAGCAAATCTGGCGAGTAGCATTTGGAGAGTATCAGGCAAGCTTGTCATCTCACAGTCCATGACCTTGGAAAAAAACAACTGAACCTGCTGGATTGTGTTTGGTAATGATCAAAATACTGAAAAACTTTTGTCTCACCTTAATATACAGTAATTAAAGTTTATTTTTACCTTGGTGAAAATTCTGAGTTCTTTACAATAAATTCTCAACCAAATTCTGGACCATTCCTGCAAAAAAAAAAAAAAATGAATAAAATAAATTGTGCTTTTCAGCAACAAATCAAAAGATCAACCTGAAAATAATATGAGATTTTTATATATATATATATATATATATATATATATATATATATATTCTCACAATAGAAGATTATCTCAAGATTTTTGGTTGAACAGAGACTGATAGATACACAAAGAGATAGATAGATAGATATACAAAGAGACAGATAGATATACAAAGAGACAGATAGGTATACAAAGAGACAGATAGATAGATAGGTATACAAAGAGACAGATAGATAGATAGATAGATAGATAGACAAAGAGACAGATAGATAGATAGGTATACAAAGAGACAGATAGATAGATAGGTATACAAAGAGACAGATAGATAGATAGGATATAGACAGATATACTGATAGATAGATATACAAAGAGATAGATAGGTATACAAAGAGATGGATAGATAGATAGATAGGTATACAAAGAGATGGATAGATAGATAGGTATACAAAGAGATGGATAGATAGATAGGTATACAAAGAGATGGATAGATAGATAGATAGATAGGTATACAAAGAGATAGATAAATAGATAGATATACAAAGAGATAGATAAATAGATAGATATACAAAGAGATAGATAAATAGATAGATATACAAAGAGATAGATAAATAGATAGATATACAAAGAGATAGATAAATAGATATACAAAGAGATAGATATACAAAGAGATAGGTATACAGATAGACAGACAGATATAGACTAACAGATAGACAAACAGATATATAGATTATCTCTTTGTCTATCTGTCAGTCTATCTATCTAACAGATAGAGAAACAGCCATCATCACGATATTTTTTCTTTTTTAAATAATACAGTAATGAAGAAAGAAAGAAAGAGAAAGAAAGAGAAAGAAAGAAAGAGAAAGAAAGAAAGAAAAAGAAAGAAAGAAAAAGAAAGAAAGAAAAAGAAAAAAAGAAAAAGAAAGAAAGAAAAAGAAAAAAGAAAAAGAAAGAGGAAAAAGAATTCATCTTAATGAAAGTAACCTGTGATAAAGCAGAGATATGCTTATAGACTTACCCTTCCATGCCATTTGAAATAGAAATAACCAGCTAAATCAAAATCATTTTCAGCCATGGAACTCATAATATCTGGCGGACAGAAAATCTAAAAAACAGAGAGAAAGTCAAGAATATTAAATTTATATCAGAAACTTTTGTAGATGAATAATACTTTAAAGCAGGGATCACCAAACTTTTTTCACGGATAATTAAAAAAAAATAACACGGATAATTAAAAAAAAATAACGAGCGCAGGCCATATTATTATTGTGTTCAATACTTACTAGCCAGAATGAAAGTTCTGAGAAAAAAGACGTAAAACAAAATTCATATTTCCATGTTATATTCATGGATGAGCGGCTTCAGATGCACAAAAACAAATTTAACCAACATATTTATTTTTATAACATTATCAAAAACATTACAAATTCAAGTACCATCAGTGGGCCTGATAAAATGCCTTCACAGGACGAATCTGGCCCGCTGTTTGGTGACCCCTGCTTTAAAGCAAAAGGAAAAATATCTCATAACATTAATTCAGTATATTTGAATATTTAAACAAAACATTCTTCAAATTTTGACTGACTTAAACCTCAACTAAAACTTATTTTTATTTGGTTTGGGGATTGATTTTGAAGGCTTATTGAAATGCAAAAGAAGAAAAGGTAACGAGTATGTTGTTCATATATCTGTATTTTTCAATATTTCCTTAATATCTATAGATTGATACAAACAGCCTTCAAATTCAATCTACAAACCAAATATATAAGACTTTTATAGTTTGCTTGAAGCATTGTGTGTATATTTGGTTTGTAGATTTATTTTGAAGGCTTATCACAATGCAAAGGAAGAAAAGGTAACAAGTATGTTGTTCATTTACTCGTATTTTTATTAAATGGTACCTTAATATTACGGGATTAATATCCCATCATCAGAAGACTTTGGAGCCCATAAATTATAATCATTATCTATGGGCTCTGAAGTTTTCTGAAGATGATATAGTATGCTGTATTGATAGGGTATGTATATGGGTAATTCTGTGTCAAATCATCCAAGCCATGTCATCCACCCACTTCAATTTTTCTGAAATTTTGTACAGGTGTGGATTATGTTAAAGTTAGACAATCCCCAAAATTTGAGCTTTCAATTCCAAGAACTCTTTTTTCATAGCAAGATAAATATCCCCATGTGGCACTGCATCTATGAAAAGGATTTTTTTCTATTATTATTTCATATCTATTGAACATTATTTGTACCAAAAACAGTTTGGTTTTTGATCAGAACCGAAGCTACAAAAATTTGTTGACAGGGTGACAATTTTTCTTTTTTCTGGATGATTTGACATGGAATTACCCATATCTAAATTAGGGTAGCATGGACATGAAGTCAATGGCACTTGGAAACTGATATGTAACTGACTGACTATGCATGGTTTGAAAATCACAGAGGGAAGGAACTGTTGGTTTCCAAGTGCCGTTGATTTCATGTCAACACTACGCTTGTCATTAAGCACAACACCCATGCATTTTATACCAAAGTTCTGAGTAAGCACAACCCTATTCTTCCAACAGAATCCTGAATAGCATAAGTCTTCTCTTCTAACAGAGATAAAGCAAACCTTCTTTTTTACAGAGTTCTGGAGTAAACACAACCCTTCTTTTTTTACAGAGTTCTGAGTTCTGGAGTAAACACAACCCTTCTTTTTTTACAGAGTTCTGGAGTAAACACAACCCTACAGAGTTCTGGAGTAAACACAACCCTTCTTTTTTACAGAGTTCTGGAGTAAACACAACCCTTCTTTTTTTACAGAGTTCTGGAGTAAACACAACCCTTCTTTTTTACAGAGTTCTAGAGTAAACACAACCCTTCTTTTTTTACAGAGTTCTGGAGTAAACACAACCCTTCTTTTTTTACAGAGTTCTGGAGTAAACACAACCCTTCTTTTTTTACAGAGTTCTGGAGTAAACACAACCCTTCTTTTCTACCAGTCTTGAGTAAACACAACCTTTTTCTTCTATGATATATGCCAGGCAACACCTCTCATTCCCCCAAGAATATAACAGTAAAATCCAAAATAAATTACAAAGGATATATATATATATATATATATATATATATACTTACTTTGGCAAGAGCTTGCATCCAAGCAGTCTGTTCTGATGCAGATTCTGCAGCAAATTGATAAATTCTATGATTGTTTTGTGTGGTACTTAACTCGAATGAACAGGAATATCTGAAAAAGAATACATATATATATTATTTCTCTGAATGTTTGAGATGAAGCTTGATGATTAGTATTATCTGTGTTATTCGGACAATTGTCCTCATCTTCATTGTGTAGAAATGTAAAGAAGTTACCAAAAAAAACTAATACTTACTTATCCATGACTGTTGCCTGAATCACCAACATTGTTGTATTGTCTATACTTCCTTTTGCAACAGTGTGCTGAAAGGGATAGAAAAGAAACAAGAATGAATCTTATTATAATGGAGATTGTGTGTTTTTCTGTAACCGAAACTATATTACTACTCAAGTCACAGTTCCCTTAGTTATCTACGTCACTTTCTCCATGATTCTATTTCTATTTAAACCTCAATTAATATTAAAACTGTTTGACTTTATTAATACTGTTGGCCTTACCTAAATACTAATAACATGCAATTGTATTTATATATACAACAAAATACCAGTTTTCAGTGTAAACGTAAAGCTAATTTGCATATTGATATTAAAAAACACTGATTTTAATAAAAATGTGCTTGGTATTATTGATTTCTAATTGTTTGGTTTTATCTTAATGAATATGAGTAAAAATCTCTTCAATAAATCCTAAAAGAAATTCATTAACAAGAAGAAATAACTGTAATTTTATTCTTTATTTCCTATTTTAACTAAATAGTTAAATTAGGAAAATTTAGCATTGAAAAACGGAAGTGATGAAAGAGTAAGTTTCAGTTGTTCTATTTTCCGATTATACCCCCTCCGTTTCAAATCTTTTTATTTGAATTCTTAATTAGTTTCATTAGCCTTTCTGATTTAATCTAATATTTTATTACATTTAAACTTAAATACTTGCACCCGGAGGGTGCATATATTTGCTAGTGATATTAATATACAATTTCAACAATGTACCAATCCCTTAACAATTAGACAATTTTAACAGTCCTTAGGTAATTTTAACAATTTACCAATCCCTTGACAATTCTAAAAACTGCTCTACAATTTTGACAATTTTACCAATTTGACAATTTTAAAAAGCACTTGACAATTTTGACAATTTTACCAATTTGACAATTTTAAAAAGCACTTGACAATTTTGACAATTTTTAACAATTTACCAATAATTTGATGATTTAAAATTTTTTTAACAGCCTATACAGTTGCTTGTACTCATGCTTCGACACAAGCCAGTGCGGTTGCCCCGTACTTGGCTTCGACAGAAGCCAGTGCGGTTGCCCCGTACTCGGCTTCGACACAAGCCAGTGCGGTTGCCCCGTACTTGGGCTTCAACACAAGCCAGCCAGTGCGGTTGCCCCGTACTCGGGCTTCGACAGAAGCCAGTGCGGTTGCCCCGTACTCGGGCTTCGACACAAGCCAGTGCGGTTGCCCCGTACTTGGGCTTCGACACAAGCCAGTGCGGTTGCCCCGTACTTGCTTCGACACAAGCCAGTGCGGTTGCCCCGTACTTGGGCTTCGACACAAGCCAGTGTGGTTGCCCCGTACTTGGGCTTCGATACAAGCCAGTGCGGTTGCCCCGTACTTGGGCTTCGACACAAGCCAGTACGGTTGCCCCGTACTTGGCCTTTGACACAAGCCAGTACGGTTGCCCCGTACTTGGCCTTTGACACAAGCCAGTACGGTTGCCCCGTACTTGGCCTTTGACACAAGCCAGTACGGTTGCCCCATACTTGGGCTTCGACACAAGCCAGTACCCTAGCTTGAACATGATACAATGCATTGGTATAGGTGTTACTACTTCACAAGAACATGAAATGCACATCCTTTACATTTATATTGAAATAATAATTCAATTATTGCATACAGTGCTCAGAAGAACTACATCTCAAAGGGTGCATGTATAATACATAGAATCATGTACAAATGTTATAAAGTTTTGTTTTGTTTGGTTTTACGGCATATCAACCACAGTGGGTTATTTAATGCCGACAAAGTTTTGAAATAAATTCATTCCTAATGGATAACAAATTTTGTTTATCAACTCATGTTTTTCTATTTAACCCATAGATGGGACCCTAACAGGTACTACCACTCCGGGTCAGAGTGGACCAGGGAGCAATGGTGATGAAGGGGTGCTCCACATTCCCCAAACCTCCAGAACTGGAACCTCACCATCAGATAGAGTTTAACGTCATTCCCAGGACATGTAGACCCTCAGTCACCGCCTTCTAGCACCCATATGATAAAAAGGGGTTAGGGCTTGCCACAACGGCAATAGGGTTGGGAAAATCATATAGGTTCTAGGGCTCGACATGACCAGCCAATTGATTGGAGGGGGCCTCTCCGACCGCCAGTCTAGCCCAAGATTGGGCCATGTACAAATGTTAGGAAAAGGAACAGTGTATAGTCATAATATACATGTGTGCGTATGTATGGAGGGGTGGTATGACATATCATATTGACAAATTACAGGAAGCATGGAGGTTTTGAAGGATGCAGTGTCTCAGCAGTTAACAACTGATACAGGTAGTTTGTACCATGCTTCAAGTGTGAAAAAATGTTTCCAAAAGTCATAGGAACTGTGCTGTTTTCCGACTTTGTAGTGATGCCCACATGTGTTAGACACAAGAATTTAAAAACTGTAATCTGATATTTCTAATAAGATCACTTACCTTTTTGTCTGCGTAATAACTGAGACAACAACGTTCTAATAAACACCAACGCCGAAGAAAATCAGACGCTACAAAATAAAAAAATAAAAATCAGCAGCAGAAAAATACTTTTTAAGCAGGTATTAATTCACTCATTTCATTATATATACTAGTACAAAATTAAAAAAAAACACCCTCCGGGCCATGTAAAAATAGATTTTTGAAACATATTGGTGGGAGTAAAAAATTCAATGTCAGCAAGTTTGTACCGTAAGTAAGTAAAATCATTAAATTCATTAAAGGATTAAAAAATAAAACAATTTGAAATGTAAACTTTAAATATGTATTAAAATAAAACAAACTATATATAGATATATAATACCAATCATGTATTTATTAAAACTTGTTTTAAAAAACAATGAGGACTGTCTAATGTTGCATGTTCAAATTTTCAGTGTATTTATTCTATGTTATGACAATTTTGAGTAATGTGATGTAAGCAGTGACATAGTTTTTGTTACAGACAAAAACTGGAAGCGAATCTCCATTATTAATAGATATACACAACACATATAAGGGTTGAGTTAATACAGTTCTAAGTAACAATCATCCGGAGGTTACAGGTTCAATCCTGACCATGAGCGATAATAACATAGAATACACTAGAAATGGCTATGCAGCATTGCCTGGGTAGAGGAGGGTGGCCCCTGGTATATTGATTTGTTTATTTTTGAGATTTAAAAAATCAGGACATTTCTAAGTCAAATTTCAATGCTATTTCTATGTATATTTTAACTTTTAGATATCTTCAAACATAAATCAAATCTTCATAATTTTTTCACAAAAAGCAAGAATTGGTGATATTTAATGTGTGTGTATATATATATATATATATATATATATATATATATATATATATATATATATATATATTGACTTTGTCGTTTTATTTTTGTAGTTTCATCCAGACACACATATACATACACATCCTACCAACTTCCCTTTATATATGTATAGATAACCTAGCTTAACACTTGTACCCAGCCATGGTTAGTGGAATGAGAACAGTCGACCCAGGTGGATTGAACAAAGGGTTCGGTTTGAAGTTCCGTGAAGGCTCTTCATTACAATGTGAAGGCTATCCAGAATTTGACAAGAATGTTCCCAAGTTCAACCCCCAAAAGAAGGCCGGAGAGCACATTGGCCTAAACATTATGTATATCTATATTAATAATGGAGATTCGTTGGCTTTTTGTCTGCAACCTAAACTACATCACAAACCCTCAGGAATTATTTAAGTTTATCAATGAGTATTTAATTTATATTCAAAATCCTTAATACATAGAATTTGAGTATGCAATATTAAATGGTCCACATTGTTTTTTTTAAAACAGGTCTTGATAAATACATGTCCGGTATTATATATTTATTAATTTTTTTTTAAATAATTTTTTTTACTCTCGCACTTTTTTCAATAACAAGTTAACTAAAAAGTTTACAAATAAATAAATACCTACGATTTTGTGTAAAATTTATGTATAAAATATTCAAAATAATTATTTAGTTAATTAATACATGCACACAAAATTTTATTGGAGGGAAAAAAGAACTAAGTATTCATTTCAAATTGTTTTATTTATCTACTCCTTCAATAAATTTGATGATTTTACTTATGTATGATACAAACCCTCTGACACTGAATTTTTAACTCCCACCCCCTCAGGCAAAATCTTTCAAAA
Organism: Doryteuthis pealeii; assembly: GCA_023376005.1. Taxonomy (NCBI): domain Eukaryota; kingdom Metazoa; phylum Mollusca; class Cephalopoda; order Myopsida; family Loliginidae; genus Doryteuthis; species Doryteuthis pealeii. The sequence goes on from CM042181.1 coordinate 28,711,482, forward strand.
ATTAATTTTTATACTGCCCAGAGGGTGTTTTTTTTAATTTTTTGTTTTTTTTGCTAGTATCAATGAAGATTAGGATAATAGTCCAAAAAATCTAAATAAAACAAATTATCAAGCCTGATCTATCTCAAATATTCAACAATGTTTTATAAGAATTAAGATATTTCTTACCTTTCATATTAACTCCAGTTTTATACAGGTAACCTTGATGATGAACAGCATTTCTCATCGTCAGAACAAACTATAAAGAAAAAAAAAAAAAATCAAGTATTTATAGTGAACTGAAAGTGTTGTATAACTTTCATTCTGAAAAACAAAATATTTTGTACTGTAGCGAGACAAACATAATTATCTCCCCTTGGTTGGTCAGTGTGGCTTCCCACATGTCCGTCGGTTATATGATAATTCAGCCCCCTTCATTTATTTTCTTCAAAGGGTCAAAACCTCGCTTGCTGAGCAAAAAGGACATTTTTCAGCTCTATTCATAGATCAGAAGAGAGACAATTAGTCTCCAGCTTTCTCACCATTTATTACACCTTACCATAGAATACATTTTATAACTAATTACACTTTGGTTTGGTTTGTTTTACGGCATATCAACCTCGGTGGGTCATTTAATGCCAACAAAGTTGTGAAATAAATTCATTCTTAATACATCATACAATTTTGTTTATAAACTCATGTTTTTCTATTCAACCCATAGATGGGACTCTATCAGGTACTACCACTCCAGGTCAGAGTGGACCAGGGAGCAATGGTGATGAAGGGGTGCTCCACATTCCCCAAACTTCCAGAACTGGAACCTCACCATCAGATAGAGTTTAACATCATTCCCAGGACATGTAGACCCTCAGCAAAACCTTCAAAACAAACGAAAAATCTGGGAAAACCCAGCTAGTGTAATGGTTAGAATCCCTGCCTGTCAGCTTGACAGTCAGGGTTTGAATCACACACAGAGCAGTCTTCCTGTCTATAACTCTGCTGATGAAGCATAATAGGCTGAAATATACATACAGAGATTGACTTTTTCTCAATTTGTTTAGCCATACATTTGAACAGGTATGCCCGCCTAATTCATTAATTATCAATTAATTAATTTTCAAAATTAGGTATGACTTCAATTAAGTACATATTCTCCCCAAAAATATATATTATATAAAAATTGTTCCTCATTATCAAGGTAACCTATCCACACATATTTAAGATATATTCTTCGTAACCCCATTACAAACAATAAAAGAACATGTTTACCAACCTCATCACAGTGATCTGATGAAGATGTCATCTCTAAAGCAAAAAAAGAAAAAATATTGTTTACAAATTAAAATACAAATAGTTGTACAAAAATACAAAGTTATAAAAAGAAATTAAAAATCAATTATTAAATATGAATGAAATTTCAACTAATTCATTATGTTGCATAATTGATGGGTACCAGGGCTCGACATTAACGCCCTCCCGGGGACGATAAAAATTACATCCGGGATGATCAATACATCATCCGGGACAGTTTGCCGGGGACGGTAAAATTTTTTCCTAAAATTTAGTACTACATTACAATAATAGCCGTCCAGTGATTGCCCGAATGCTGACCTCAAAATGAGGCTATGGCACCGCAGGTCTATTCTCAAAACCATGTAATGAATAATGGTGGAGGGAGATAGTTTAAAAGGACTGAATTATGTACTATTAATCCTACTCAGGGTAACTTAAAGTAAAAAAGTATTTTTTTTTTTTTAGCTCAAAACACACTAGGAAATGGATTTTGTGTCCAAATATCCAGAATTATCACTGTTTCAGCTTTTCTTAATGTTTTATTACATGTTATTATGCTACTGATGACTGACAAGTATAGATGATGCTAATGAATTAAACAAAAATATTTTGATTTCGGGACGGTCCAAACCCCATTCGGGACGGTCCAAACACTGGTTTACAAAGAAATTAAGGCAAGCACAAAAATAGTTGTTTAAACCTTATTTGGGGGTGCTGAATTCAAATTTGAAATCAGTTTTTACTCATCACCTCTAGTTTTTTAGATATACATAATGTACATAAAGGCGTATATGCATTTGTGACTTATGTCTTCTTTAGTTATTATTTAGCCAAAAAATTGTTTAGAAAATAAAGCAATCTCAGTATTTGAAATAAAAAAAGTTTATCATTTTAAACGAAATGAATAAAATACTATCACTAGAATTCAAATTAAAAATATGCCCCCCATCACAACCAACACTTGAGATATGCAGCTTTTCACATAATAATTAAGCTGAAACAGTGATAACATTTTAAAAGATTGAAATATTTCCTCAAACGAAGGCTAAGTTTTGAAGAAAAATATTTTGTGTGCTAATTCTTTATGTTAATTTGCAACTTTCACCACTTGGGAGACATTACAGTTCCAAAATCGACCTACCCTAACGTGCATACTATATATACCATCTATGTAAAGAGACGGCTATACAATAATTATTATCTAGATTAACTAGAATACTCAGGAAAATCCTGGAGATCTGAGGAGACTTGCTGTCACTTAGACTCTCCAGGGAAAAAAAAAAAAAAAATCAGTAAAATCAACAAAAGGTATACTTACTATCAGCTTGGTTTTGTATAAGAAATTCCTGTAAATATACAAAAACATTCATTAAATATTTTCTTTTACATATATTTTTAACCATATATATATATATATATATATATATATATATATAAGTTAAGATTAAGGAAATGAATCCAACGGTATAAGTACAGATAAAAGGATATGAAAACACACAATGCTGTTAAAATGAAAATATTTTATATCATATTCATAGCTAATATTGAACAATATTTCGATTTATAAAAATCATCATCAGAGCTTATTCTCATTGAGAGAGAAGCAAAAAATAATTGAAATTCAAAACGGAAGCATTGATGTTCCAAAAAGTGTGCAAGCAATGTGATCGTTTCGTCATTAGCACATCCGCTATGCATTTCTCTGCCAACGACATAATTTAAAACAAGCTCTGATGATGATTTTTATAAATCGAAATATTGTTCAATATTAGCTATGAATATGATATAAAATATTTTCATTTTAACAGCATTGTGTGTTTTCGTATCCTTTTTATATATATATATATATATATATATATATATATATATAGGCACACACACACATATTAGCACAAGTATGTATATAGATTAATGTGTACACATACATAGACACACATATATATACATGCATACTCAAGTATGCATATATATATATATATATGAGTAAACTCAGGATTGTAAAAAATGTGTGCATATTTACATATGTGAGTGTGTGCATCTCTCTCTCTCTCTATATATATATATATATATATATATATACATACACACACACACACGTGCACAAACACAGAGAAGCTATTGTTAAATTTCCAACCAATTTCACCGATGGTACTATTTCTTCTCTCGTCTGAGAAAGAACAGGCTAGTCAGTCATAAAAAAACACACCAGTAAGAATAAACTCTATAATAGTATCTTTGTACTAAGTATTAGTACAATATACAAATTAAATATAATATTATTTATATTTTTTTGCTTGAAGGCAGTTACAATGCGTATATTGTATAAAATTCAATAATTAATGAAAATAATCATGACAAGTGAACTCGGCAAATATCACCCCCTACGTAGAACATCGTACAGCTTTTTCAACTTTATTAAGTCTCATCAGCGATGTATACTTACAATTTCTCTCGGACAGAAATCAAAACCGGGAACTCAGCATGCAGAGTCAAAGACTTTACCACTGGGCCACCGATACGCAGCAAATGATACATGTGAAATTAGCTTGTCAAGGGTAAATACGTCACTATTACTACTACTATACAAAGTAGAGTGAAAATAAAAATAAAAATCTTCAAAAAGATCTATGTACCTACTGGCTTCTTTTCTTCATAGTTCTCCTTTATTCCAAATTAAAGAAATCTATTAAAATTTATAACTAAATTCATTTTTTCTCAACAAAAATTAAGTATTAATACAAACACATAATAGAAAACAGTATTATCTGCATTATTCGGACTATTGTCCTCATCTTCATTGTTATATATTATATCGTTTTGGCCGATATGCCCTCCGGCCTTCTTCAGGTATTTCTTGTTGGACTCGGGAACCTTCTTTTGCAAACTCGGGAACTTTCTTGTCATATTTGGGAACCTTCTTGTCGTAGTCGGGAGCCATCCCAGAACCTTGAACCCAACCCTCCACTACAACAAGAAAGTTCCCGAGTTCGAAAAGAAAGTTCCCGAGTTCGAAAAGAAAGTTCCCGAGTTCGAAAAGAAGGTTCCCGACTACGAAAAGAAGGTTCCCAAGTCCGACAAGAAATACCTGAAGAAGGCCGGACGGCATATCGGCCGAAACATTGTACAGATAACAATGAAGATGGGGACAATAATCCGAATAACGCAGATAATACTAATCATCAAGCCTCATCTCAAACATTCAGAGAAATAATAGAAAACAGTATTGAAAGTTATGATACATGTAAATAGATAATAGATACAAAAAAAAAGTCTGCTGATTTCTCTAAGATACGATGGGAATTCTTCCAAGCTGTAACAGTGTCAGTACTACTCTAAGGCTGCATCACTTGGACTTAATAATAATTCGATCTCATTTTTATCTGCTGTTGTCTACCCCAAGATGTAGTGGCTCTTTTGAGATCTCAAGTTTGAGAAAGAATTAGGTTTTTCTATCTTAGATTTCAAATCTGCAGAGTCAAAGCCCAAGAAAGATTTATCAAAATATTAATACTTGTGTTCCTTAATTGTACATCCATTATCATCTTGCAACATCCTCTGGTTAATGAGACCGTCCAAATTGTCCAAGATGAAATGCAAAAATGTAAATCCTGATTATCTGGTGTTGATTATCTGCCAAATTCTTATTTCTTATGAATATCTTAACCTCAGCTAAATAATGGACCATTCCGTTTTTATTATAAAGAAAAGGGAGAAAAAGGACTTGCTACACAGAATAAAAAATAAGAGAGATAAGATGAGTACACGGAAGCGATAACACTAACCTGCTTCAATTGAGCATAATGAAAAGGAAAAAGAAAATTGAGCAAGTTACATAAAGATTGTTACACTTTTTATTACATATTGAACTATATGCAATAGCTCTAAAGTAAACTAAAACTTTCAGCCACTACCTTCTAGCACATATGATAAAAAGTTTTGGGTGTCTTGCCATAAGAATAATACAGTTGGGACAATCATATAGGTACTAGGGCTTGACATGACCATCTGATTGATCAGAGGGGTCTTCTCTGACTGCCCATCCAAGTAAGGAGCAAAGCAGAGTGCTGCATGTCAGGGACTGCTCAGCTACTAGGATTCCATCCTTAAGCATCATAGGTTGACCATACGATTGATCGGAGGGGTCTTCTCTGACTGCCCATCCAAGTAAGGAGCAAAGTGGAGTGCTGCATGTCAGGGACTGCTCAGCTACTAGGATTCCATCCTTAAGCATCATAGGTTGACAGGCACAGCCACTAGGTTGCTCAATTTGGGGCGGAGACAAATATGTTTGTCTATGCCAATATTTTGAAAGACCCCAAAGTCACCGTTTATTTTTATTTATTTGTGATAAAAAAAAATTTTTTAAATCAACATTTGCATAAAAAAAAATCAACAAAAAACTTACCATCTGTAATCTCTGGCTTGTCTTTTTGGCGAGTTGTAAAGCTTTTAAGAAAGAAAAAAAACAGAAAAAACATTTAAACATATACCAACATAAGTAAACTTCTCATCAATTTTATATACATACAATGGTAAGTCAAAAAGTAATGCCATTTTGTTTAGGTCAGGTATAATTACCAACACAGGAACATGTATCATACATCAAAATGAAACTGGTCCTCTGTGGATCACATCCCTACTTCTCCACAGTCACCATTTCTCTCAATAGCAATGTTCCACTTTCGAATGAGAGCATGTATCCCTGCTCTGTAAAATTCTGTTGACTGTTCTTTGAGGCACTTCACTACAGATTTCCCTTACTCGTCACTGGAATAACTGAACAATATTCGATATCAATCAATTTGGACAAACTGTCTAACATATTTTATTAGCTAATCCAAACCGCTATTGTTCCTAATGTGACATGGATAGCAAAGGCACGGTTGGCCACAAGTAAATTATCAGTCATCTGGAGGTCCGATCTCCCTGACAAGCTAAAGCGACAGTTCTTCCAGGCTATGGTTGTGTCAGTGCTGCTATATGGTTGCACCACCTGGACCCTAACAAAGCGTCTTGAGAATTAGATAGATGGGAGCTGCACAAGAATGCTGCGCGCAGTCTTGAACAAGACATGGAAGCAGCACCCCACAAGGAAACAGCTGTACGGTCACCTGCCCCCATCTCACAAACTATCCGAGTGAGACGGACAAGACATGCAGGACACTGCTGGAGAAACAAGGATGAACTCATAAGCGGCGTTCTTCTGTGGAAGCCAACACATGGACATGCAAGTGTAGGGCGCCCAGCAAGGACATACATTGACCAGCTATGTGAGGATGCTGGTTGCTCCACAGAGGAGCTCCCAGGTGCAATGAATGATAGGGAAGGTTAGCGAAAGATTGTCATGGATACCCGTGCTGTATGCGCGACATGATGATGATGATGAGCTAATGTCTAACTTAAGTACCTAGGCAAACGAAATTCAATAAAACACTATAATAAATATGTATAACACACATCCTACAACCCCAAAGGCCCCGCTCGTCTAATATTATGTTTACCCCACCCCCCTCAAAAGCAACCAAGATTCGAGCCTCTCCAATAACACTAACCTGCTTCAATTGAATATAATGATAAGGAAAAAGAAAAATGAGTGAGTTACATAAAGATAGTTATAATTTTTATTACATATTGAACTATATTGCAATAGCTCTAAAGTAAACTAAAACTTTCAGCCACTACCTTCTAGCACATCTTTGATAAAAAAGTGTTGGGTGTCTTGCCATAAGAGTAATACAGTTGGGACAATCATATAGGTGCTAGGGCTTGACATGACCATCCGATTGATCGGAGGGGTCTTCTCTGACTGCCCATTCAAGTAAGGAGCAAAGTGGAGTGCTGCATGTCAGGGACTGCTCAGCTACTAGGATTCCATCCTTAAGCATCATAGGTTGACAGGCACAGCCACTAGGTTCCCCAATTTGGGGCAGAGACAAATTGGTCCAGAGATAAGTATAAAATTAATTTTTCTATACCAACACATCATCTCTCATCAAATATGAGAGCAAAACATATGCAAAATATAAAAAAACCTTAAGACTTACCTGTTTCTCCTGGTCTCTCAGATGAAGTGTAATTAATCTAAAAAAACAAAAAAAAACAAAATGAAAATTGATAATTAATATAACAAAATGGAGAAAGTCATGTCAGATATTTTCAATTTTACGGCATATCAACCTCGGTGGGTTATTTAATGCGAACAAAGCTTTGACTGGTTTAGTTTGGTTTTACGGCATATCAACCTCAGTGGGTCATTTAATGCTGACAAAGTTGTGAAATAAATTCATTCTTAATGCATAATACAATTTTGGTTATAAACATGTTTTTCTATTCAACACATAGTGGGACCCTAACAGGTACTATCACTCCGGGTCAGAGTGGACCAGGGAGCAATGGTGATGAAAGACAAAGCTTTGAAATAAATTTATTCCTAACTAGAAGCGGCTACCCAGCATCGCCTGGGTAGAGGGGATGCAAAAAAGGTTAGTCTCACAGATCCATTATTATTGAATCGCTAGTTGGATCCTGGTAGTGTGCCCTATTAAAATCCCTATGTAAAAAAGACCATGCGTTGATCCAGATACTTTGAAAAGAAAAATCAATGTCTACTATTTAAAATATTAAATACAAAAAGAAAAATCTAGTCTGTTATCTAAATTTAATTTTTTTAAATTATCTTCACAAATATAAATTAAACCTTCATTATTTTTGCTCAAAAACCAAGCCTTGGTGATATTTAATGTGTATATATATTTACTTTGTCGTTTTTTTTTGAAGTTTCCTCCAGACATACAGATTCACACAACTGCCCTTTATATATGTATAGATGGATACTCAATTTTTTTTTTTTTTATAAACACATTTTACTATTTAACCCATACATGGGTAATAGGGTTGGGACAATCATATAGGTGCTAGGACTTGACATTAACCCATAGATGGGACCCTAACAGGTACTATCACTCCAGGTCAGAGTGAACCAGGGAGCAATGGTAATGAAGGGGTACTCCACATTCCCCAAACCTCCAGAACTGGAACCTCACTATCAGATAGAGTTTAACGTCATTTCCAGGACATGAAGACCCTCAGCCACCACCTTCTAGCACATATGTGATAAAAAGGGTTGGGGTTGCCATAAGGGCAATAGGGTTAGGACAATCATGACATATTAAATTTTGCATTTTCTTTAAAAAAAAATTTTTAAATAGGGACCATATGACCTTTAGGCACCCCTTTTGCGATCTTGTTTCATAAGTACATTTTTTTATTTACACCGTCAAAATCCGGTTGTTTGTTAACAGACGATTTTTAGAGTTTTTTTTTTTAATTATAAAACTAACCCCTAACCCTAACCCCTAACAAACAACCGGATGTTGACGGTGTAAATGAAAAAAAAATGTCCTTATGAAACGAGATCGCAAAAGGGGTGCCTAAAGGTCATATGGTTCAAAAATGAAATAAAAAGCAAGGAAGGAAAAATTCAGATTTTATAAATGTTTTTAAACAGAAATATCTTTCTAGGAAGATTGCTCAATAAAATTTGGTAAAAAAAAAAAAAAAATTAAATATTCAAATAATTAATTAAAGTTAACATAGAATTTAAAACAAGTTATGTATTTGATTTTGGCTGCATCCCTGCACCCACTCCTGGACAAAAAGCAAAGCAGTATTATTCACAAAAAAAGGCTATACAGATATACAGGGTGAAACCTGAGCACAAGGCTTGAAAAACAAGAGATGTTTTATAATGTACAGAGAGGTCCAAAAGTCTTGTCACCCCCTATATATTTTTTAAGCTTTGCCATTATATAAACTAGCAAATATATGCACCCTCCGGGTGCAAGTATCTAAGTTTTAATGTAATAAAATATTATAGTAAATTAGAAAGGTTAATGAAACTAAATAAGAATGCAGATAAAAAGATTTGAAACAGAGGTGGGTATAATCGAAAAATAGAGACTTACTCTTCCGTCACGTCTGTCTTTCATTGCTAATTTTTCCTAATTTAACTATTTAGTTAAAATAGGAAGTAAAGAATAAAATGACAGTTATTTCTTCTTGTTAATGGATTTCTTTTAAGATTTATCTCCGAGATTTTTGCTCATATTCAATTAGAAATCAATAATACTCTACACATATTTATTAAAATCAACTTTTGAATATCAATATGCAAATTAGCCTTTCCGTTCACACTGTAAACTGCTATTTTGTTGTATATATAAATACAATTGCATGTTATAAGTATGTAGATATGGTCAACAGTATCAATAATCTAAAACATTTTTTATAATAATTGAGGTTCCAAAAATTAATAATCATGTAGAATGTAACATAAATAACTAAGGGAATTGTGACTTGAGTAGTGATATAGTTTCGGTTACAGACAGAAAAACTCAATCTTCATTATAATAAGATAAGCCAAACTAGAAGAGCTAATGCCAGGTGATCCAAAAGTCTTGTCACCCCTAACATATTTGTTAAGCTTTGTCATCAAACAAATAAGCCAAACTACAAAGACTAATGCATTATACTATTAGAATACAGGTTGGTCCGAAAGTATTGTTACCCATACATATTTGTAAATCTTTGCCGTTAAATAAATAAACCAAACCAGAACTGATACAGGGTTATATTATAATACAGGATGGTCCGAAAGTCTTGTCCATCCAATATTATTTTAGAGGTAAAATAATTAAATGATTCAACCTGAAATTCTAGAAAAAAAAAAAAAAAAAAAAGTTAATTTTTAAAGATTTTCTTTAGAGGTTAAATAATTACATAACTTATTAAAACAAAAAATAATGAAAGTTAAAACAATATATAGGGATGACAAGACTTTCTGACCAGCCTGTACAACCTCCTATACCATTGGTTTACTTATTGAAAAAATTATCAATCATCAAAACTGATTATGTAGTCTTGAGAATTGTATAAACATTTTATTCTATAAAAAGATTTTCAAGATAATTTCAAACATTTTTTTAACATATTATTAAAACAAAAAATAATGAAAGTTAAAACAATATGTAGAAGTGACAAGACTTTCGGACCAGCCTGTAGATTAATGTACAACGTGGTCCGAAAATCTTGTCACCCCTATACATATATATAATACTTTTAGATTAAAATAATTACATAACTTATCCATTATATTATCAAAACAAAAATTGATGGAAGTTAAAACAATATATAAGAGTAACAAGACTTTCAGACCAGCCTGTATATCATATATCATTAAAACAATATGTAGGAGTCACAAGACTTTCGGACCAGTCTGTATATTATATTATTAAAACAAAAAATAATGAAAGTTAAAACAATGGGTGGCAGAACTTTTGGAACACCCTGTATGTTAAGGCAGTACAGACTTTTTCATAATCAAAAATAAGTAATAAATTTGGTTTGGTTTCAATGTATTAGAGACCAAGTGTAAAGTTGTGATACACTAGAAGTCTGTTAGTCTTCCACTAAGTTTCATAATTTTAAAATTTTCAAAGAAAAAAAAAGAATTATCTAAATTTCAAAGTAATTTTTCAAAGAAAAAAAAAGAATTATCTAAATTTCAAAGTAATTTTTCAAAGAAAAAAAAAGAATTATCTAAATTTCAAAGTAATTTTTCAAAGAAAAAAAAGAATTATCTAAATTTCAAAGTAATTTTTCAAAGAAAAAAAAGAATTATCTAAATTTCAAAGTAATTTTTCAAAGAAAAAAAGAATTATCTAAATTTCAAAGTAATTTTTCAAAGAAAAAAAAAGAATTATCTAAAATTTCAAAGTAATTTTTCAAGAAAAAAAAGAATTATCTAAATTTCAAAGTAATTTCAAAGAAAAAAAAAAAGAATTATCTAAATTTCAAAGTAATTTTTCAAAGAAAAAAAAAAAGAATTATCTAAATTTCAAAGTAATTTTTCAAAAAAAAAAAAAGAATTATCTAAATTTCAAAGTAATTTTTCAAAGAAAAAAAAAGAATTATCTAAATTCAAAAAATTTTTCAAAGAAAAAAAAAAAGAATTATCTAAATTTCAAAGTAATTTTTCAAAGAAAAAAAAAGAATTATCTAAATTTCAAAGTAATTTTTCAAAGAAAAAAAAAAGAATTATCTAAATTTCAAAGTAATTTTTTCAAAGGAATTATCTAAATTGCAAAGTAATTTTTCATAGGAAAAAAGAATTATCTAAATTGCTAAGTAATAAAAAAAATTTCCAAGGGGGGGGGGGGGGGAAAGCACAAATTTGGTGAAATTTTAAATGAATTATGAACAAGTTTCTGAATAAAAAAGTGAAGAGAACATTTTAGAAAATTCAAGCAAGAAAACTTACATCTGCACCCGAGAATAATATCCTCATTGTTTTTAAGATGTCATCAGTCTGCACTGCTTCAAGGAGCGCCTAGGAAGAAGAGTAATGATAGAATAAGAAGATTTTAACACAATTAGATGTTGGCTATAAATAAACTTTATCTCTGAAACTGCCCAGAATCCACAAAAAAAAATCTCAAAGATATTTCTAAAATCTGAGATTATATTTTCAAAAACTCACACAGTAGGTTAATTATCCTCCTGATATACAATCTTCTTTATTTCAAACCAAGCAACCATTTTGAAAAAATAAATAAATAAAACAGGGAATTATTTGTCTGGATAGGAAAGAATATATCCTGCTAGAAATTAATTGAGGAAAAGATTATTGGTTGGTTAAGAAAATTATTTGATTTCTACAAGTCTTACTAGATTATTTTATGTGAAAATCCATCTTTTTTAAAATCTGTTTTGGTTAACTATTGCCATGGTTAAAATACGTTTCGGCTAACTATAGCCATGGTTAAAATACATTTCAACTAACAATAACCATGGTTAAAATACGTTTCAACTAACAATAACCATGGTTAAAATACGTTTCAACTAACAATAACCACATTTAAAATACGTTTCAGCTAACTATTGCCACGGTTAAAATCCCTTTCAGCTAACTATAGCCATGGTTAAATTCCCTTTCAGCTAACTATCTCCTAATTAAAATCCCTTTCAGCTAACTATCTCCTAATTAAAATCCCTTTCAGCTAACTATCTCCTAATTAAAATCCCTTTCAGCTATCTCCTAATTAAAATCCCTTTCAGCTATCTCCTAATTAAAATCCCTTTCAGCTAACTATCACCTAATTAAAATGGTTTCAACAAACAATTCATAGAACATGTAACATCCTTGTGTAGTTTCTATCTCTAAGCTTTTTCTAAGTGGTGCAGCCATACAGTAGCACTGATATGGCCACAGCTTGTAAAAATTCTAATAGTGTTAAAAAATAAAAACTAATTATAAAATAAAGATATATTTTCAAAAATTAGGCTCCGAAGATGTGTGGTTCTAAGCTAGAGCGTATAGGTTGGTTGGTTGCATTTTACGGCATGTCAACCCTTGTTGGGTCATTTTCTTTTATTCATTCTTGATGGGTATTGACATTTTTTTCTTTTAAACTCAATTTTTTTTAAAATTCATTTTTCCATTTAATCCATCACAGATACTACTACTACAGTGGACCTAGGAGAAATGGCAATAAAGGGGTACTCCACACTTCCCAGAATCTTGAATTTCACCACTAGATGCAGTTTAACATCATAGACAGTACACATAGCTTATAGGTAATTACAGTTTAGTGTCATACCCAGGACACCACTTTCTTTTTATATATATATATATATATATATATATATATATATATATATATATATATATATATATATAAGTAAGTAAGTAAGGTCGTCGGGCGGCCTAATGTCGGTATCAGCCAGTCAGCGAGGGAGTCTATCACCTTTTCCCTAGCGCTAGACCAAGGAGATTATTTTAGTGTCTGCAGTGGAGCGCCACACCTACCATCAGCTCCTTACTTTACCGCACAGATCTCTGTGCTACTCATACGCTGAGTTGGCGAGGGCGGGTATCGAACTAGGAACCTTGTGGTTTCTAGCCAAACACTCTACCGACTGAGCTAACCCGACCCCTTTATATATATATATATATATACACCCCGAACCGGTAACCAGCCTAGGAGAAGGAAAAACTCTGAATTTAAACCTGTTAAACTCCGCTTAAGAATTGACCTTGTGTCACATCCTGCTCGTGCGGAGGGGTTGGTGTGTGTGTGTATGTATGTATATATATATATATATATATATATATATATATATATATATATATATACACACACACACACACACACCACATTCACATTTTTTTCAAATTAGTTCAAACTTTCAATGCCAAAAAACTGATATTTTTAACAATCAGTCCTTTAGTTAACCCAGGAAGAGGGGCAAGGAAATGGAGTGGGAGAGACACAGAGACAGTGTTATTTTTTTTTTTTTTAAATGTCTGTAGAATAATTCTGTTTTTGTCTGCACTATGAATGTTTAAGTTAAATCCTCTTCTATGTTTGCTGACGACAGAAAATAATCTCAGACAATATTCCATTTCTACTGCAGAAGTTTAGGATTTCAAATATAGAAGCTAATTTCCGTGAACCCATAGAAATTCCATCATTTAATACATAGTATTAATAGTGTAAGTAAAGTTGACGGGGTGGCCTAATGTCAGTATCAACCATACAGCGAGGGAGTCTATCCCCGTTTCACTAGTGCTAGACCAAGGAGATTGTTTTGGCATCTGAGGTGGAGCGCCACACCTACCATCAGCCTCTTACTTTACTGCACAGATCCCTGGCGAGGGCTGGTATCGAACTAGGAACCTTGTGGTTTCTAGCCGAACGCTCTAACGACTGAGCTAACCCGGGTTTATCTCAGTCGCTAGAGCATTCGGCTAGAAACCACAAGGTTCCTAGTTTGATACCGGTCTCGCCAATTCAGCGTATGCGTAGCACAGGGATCTGTGTGGTAAAGTAAGGAACTGATGGTAGGTGTGGCGCTCCACCTCAGATGTTTGGGTCGGAGAGGAAAGTCAAATCAGTCAAATCAGTTTATCAGATTAAGGTTTTTTGTTTTGTAAACTGATTTGACTTTCCTCTCCGACCCAAACAACTACGGGAGTGAATGAGCTCTGATGATGATTTTTGTAAAATCGAAATATTGATCAGTATCAGCTATGATTATATTATAAATTGTTTTCTTCTTTAACAGCATTGTGTGATGTTTTCATTCCACCTTTTCATACTTATATATATATATATATATATATATATATATATATATATATATAGTTTGTAATTACATGAAAAGGGTTACACAACATCTAGGAGGGGGAAGCTCCCTGGGATCATATGAATTATTTAAGAGAGCAAGTGAGGTTAACCTCATTAAGCATCTTTTGTGTTATTCCTGAAAATAATAGAGCAAGATGGAATCCAGAGAGAGACAACCTGGAGCCAGAAAGACACCCTACCACCCAAAAGAGAACACCAATAAGAATAAGAATAGAAGATGAAGACATTGATAGAGACAGATATCAAAAGAGGTACCCACCATCTAGGGGGTGGGGAAAGGGCCCCTAGGACCATAGGAATAAGTTAAGGAGAGTAAGTGAGTTTTACCTCATTGAGCATCTTTGGCTGATTATGAAGATGGTGAGTATTGATGAAGAGTTTTTTCTTGTATTTATTCTCAATGAAAATCTTCCTGTCAGTATCAGATGTGGTGCTATCAATCTGTAATTGAGGGTTCATTCGGTACTCCCAGAAATTGTTGGCATGTTCATTGCCTATTTGTTGCATCATCTGAAAATGAAGAAAAAATTTTGAAAATTTAATCGACATAATGAGTAGAAAATTATATGAACTATTAAAAAAAAAATCTATTTATTTTGTAAAAGAAATTATATATATATATATATATATATATATATATATATATATATATATATAACACACACACAAAAAAAGACGCACATACATAGGAACATACTAAGACATATACACAAACACACAACTAAAAAAACCTAACACACACATGCGCACATACATATACACACACAACAAAGACAAAAACTTTACTAACATCAGATGAACTATACCAATTAAAAGAATAATGAAAGCTCAGTTAATAAATTAATAAATTTATTACTAAGCCGTGACCTGCGTGCGACTTGCACACAAAGATTGTGGAACGTTACATCATCATTTTTTTTTTCCTCAATTTTTGCACGCATGTCACATGCAGGTCACGTGCAAATTGCACGCAAATATTGAAAAGAATAACGTAGCGTTCAACCGTTATTAAACAACCATAACAGAAAAATTACAGAAACAAGCATAACCTATGTATGTGTATATATATATATATATATGTATATCAATACATGTATTGACCAAAGCCTGAAAAAGATACCAGAATATCTGAAACACGTGTTGCGTATGTGAAATAAAAAGAATAAAACATTTTTTCCGAGAATGATACATTTTGCGGACCTTCTTTTTTTGTATATATATATATATATATATATATATAGTATGAACAAAAAGTAATAAGACAAACAGGAATATTTCTTATATGTTATTTATTCTCAACTAGTTTCGACCTTAGGTCATCGTCAGGAGAAAATTTCTTATTTGAAGAAATTGTTTTTCAACTTTTTGAAAGGGAGCATTATAGAAGAAATATAAAAATTGGAGTATTTTTGAAGGTTTGACATGCTATTAAAATCCGGGTAGAAGAGTGTGTTAGTAGTAGCAAGTCCATCTGTTCCGTGAAAAACCTCTTTGAGGTGGGTTATTTTTTGAATGCTCTTATATATGTGAGGGAGGGTTCTTGGGAGTTGTGTATATGACCATATATGTATACATATAAATGTATGTGCGTGCATACATATATGTATGTGAATGTGAGTGTGTGTATGTATCTCAGTACTGTGCATGTAACTTTTAGATTTTTAAATGGGTCAAAAAGTGGCTTGTGTGTGGCAGTCAGTGTTTGTTTATTTAGGTGCCATAACACTCTTCTAAGGAATGGAGCACTTTGTGACGGCCTTTACACACAAAGCGATGTGTGTATTAAAACAGTTAAAATCCCCTTCCCATTCTGTAAGTGAATACAGCCTAATGGTTAAGGTGCCGAACTGACACCCAACCGATCAGATTTCAATTCCGGCTGTAGGTAGCTTACAAAATGTCTAGCCACACTGAAGAGACTTGATAAGTCGAAACACGTGTCTGTGGATGACCCTATATATATATATATATATATATATATATATATATGTAATATAGTGAAAAATTTGAAAAAACACAGGTTCAAATAAAATGAGTGGTATTTATTCAGCCAACGCTGCAGTGTTTCAATATGTTTAATAGATCTTCTTCAGGGCATTTTTTGATATAAGGAAAAGTAAAAATTTTATCACAAAATAATAAGGTGACTTGAATCTGTTTGTTTACAATGTTTGAATGGGAAGTCAGCGTTTCCGGAAATAGATTGGAAAATTTATGAGAACACTCAGGGCAAACGGTTTTGAAGTCGAATATTTTTTCTCTTCACACACACATACATACATATATATTATATATTAATATTTATATTTTTGCTTGAAGGCAATTACAATGCACATATCGCATAAAATTCGATAATTATAGAAGATAATAATGACAAGTGAATTTCGCAAAGAATTATGCGGTGTGTAGAATATCGTACAGACTGTTTCAACTTTATTAAGTCTCATTAGCGATATATACTAACGATCTGTACGATATTCTACACACCGAGTAATTCTTTGCGAAATTCACTTGTCATTATTATCTTCTATAATTATCAAATTTTATGCGATATGCGCATTGTAATTGCCTTCAAGCAAAAATATAAATATTAATATATACTTTATTCAACAATGCTTCTAAAATAAACAAACATCCAAAAATCTTATACATACACACACACACATATATATATATATATATATATATATATATATGAAATAATGAAGATAGGAGGGTTGGAGTAAAATCCGACAGTATGAGGTGAGGTAAAAAGAAAAGTGAACAAAAATAATGACTCAAACAAATCCAAGTAGGAGAGAAATATTTCGTCCTTCTGACGCGAAGAACATCCTCAGTCTGACTTTATTCAAGGCAAAATATGTACATTTGTGTTTATAGAAGAGAAAGTGAGTTAGTGGTGGAATTGAGGGGTAGGGAGATTAGGGAGGATTTGAGTGAAATGAGAATAACATCATATAAAGTGGAGGGAGAGTTCAGAGGATGGTGGTAAGATGAGAAGAGGAGTTTTTTTCCTTTTACCTCACCTCATATGAAATAATACATGCTCATATAGGTGCAAACTTATAGATTTATACAAAGATTTTTATAAATCCCTAAGAGAGCTCAATGTATAATAACTAATAAATCGATTATATACAGAGCAATTTTTTTCTTTCAAAGTAAGAAAAACTTAAATAGTCATTTGGCTATATTAAATTTATTTTTACCAGAAACTCAATATGAGTCTAGTCTCATCAGAGAGTATTTACATAAAGCAATGTAAATTATATCTGATAAGACTAGACTCATATTGAGTTTCTGGTCAAAATAAATTTATTATAGCCAAATGACACTTTGTTAAGTTTTTCTTTCTTTGAAAGTGACACAGTAGTTTAAATAAAAAAAGTTCTACTTACCTCTATTAATGAAGGAGTCCACACCTTGTAATCAAGGAAGAGAGATTTCACTTGATTGAATTCCCGATGAACACCTAAGATAAGAAAAGAAAAATATAGGGACACATTAAGAGCTGAAACTGTATAATGTATTACAATTCCTGAAAATTCCGAAGACCATTCCATAAAAGAAATATACAATGCCTACTTTAAGACTGGCCTTAAAATTAAAATGTATAAATCCCTAAGACCATTCCATAAAAGAAATATACAATGCCTGCCTTAAAATTAAAATGAATAAATCTCTAAGACAGAGGTGGGGGCCAAAGAACTTGCATTAGGGGCCATGGTCAAAAAACAATGAGAAACACTGATTTAAATGATTAAAAAATATTGCTGAGTGATAATGCAAACCCCACAAAATTCATCAATTTTCCCTCTAAACTGCATTTATTTCTACTACAAAAATACAGATTCAAGCAGAGGTCATCTGTAGAAGTTAGAGAATTGTATTCATTGTATGTTAATATTTGCTTCAAGATATTTTGGTTCTTTTTACATATAAATCATTTTTAAACAGATCTATTTGACCCATAGACAGGACCCTAACAGGTATTACCACTCAGGGGATACTGTAAGCATATTCAAAAACAGGCAATTTTTTTTCTTTCTTTTTAACAAGTAAATATGGATTTACCTGAACATTTCTTGCAAATTAATATTCCAAGATCAATTGCAGCCCAGTTGGGATCTGAAAATTAAAAACAGATATATATAATAATTAAAAAATAAAAAATAAATAAATATACAAACACACACAAGGAGCATTCATAAACTAAGGTGAATTTTGCCTAAGGAGGCACTGTTTTACAGTTTAATTTTTTTCAAGGAAACCAATAGTGATGGGTCAGCATGACCTTCTTTACTGACCACTGTGCCCAGAGCATTTTCTTCACTAGAGTCAAATCTGTTTCCACTTCAGGGACTGTTTTTTTTTTGTTTTGTTTTTTTAGTCAGGCTCATAGTAGCAAACCCATGTTTAGCTCATTTGTAAATATTTTTGACTAAAACTTGCTTCAGATATGGTTGTTTTTTGTTAAATGGCATAACTATCATGAGTTATTTAATGCCATATATATATATATATATATATATATATATATATATATTATATATGTGTGTGTGTGTGTGTGTGTGTGTGTTGTGTGTGTGTGTGTGTGTGTGTGTGTGTGTGATTTGTTTAAAATTAAAAAATTGGAAGAAATAATTTTCATTAATTTCATGTGTATTAATAAATTGATTTCATTAATTTCATATATATTAATAAATTGGTAAAAATCTAGAAATTAATATTGGTGTTCCTAAATTTTCACATATAGCACATATATGATAAAAAGGGTTGGGGCTTGCACTTGCCATAAGGGTCTCTGCAGAGGTCCAGTCTATGTATTCTAAAGCCCCATATGATAGGGCTGTCTAACACTTGGTGATTAGAGAAGTGTACATTTAAACAGTAGATTTAAACTTAAGCCTTTAGGTTGTGAATATAAAAATGATGTAATTATTACTTTTATTTATTATTATTCAAATTGTTGCAATTACCTTGAATATCACAATCAGCACAAGTTTTGTTGCTTGTGTTTTCCCACACCTTTGCTGCTGGACTCTATTTAAAAGATAAATAAATAGAATATAAACAGAAAATACCTTAGAAATTTAAACAAGCTCTATAAAAGTTTTTTTTTTTAGTAAATAAAAAAAAAATCTAATTTTTAAAAAATGGTAAGATGAATTTAACAAAAACTTTTACAAACTTTTTTTTGTTCTTTTTTAACTAAATAAGAACAATAAAAACAGAAAATATCTTAGAAATTTAAACAAGTTCAATGAATTTTTTTTTTAGTAGCCTCTATTCTTAATAATTTTTGGGCCAAAACTGAAGGTGTGTCGTCCTTACTTACAACATTATAAACTCAGCATTTATAAATTGTGTTAATGAATCAACCCCCCACCACCACCCACCCCCCAAAAAAGGTAAAAGATCTAAGTAATCATCCACAAGATTCAGGTGATAAAATCAGTTGCATACCTTTAATATTATTGTTTTATTCTACAACGTATTAAAAATCAATCCTATGAATGATTTTATACACAAAGCAATTAAAATATAACTAAGATAAATGTAATCTTTTTATATGCGTTCTTATTTAATTTCTAAGTCGTCGTAATTTAATGTATTTCATTACATTGAAACTTATGCCTACAGTGTTAGTTTGCTATAAGTTGTCGTCTGAGACTTTTTTATTGTTACATATTAATTGGATCCCTAATATCTTTTTAAGGTAGTATAGAAATCCTTATGGCGATCAGTACAGCTGATGGCCTTGAGAGTGAGTGACAATGCTTGACCTCACTCTCACCTTGCGTTCTGGGGATGGAATGTGAGAACGGAAGTCAATAGAAGCCCTTCCGGTTTAAGGAGTAAGCAACTCAGTTAGTTACAGTTAGTCAGTTAGAGGGTCAGAGTTGCAGAGTTAGAAGCTAGCAAGATGTGACTCTCCGCGCGCATTGTCTGGTCTGGGGTTCTGGAATAAAGTAACATCAAAAGTAAATCGAAGTCTTGTTGTTATTACTAAAAGCTAACAATAGCACAAGGCTTCTGATAAGGAACGCTCCCCAACAGAACCAGACACAGAACCCAGATAAGAAAGACCAGACCAAGATAGACGATAGAAGATATACCAGATCCGTCCAGAAGAATAAAAGAGGTATATAACATAATAGATATTTAGTGCCGTCCAAGAAAAGGCACTACGTAACAAATATATCTATTTGGTACCGTGACGACCCCGCTACGTTACATTATTACAATGAGTGTTTTCTAGACGATTATATCTAATTCTATGTTCAAGCCACAAACGATGACCTAAGTGTGTGGGTAGGTTAAAGTAACCTACCTTTATTGATAGTTAACTTAGAGTAACCGTTCATAGTGTCATGCAAATATTAGTGGCAGGCCATCGCTAAGTCTCTACTTAATGACTGGTGGGCGCCGCCATTTGCATTCTGGACTTTGTACGTCGTATGAGACGGTCGATTCGTGTTACTCTTCTTACACTAAGCTGCTGCTTCTGCATGCCAACCAGTGTAAATGATCAGGGACTTGATGAATATGAGCATGTTGGATTTTGTGTCAAGTATTCAGCTCTGTTACAAGTTGAATGTATAACTAACTCTAGAGTGTTGGTAGGTGGTTTTTATACAGCTTTGGGATATTCCATTATGAACTCTGGCAAGTTCATTTCCTGGGTTTTGATTGGCTGATGGTTTTCAGGGTAAGTAAAGATATGGATAAGTACCCTCTCTTCAGCCATCCTTTGCACTATGCTAGCAGCATGCAAGGACTGTATTTAAGTTACAGCTTGCATGTTGTTCTTGTCTGCTAACTCGACGGTAGTTAGAATCACACTGTGATGGTGAGTATTATATTGTTTCTATATCTGGGGGGATAACTTCTACAGAGCATAAAAGAATCAGGAAGCAAGAGAAACAAGAACATGTTAGAAATTATTTCATTTTAATGGCATGTCAACTTGTTTAGAGTTATTTTATACTTAGATGTAGGTTTGGTTTGTTTTTACAGCATATCAACCTTGTTCAGTCAAGGTTTTGTTGTGTATACAAACTAATATCACTCAGGATCAGGTTGGACTTTGAGGCTTGATAATTTGTATTATTTGGACTATTGACCTCATCTTTATTGTTATCTACACTATTTCTCTGAATTTTTTAGATGAGGCTTGATGATTAGTATTATTTGCATTATTCGGACTATTGTCCTTATCTTTATTGTTATCTACACTATTTCTCTGAATTTTTGAGATGAGGCTTGATGATTAGTATTATTTGGATTATTCGGACTATTGTCCTCATCTTTATTGTTATCTGTACAATGTTTCAGCCGATGTATCCTCCAGCCTTCTTCAGGTATTTCGGGAGCCTTCTCGAACTCAGAAAACTTCTTGTCCTAATCGGGAGCCATCACGGAACTTTGAACCTAACCCATTATTCAGTCCATGGGAGTATCTTGTTCTCATTCCACCGTGAAATATTAATTGAATGAAGTTGTTTGTGTTTTATCCGCTTTTATTCCTCAACTTTTAATTACATTTTGTTAAATTTACCCAGTCTGTTATTTCATTATATATATATATATATATATATATATATATATATATATATATATGAAAATAAAATATATATATATGATGAAGGGGTATTCGTTGAGTTTAGAAAAATTTAAGAAAGTGAAGACACACACTAGAAGTAAGAGTCTATGCAACAAAGTTCATGGGTTATTTAATGCCAAAGCCAATGCCACAGTCTAGCACATTAACCCTACACCACAGTGACCTCCTCCCTGTTGCATAACTGAATCTTTGTATAACATATTATATATATATATATATATAATATAATATATATATATAATACCAACCCCTCCACATGAGCAGAAAGCAATACAAGGTCAATTTCTTAAGCGGAGTTTAACAGGTTTGAATTCAAAGTTTTCATTTTGCTAGACTGATTACCTAGCCAGGGTTAAAGAGCCCAGTCTGCCCTACTATTTACCCATAGCTGGGGTGAGAGTAGTTGGATGCATACTGCATACTACTTTCAAAGGTATTAGCACTATGTGAAATGCAAACAGCCTCATTCAAGATTTGAACTCGGGTGGACAAGTCCATTTCCTAGGATTCTAACCATTACTCCATGTGTCTCCATAGGTTATTTAATCTTATTATAATGGAGATTGTGTGTTCTTATTATAATGGAGATTGTGTGTTTTTCTGTCTGTAACTGAAACTATATTCCTACTCAAGTCACAATTCTCTTAGTTATTGACATCACATTCTCCATGATTTTATTTTTATCTAAACCTCAATTATTAATAAAATTGTCTTACATTATTAATACTGTTAACCATGTCTACATACTGACAGCATGCAATTATATTTATATATACAACAAAATAGCGGTTTACACTGTGAACGGGAAGGCTAATTTGCATATTAATATTAAAAAATCGAATTTAATAAATATGTGCTTAGTATTAGTGATTTCTAACTGTTTGGTTTTATTTTAATGAATATAAGCAAAAATCTCTTCAATGAATCTTAAATGAAATCCATTAACAAGATAAAATAACTGTCATTTTATTCTTTACTTCCTCTTATAACTAAATACTTAAATTAGAAAAAATAACAATGAAAGACGAGAGTGATGGAAGAGTAAGTTTCAGTTGTTCCATTTTTATTATACTCTCTGTTTTCAAATCTTTTTATTATAATCCTCTGTTTCAAATCTTTTTATCTGTATTCTTATTTAGTTTCATTAGCCTTTCTAATTTAATACAATATTTTATTACATTAAAACTTAAATACTTGCACCCGGAGGGTGCATATATTTGCTAGTGACAATAATTTTTGTCTAGCATGTTCTACACTAGTGATTCTCAACATGGTCCAGCTGGACCATCTGCGGTCCACAGAACATTTCTAGTGGTCCACAGAGAGTTCAAAGCCACAAAAATGTTTTAGCTATATCACAAAAATTTAACTAATTTAGCGCTTCTTATAATGACCCTCCCCAGTTGAAAATCTCTTTAAGCGCACGTCGATGATTGGCGGAAAATGAATTGTCTTGTCTTACTTTAACACGTGGAACAGCTTAAAAGTAGAAGTAGGATTGGTCCATGGGTATTTTTTGAATAAAAAATGGTCCATAAGCCAAAAAAGGTTGAGAAGCACTGTTCTACACTACAGTGACCCCCCCTTCTTGTGTAACAGAATCTTTGTATATACTAACTTCACAAAATCCATGTTGTGTGCAGAGACCAATTTCTGTAGCATTCTTCAGTACTTCTTTCCATTGCTGAGTCTCGTTCATATTCTCAAAGATCAGGCTAGAAAAGAAAAGAAAAGAAAAAGAGTCAACACAACATAATTGGAACATTGCCACACCAATATGCAAATTTGACATCAAACCTCACTTTCATGTTGTATAAATTCATACCTTTCCCAAGAGTATTAGTCTGAAAGTGAACATAATAGCGCGGGTTATCTCAGTTGGTAGAGCGTTCGGCTAGAAATCGCAAGGTTCCTAGTTCGAAACCGGTCCTCACCAACTCAGCGTATGAGTAGCACAGGGATCCGTGCGGTAAAGTAAGGAGCTGATGGTAGGTGTGGCGCTCCACCTCAGACGCAAATACAATCTCCTTGGTCTAGCGTTAGTGAAAAGGGGATAGACTCCTTCGCTGATTGGCTGATAACGACTTTAGGCCGCCCCGACGACTTACTTACTTACTTACTATGATGTGCAGTCCAGCACATTAGCCACTACACCACTAGTTAATACTTGACTTTTAGTTCCTACATTTAAATCTAGTTGATTGACTTATTTTAACAGCATGTCAACCTATCTAGGATTATTTTATGCCTAGAGGTTAGGGAATTGATTCTTGTAGTATTTGACTTCAACAAATTCACCGTCTTGCTAGTCTCACTTCAAAATTCCCAATGTCCTCCGTTCAAGTAGTTTGCTTATTATTGAGCTGCTTGCTCACATATGAAAATCACTGATGGTCTTAAAAGGGCTTATTACACCCATACAGTGATGGAATTGCAAATGGCGGCCATGACAGAAAAAAATCAGGCATTGAGGACACTTAGTATTGGGTAAGTTTGGACCCCTCGGTCCCATTTCATTACAGAAATCGCATTCATTGCACTTTCATATTTACATTTCTTGAGTAGAAGATTTTGTGAGGTTTATTTTTTTTGTACAGTCCTATTGAATATAAATAATTTTTAAACAGATCTATTAGGTTGTTACAAAAATAATGGCCGATTGAAGTGCTCGGTTTTGAAATGTCATTTTAACATAGAATTTGTTGTTTATTTCAGGTGAATTTTTGCATATATAATAATTAATGTGTGCTCAAAAATAAAATTTAATTTATTTTCAAATAGAATGTATTTTTGAAAAATAGGGGCCTTCAAAGATGAACATGCCTAAACATGACCTTCACCTTCTTATGTTGCATGAGTTCAAGCTTGGGCACAATGCCTTCGAAACTGCTGCCAATATCAACAAAGCATGGGGAGATGAATCCACAAGTGATCGGACTGTACGAAGGTGGTTCCAGAAATTCTGCAGTGGAGATGAAAGTCTTGAAAATGAAGGTAGAGGACGGACATGCAGTCTTGACAATGAACAATTGCAGGCAGTTGTTGAGCAAAATCTACGACAAAGTGTCAGAGAAATGTCTCAGACACTTGGTGTCAGCATTGCAACAGTTTCCCGCCATTTACAGAGTATTGGAAAGGTGAAAAAGCTCGATAAATGGGTTCCTCATGAGCTCAATGAGCACCAAAAACTTAGGCGGTTTGAAGTGTGCTCGATGCTCAGTTTGCGTAACACCAATGTCACTTGTGACAAAAAGTGGATCCTTTATGACGGTTGTTGTAAAGGATCCACTTTTCGTACAGTCCGATCACTTGTGGATTCATCTCCCCATGCTTTGTTGATATTGGCAGCAGTTTTATTTCAAAACCGAGCACTTTAATCGGCCATTATTTTTGTAACAACCTAATATTTGACCTATAGATGCAATCCTAACATGTACTACCATTCTGGGGCTGAGTGGACCTGGGAGTAATAGATTCATTGAAATAGCAGTTCCAATGGAGAATATTATCAAGACTCTTTACCATAGTTGGATATAATTAGAATATAGTTGCAGTTTAATCTTAAGGTTCCTTGAATATGAATCTTTTTTAAACAGATCTATTTGACCTATAGATAGAACCCTAACATGTACTACCATTCCGGGGTTGAGTGGACCTGGGAGTAATAGATTCATTAAATTTGCAGTTCTAATAAGGATAATCAAGATTATTTACCGTACCTGGAAATATTGGTATAGAGTTTATGCAGTTTAATCTTAAATCATTCCTTGAAATTTAACCTGGGACTAATCGCAAAGAAAGGGTACTCAATGCACCCCAGAACTGAAGCCTCACCATCAGACGTAGTTTAGTGTCTGTTGAGGAGTGATAAGAACACCCATCACAGATACAATGGTCTCATCTGTAAAGACTATATATAGTGTATATATATATATATATATATATATATATATATATATATATATATATATATATACTAATATTGTCTCCAGTGTTATTTCTTTCCTGTCGGACTATCATATAACAGTGTAAAACTCACAAAACGTCCTTTTTGAGGAGGTCTTAACCTTCTGTAAGAAGATAGAGCATATTCTAAACCCCTTTTCTAAGCCAGGGTGTTTGGTGATGAACCCTCGTGAAACTAGAGACATCTCATGCCGCGGTAATAGATCCATTGAATCCGCAGTTCCAATAGAGAATATTATAAAGACTACTTACCATACCTGGAAATAATTAGTATAGAGCTGCAGTTTAGTCTTTGAGAGTTCTTTGACTGATGCTAATTTCATATCAAGTTCATTTATTGGTGAACCAATTACAAAATCCTACAAGAAAAAGAAATTGTTAAAAAGAAAATATAAAAAAAATCAACCAAAAAATTTTTAAAATACAGTTCTTTCACAAGGAGAAAGATAATCTTAGAATATTGAGATCTATTTAAAGTGCATAAAATAATAGTCAGGAATGAGAGAGGTGTGATAGTAAAATAATAAAACTCTTTTGAAACATTTTTTGTTGTGTGGAGTCATTTGAAACTGAGGATCAAAGAAAGGCTCAAAATTTTTAAAAGTCTTAAAATATTGAGATCTATTTAAAGAGCATAAAATAATAGTCAGAGATGAGAATGATGACAACATTCATTAAATATTAAGATACTAGATTACCCAGTTGGTAATGATTTGTATATAGCAGAATATGAGAATATCTAGATCTGCTTAAAAACCATAAATGGAAGGTTCAAAATTTGAAAACGTCTTAAAATATTAAGATCTCTTTAAAAAGCATAAAATAATAGTCAGGGATGAGACAAGTGGAACAGTAAAATACCAAAACTTGTTTGAAACACTTTTTGTTGTGTGGTGTCATCTGAAACTGGGGATAAAGGAAGAATAAAATATGAAGATCTACCAAAAGTGCATAAAAATGATAGTTGGAGATGAGAGTGGTAAAATAATACTAAAACTTCTTGAAATACTTTTTGTTGTGTGGAGTCATCTGAAACTGGCGATCAAGGAGGGCTCAAAAAAAAAATCTTACAATATTAAGATCTATTTAAAGAGTTTAAATGATAGTTATGGATGAGACAGGTGTAATAGTAAAATAATGCCAAAACTTGTTTGAAACACTTTTTGTTGTGTGGAGTCATCTGAAACTGAGGATCAAGGAAAGCTCAAAATTTGAAAAAGTTTTAGAATATGAAGATCTACTAAAATTGTGTAAAATAATAATTGGGTATGAAAGGGGTAAAATAATACCAAAACTTGTTTAAAAGACTTTTCTATATGAAGACATCTGAAATTGAGAATCAAGGAAGTCTTAAAATTTGAAAAAGTTTTAAAATATTGAGATCTATTTAAAGAATATAAATTGATATTCAGGGTTGAGACAGGTGTAATAGTAATTGTTTGAAATACTTTTTGCTGTGTGAAGACATCTGAAAACTGCAGGTCAAATACCGAGATCTGAAAACTGCAGGTCAAATACCGAGATCTGAAAACTGCAGGTCAAAGATCGAGATCTGAAAACTGCAGGTCAAAGATCTGAAACTGCAGGTCAAATACCGAGATCTGAAAACTGCAGGTCAAATACCGAGATCTGAAAACTGTAGGTCAAAGATCGAGATCTGAAAACTGCAGGTCAAATACCGAGATCTGAAAACTGTAGGTCAAATACCGAGATCTGAAAACTGCAGGTCAAATACCGAGATC
>CM042181.1:28744296-28749741 GCA_023376005.1 Doryteuthis pealeii
CTTAGTTATTTACATCACATTCTCAATGATCTTATTTTTATTTAAACCTCAATTATTAATAAAATTCTTTTACATTATTAATACTGTTAACCATATCTACATACTAATAGCATGCAATTATATTTATATATAGAACAAAATAGTGGTTTACAGTGTGGACGGGAAGGCTAATTTGCATATTGATATTAAAAATGTGATTTTAATAAATATGTACTTAGTATTATTGATTTCTAATTGTTTGGTTTTACTTTAATGAATATAAGCAAAAATCTCTTCAATGAATCTTAAATGAAATCTATTAACAAGAAAAAATAACTGTCATTTTATTCTTTACTTCCTATTTTAACTAAATAGTTAAATTAGGAAAATTTAGCAATGAAAGACGAGAGTGATGAAAGAGTAATTTTTAGTTGTTCTAATTTTCGATTATACCCCTTTCTGTTTCAAATCTTTTTATCTATATTCTTATTTAGTTTCATTAGCCTTTCTAATTTAATATGATGTTTTATTACATTAAAACTTAAATACTTGCACCCTACGGAGGGTGCATATATTTGCTAGTAACTATAATACTTCATGTCATGCTAGTAGCACATATCCATGACAATCTCTCACCGACCATCCCTATCATTCATTACCCCTGGCAGATCCTCCAGCCAGCATCCACACAGACCTTTAAATCTTTGTTGGACAACCTACACTGGTGTGCCCATGTGCTGGTTTCCACAATATATATAAGTAAAAAGTAAAGTCGACGGGGCGGCCTACAGTCGGTATCAGCCAGTCAGCGAGGGGGTCTATCCCCTTTTCAATAGCGCTAGACCAAGGAGATTGTTTTAGCATCTGAGGTGGAGTGCCACACCTACCATCAGCTCCTTACTTTACCGCACAGATCCCTGTGCTACTCATACGCTGAGTTGGCGGGGACCGGTATCGAACTAGGAACCTTGTGGTTTCTAGCCGAACGCTCTACTGACTGAGCTAACCCGGCCCCTTATAAACATTAAATATCACCAGGGCTTGGTTTTTGAGTAAAAATAATGAAGATTAGATTTATATTCGTGAAGATAATCAAACAATAATATTTAAACAGTAACATCGTGGATTTCTTTTAGCATTTGACATTTTAAATAAAGTCATCAGGGAGGCTTAATGTCGGTATGAGTCATACAGCGAGGGA
Source organism: Doryteuthis pealeii (assembly GCA_023376005.1). Classification (NCBI taxonomy): domain Eukaryota; kingdom Metazoa; phylum Mollusca; class Cephalopoda; order Myopsida; family Loliginidae; genus Doryteuthis; species Doryteuthis pealeii. The sequence goes on from CM042181.1 coordinate 28,745,477, forward strand.
GTCTATCCCCTTTTCACCAGCACTAGATCATGGAGATTGTTTCTGCATCCAAGGTGGAGCACCACACCTACCATCAGCTCCTCACTTTACCGCACAGATCCCTGTGCTACTCATACACTGAGTTGGCGAGGGCCGGTATCGAACTAGGAACCTTGTCGTTTCTAGCCGAATGCTCTACTGACTGAGCTAACAATTTTTCTGTTCAGTGTCTGTGCACTGATTTTAATGGGTCATCCTGCGAGGATGCAACTCATGATTCAGTAATAATATACTAATTTTTTTGCCTCCTTTTTTTACCCAGATGACGTCAGGTGGCCGCTTCTAGTATACACATAAAAACAACAAAAGTTATGCTTTTACACAAACTTTGCTAATGAGTTTTATAATTAAAAAGAAAAACATACAACTTACTTTGAACAGTAAAATCGCCTGCTTAAGAGTGCTACACCAAAGAATATTCTCATCTAAAAAAAAGAAAAGGATTTTTTTTCTTTAATCTTCAAAAGGCTGAGTATGTAAAAGGTGACAAATCCTGATATAACAATCTTTAGAATAAAGGTGATATAACATGAAAAGGTAATCTGAACATTAGGTACATAAATGAGAGTAACCTCCCCTTGTTTTTTTCACTTTGAGGAAGACCTGTGTTTTGTTTTGTAAAAACACGGATTTTTTTCGACAAATTGGGTATATTTATACTTTTCTAATATACAGGTACTCTCATAGAAATATTAACATCTTTTTTATTTTTAAATCAATTTGAAAATGTTAACACCCTTATAGGAATATCTTTAATATATTTTCAAACAGTCTCCACATGTTCACCATCCCTGTCAACATATGCTTAGAATCTCCCACAGGTGATTTTAAAAAAAGATGTTAATATTTCTATGAGAATACCTGTATATCAGAAAAGTATAGGTATATTCAATTTGTCGAAAAATCCGTGTTTTTACAAAACAAAACACACGGCTTCTTCAACGTGAAAGAAACAAGGGGAGGTTACTCTCATTTATGTAGCTAATGTTCAGATTACCACATGGAAATAAAAAATTTTAATAAAAAAAATTTTTTTTTTTTTAATTTTCATTAAAATTTCATTAAAATTTTTTATTTTCATTTTATTTCAATTTCTATATAATCTAAGAACAAAATTTTAAAAATAAATAAAAATTTTAATAAAAATCAAATTTTATTACAAAACAGCAATTTTTTTTCTTTAATCTTCATAAAGCTGAATATATAAATGTGATATAACTTCATATTTAGAATAAAAGTGATATAATATGAAAATATAATTTTGTCATTATAATAGTTGCAATAACATCCAAACTCTAATTACCAAAACAATTTCACACTTAGTTATGTCCAACAGACAGATATATTACTTCATGGTCTCATAAACTAGTTTTGATCATAAGGGGGCAGTACTCATTCTAATTTTTTTGTTCTTATCTTGTGGATTGTTTTTATGTGAAATAGAAGAATAATCTGGTTCAACCACCCATTCAATTTACAAGTAAAAACTAAAATAGGTGAAATGTTTTTAAATTTAGTTAACAAACACTTTCCAGACAAGGACATATCATATAAAATTTTTAACAAAAACAATATAAAGATTAGTTTCTCTAGCACAGATAATATAGAAAGGATTATTAAGAAACACAATAATAAAATAATAAATAACCATACACAAAAAATAGAAATAATAATCAGGATAGACAGAAGCAATGCAACTGTAGAAGCCCTACAATGTGCCCCACGAAGGGAAGATGCTTGACTAAAAGCGTCATTTACCAGGCCTCAGTAACATCTGCCCAAAAGCCAAATATAACTAAATTCTATGTGGGATTCACAAAGTCGGAGTTCAAAACTAGATTTACAAACCATAAGCATTCATTTACTAATATTAAGTTTAGAAATGCAACAACTTTATCTAGCTATAATCTGGGATTTAAAAGATAAAAATATGACCCCAATTATTGAATGGAATATCCTAAGAAAATCAAATGTGTGCAGATCTCTAAATGATCCATGCTACCTTTGTCTACAAGAAAAGTTAACTATAATTAAATTCCCAGATAAGAAAAACCTTTTAAATAATAGATTTGAATCAATCTGCAATTGTACACATAGATTGGGTTGGTCACTGAAATATTGTTAGAACTACATTACTAAATTTAACTAAATAAATTGGAATTTTTTTCTTAAATAGTTATTCATTTCAAATAGGATAAATACAAAAAAGAACAATAAAAACTATGAATTAGTAATATTAAACCCCTAAAATATAATTAGAATTAAATTTTAACTGCATTTACTAGCTATTATTTAGAATTAGAATTAAATTGATAACAATATAGAAATGAGAATTAAGGAATGAATACACATGTGGAACGATACATTGTTTTTTCTTAATTGAGAGAAAAATAACATAGCCTTCAACAGTTATTATCCAAAAAATATCTTCAATTTAACTAAGAAATTACATTGACTTATTTAACGTAGGGTAGAGTCCTGAAGATATCATTTCAATTTGACTGAAACCATGGTAGACCCCTTATTTTTCCTCTAATAATAATATTATTAGTATTATTACTGCCCTGTATTTTTAATATATTGAGCACTTTTGTATTATTTACTGATGCCACTGCAACGGAAAAGTTAAAATGGCAATTGGATAATATATATATATATATATATATATATATATATATATATTTAATATACCAAACTTATTAGTAAATCCTCGCAGTGAGAAAAAACCCAGCAAATAGTTTGATTGTAAAAATATACTACCAAACATCAACGGGGGAGAAAAAATTTTTTGGAAAAAAGAAAAGACCAAGATAATCGTACCAACAAAAAATAATCTATTGGTACAATATTTTGTCCAAAAGAAAAAACAATTTATATATATATATATATATATATATATGATATATATATTCATATAAAACCACCATGAGACTAAAGCTAATAAGTAAAAAGTGCTCAATACCTAAGTAGAGCAAATAATAAAGATAAATCTAATGAGTCAGACGAACCTACTAAAAGTTTTGCTTAATGCTCTTCAGGGCTAAGATCTGACTAAAGAGACTGGGTGCAAATGTATTAAATATAGTACTATATTTAATACATTTGCTCCCAGTCTCTTAGCCCTGAAGAGCATTAAGCGAAACTTTTAGTAGGTTCGTCTGACTCATTAGATATATATATATATATATATATATATATATACACACACACACACACCATTTATATAAGTGTTTAATGATGTTTTTCTCCATTTAAATTATAAATAAATAAAAAATTTAAAAACTGATTGAATAATTCATCTGTGACATTTTTACCCTAAAACCAAAGTACATTCCCAATATTAAATCACTATCAGATAATAAACAACTTAAGTAAAATGACCTATTTAATATACCATATTATGACACTATATAATTTTTCAATTATTAATATATATCTACTATATAATTTTTCAATTATTAATATATGTCTACTATATAATTTTTCAATTATTAATATGTCTACTATATATTTTTCAATTATAATATATGTCTACTATATAATTTTTCAATTAATTAATATATGTCTACTATATAATTTTTCAATTATTAATATAGTCTACTATAATAATTTTTCAATTATTAATATATGTCTACTATATAATTTTTTCAATTATTAATATAGGTCTACTATATAATTTTTCAATTATTAATATAGGTCTACTATATAATTTTTCAATTATTAATATATATCTACTATATATTTTCAATTATTAATATATGTCTACTATATAATTTTTCAATTTATTAATATATATCTACTATATAATTTTTCAATTATTAATATATGTCTACTATATAATTTTTTCAATTATTAATATATAATCTACAATATAATTTTTTAATTATTAATATATGTCTACTATATATTTTTCAATTATTAATATATATATAATATAATTTTTTCAATTATTAATATATGTCTACTATATAATTTTTCAATTATTAATATATGTCTACTATATAATTTTCAATTATTAATATATGTCTACTATATAATTTTTTCAATTATTAATATATGTCTACATATAATTTTTCAATTATTATATATTTACTATATAATTTTTCAAATATTAATATATATCTACTATATATTTTTCAATTATTAATATATGTCTACTATATAATTTTTCAATTATTAATATATATCTACTATATATTAATAAACACTTAATTAAAATGACGTCT
>CM042181.1:28749841-28767341 GCA_023376005.1 Doryteuthis pealeii
AGAGAGAGATACAACATATTTATTAAAATCTCACTTTTGAATATCAATATGCAAATTAACCTTCCCATTCACACTGTAAACTGGTATTTTGTTGTATATATAAATACAATTGCATGTTATAAGTATGTAGATATGGTCAACAGTATCAATAATCTAAAACATTTTTTATAATAATCATGTAGAATGTAACATAAATAGCTAAGGGAATTGTGACTTGAGTAGTGATATAGTTTCGGTTACAGACAGAAAAACTCACAATCTTCATTATAATAAGATAAGCCAAATGAGAAGAGCTAATGCCAGGTGATCCAAAAGTCTTGTCACCCCTAACATATTTGTTAAGCTTTGTCATCAAACAAATAAGCCAAACTACAAAGACTAATGCATTATACTATTAAAATACAGGTTGGTCCGAAAGTATTGTCACCCGTACATATTTGTAAATCTTTGCCGTTAAATAAATAAACCAAACCAGAACTGATACAGGGTTATATTATAATACAGGATGGTCCGAAAGTCTTGTCCATCCAATATTATTTTAGAGGTAAAATAATTAAATGATTCGACCTGAAATTCTAAATAAAAAAAAAGGTAATTTTTAAAGATTTTCTTTAGAGGTTAAATAATTACATAACTTATCAAAACAAAAAAATAATGAAAGTTAAAACAATATATAGGGGTGACAAGACTTTCTGATCAGCCTGTACAAAGTAAGAATAAAAACAACCTCCTATACCATTGGTTTACTTATTGAAAAAAATTATCAATCATCAAAACTGATTATGTAGTCTTGAGAATTGTATAAACATTTTATTCTATAAAAAAATTTTCAAGATAATTTCAAACATTTTTTTTAACATATTATTAAAACAAAAAATAATGAAAGTTAAAACAATATGTAGAAGTGACAAGACTTTCGGACCAGCCTGTAGATTAATGTACAACGTGGTCCGAAAATCTTGTCACCCCTATACATATAATACTTTTAGATTAAAATAATTACATAACTTATCCATTATATTATCAAAACAAAAATTGATGGAAGTTAAAACAATATATAAGAGTAATAAGACTTTCAGATCAGCCTGTATATTATATCATTAAAACAATATGTAGGGGTGACAAGACTTTTGGACCAGTCTGTATATATATATTATTAAAACAAGAAATAATGAAAGTTAAAACAATATGTAGGGGTGACAAGACTTTCGGACCAGTCTTTATATTATATTATTTATTAAAACACAAGAAATAATGAAAGTTAAAACAATATGTAGGGGTGACAAGACTTTCGGACCAGTCTTTATATTATATTATTAAAACAAAAAATTTCTGCCACCCATTGTTTTCAATGGGTGGCAGAACTTTTGGAACACCCTGTATGTTAAACCAGTACAGACTTTTTCATAATCAAAAATAAGTAATAACTTTGGTTTGGTTTCAGTGTATTAGAGACCAAGTGTAAAGTTGTGATACACTAGAAGTCTGTTAGTCTTCCACTAAGTTTCATAATTTTAAAATTTTCAAAGGAAAAAAGAATTATCTAAATTTCAAAGTAATTTTTCAAAGAAAAAAAGGATTATCTAAATTTCAAAGTAATTTTCAAAGAAAAAAAAAGAATTATCAAAATTTCAAAGTAATTTTTCAAAGAAAAAAAAAAGAATTATCTAAATTTCAAAGTAATTTTCAAAAAAAAAAAAGAATTATCTAAATTTCAAAGTAATTTTCAAAGAAAAAAAAAATTATCTAAATTTCAAAGTAATTTTTCAAAGAAAAAAAAAGGATTATCTAAATTTCAAAGTAATTTTTCAAAGAAAAAAAAAAGAATTATCTAAATTTCAAAGTAATTTTTCAAAGAAAACAAGAATTATCTAAATTGCAAAGTAATTTTTCATAGGAAAAAAGAATTATCTAAATTGCTAAGTAATAAAAAAAATTTCCAAGGGGGGGAAAAAAGCACAAATTTGGTGAAATTTTAAATGAATTATGAACAAGTTTCTGAATAAAAAAGTGAAGAGAACATTTTAGAAAATTTAAGCAAGGAAACTTACATCTGCACCCGAGAATAATATCCTCATTGTTTTTAAGATGTCATCAGTCTGCACTGCTTCAAGGAGCGCCTAGGAAGAAGAGTAACGATAGAATAAGAAGATTTTAACACAATTAGATGTCGGCTATAAATAAACTTTATCTCTGAAACTGCCCAGAATCCACAAAAAAAATCTCAAAGATATTTCTAAAATCTGAGATTATATTTTCAAAAACTCACACAGTAGGTTAATTATCCTCCTGATATACAATCTTCTTTATTTCAAACCAAGCAACCATTTTGAAAAAATAAATAAATAAATAAAACAGGGAATCATTTGTCTGGATAGGAAAGAATATATCCTGCTAGAAATTAATTGAGGAAAAGATTATTGGTTGGTTAAGAAAATTATTTGATTTCTACAAGTCTTACTAGATTATTTTATGTGAAAATCCATCTTTTTAAAAATCTGTTTCGGTTAACTATTGCCACGGTTAAAATCTGTTTTGGTTAACTATTGCCACGGTTAAAATCCGTTTCGGTCAACTATTGCCACGGTTAAAATCCGTTTCGGTCAACTATTGCCACGGTTAAAATCTGTTTCGGTTAACTATTGCCACGGTTAAAATACGTTTCGGTTAACTATTGCCACGGTTAAAATCCCTTTCAGCTAACTATAGCCATGGTTAAAATCCCTTTCAGCTAACTATCTCCTAATTAAAATGGTTTCAACAAACAATTCATAGAACAACATATAGCATCCTTGTGTAGTTTCTATCTCTAAGCTTTTTCTAAGTGGTGCAGCCATACAGTAGCACTGATATGGCCACAGCTTGTAAAAATTCTAATAGTGTTAAAAAATAAAAACTAATAAAATAAAGATATATTTTCAAAAATTAGCCCATGAAGATGTGTGGTTCTAAGCTAGAGCTTATAGGTTGGTTGGTTGCATTTTACGGCATGTCAACCCTTGTTGGGTCATTTTCTTTTATTCATTCTTGATGGGTATTGACATTTTTTTCTTTTAAACTCAATTTTTTTTAAAATTCATTTTTTCTATTTAATCCATAACAGATACTACTACTTCAGATCACAGTGGACCAAGGAGAAATGGCAATAAAGGGGTACTCCACACTCCCCAGAGCTCCAGAATTTCACCACTAGATGCAGTTTAACATCATACCCAGTACACATGGCTTATAGGTAATTCCAGCACAGTGTTTAGTGTCATACCCAGGACACCACTTTCTATATATATATATATATATATATATATTTATTTATCGACCCCCTCCACATGAGCAGGATGTGACACAAGGTCAATTTCTTAAGCGGAGTTCAACAGGTTTGAATTCAGAGTTTTTCCTTATCCTAGACCGGCTGCTTAACCAAGATTAAAGAGCCCAGTCTGCCCTACTATTTATCCATAGCTGGAGGGAGAGTAGGATTCATACCTTTCCCAAGGGTATTAGCACTAAGTGAAATGCAATTACCACATCCAGGATTTGAACTCGGGGCAACGAGTCCATTTCCTACGACTTTAACCATTACACCACGCACTTCCCACATACTCTATATATGTGCTAGAAAGCAGTGGCTGAGGGTCTTAGTGTCCTGGATATGATGTTAAATCATTAAATATGATGTTATCGCCATTACTCGCTGGTCAACTCTGACCTGGAGTGGTAGTACCTGTTAGGGTCCAATCTATGGGTTAAATGAAAAAAAAAAAAAAAAAAGTTTAAAAAAAAACAAAATTGAAAAACATTTCAATACCCAAAAATGAATAAAGCAAAATATCTCCAGCATAAAATAACCAAACAAGATTTGACATGCTGTAAAAACTAACTAACCATTCACATATGGAGGTGTGTGGTCTAATGGTTAGAGTCATAGGAAATGGACTCGTCGAACCGAGTTCAATTCCTGAACAAAGCTGTTTGAATTTCACATAGCGCTAATACCCTTGGGAAAGGTATGAATCCAATTCTCCCTCCAGCTATGGGTAAATAGCAGGGCAGAATGGGCTCTTTAACCATGGTGAGGTACCCAGCCTAGGAGAAGGAAAACTCTGAATTTAAACCTGTTAAACTCCGCTTAAGAAATTGACCTTGTGTCACATCCTGCTCATGCGGAGGGGTTGGTAAATATATATATATATATATATACCACATTCACATTTTTTTTAAATTAGTTTTAAACTTTCAATGCCAAAAGCTGATATTTTTAACAATCAGTCCTTTAGTTAACCCAGGAAGAGGGGCAAGGAAACGGAGTGGGAGAGACAGAGACAGTGTTATTTTTTTTTTTTTTTTTTTTTTTTTTTAAATGTCTGTAGAATAATTCTGTCTGCACTATGAATGTTTAAGTTAAATCCTTTCTATGTTTGCTGACGACAGAAAATAATCTCAGACAATATTCCATTTCTACTGCAGAAGTTTAGGATTTCAAATATAGAAGCTAATTTCCGTGAACCATAGAAATTCCATCATTTAATACATAGTATTACTAGTGTAAGTAAAGTTGTCGGGGTGGCCTAATGTCAGTATCAGCCAAACAGCGAGGGAGTCTATCCCCGTTTCACTAGTGCTAGACCAAGGAGATTGTTTTGGCATCTGAGGTGGAGCACCACACCTACCATCAGCCCCTTACTTACGCTGAGTTGGCGAGGGCTGGTATCGAACTAGGAACCTTGTGGTTTCTAGCCGAATGCTCTACCGACTGAGCTAACCCGGGTTTATCTCAGTCGGTAAAGTATTCGGCTAGAAACCACAAGGTTCCTAGTTTGATACCGGTCTCACCAACTCAGCGTATGCGTAGCACAGGGATCTGTGCAGTAAAGTAAGGAACTGATGGTAGGTGTGGCGCTCCACCTCAGATGCCAAAAAACAATCTCCTTGGTCTAGCGCTATTGAAAAGGGGATAGACTCCCTCGCTGACTGGCTGATACAGATTTTAGGCCGCCCCAACAACTTTACTTATTAATAGTGTAATGGCCAGTTCAGCTCAGTCGGTAGAGTGTCCGGTTAATAGCCACAAGGTTCCTGGTTCGATACCGGCCCTTGCTAACTCAGCATATGAGTAGCACAGGGTTCTGTGCAGTAAAGTAAGGAGCTGATGGTAGGTGTGGCGCTCCACCTCAGGCGCTAAAACAATCTTGTTGGTCTGGCGCTAGAGAAAAGGGGATACTCTCCCTCGCTGTCTGGCTGATACCAACTTTAGGCCACCTGATGACTTTACTTACTTACTGATAGTGTAATTTGCTGTATTTATAAAAAAAACTGTGTTACCAAGTTAGCTCTATGTCTACACTATCCTAACTTATATATATATATATATATATATATATATATATATATATATATAATAAAGTAAGCCTACTGAGTCAGAATATCTACCGAGGTTTCTCCTAATGGATCATCAGGATAATTCTGATTGCCAGGATTTGGCAGATTATCCTAATGATCCATTACGAGAAACCTCGGTAGATATTCTCCAACTCATTAGGCTTACTTTATTATTTATTGGCTCTACTTATTGTATTGAGCACTTTAGTATATTTAACTCTTGTAGTATTTTTTTCTTTTGGCCATTTTAATAATATCAACTGATTATTTTCAGGAGGTGCATATAATTTGGTCTTTTCTTTTTTTTATAAAATCTTTTTTCTCTAGGCAAATTTTTGTAATATGTAATTACAAACTATAAAGCTGCGATTTTTTTATACTGTTGGAGTTTAGAAGTAAAAATAAATAAATAAATATATATATATATATATATATATATTTATTTATTTTTACTTCTAAACTCCAACAGTATAAAGCAATGATCATTTCTCCGGAAATTTGATCTCTCAGTGACCAAAAGATACATACATTCCTATGTATTTAATAGTTTAAAAAACACCAGTCCCCGCATCAGCTGTCAGTGGGTGAGGGGATAAGATATCGAACTACCATGCGGTCAGTCTGAGTTCGACCCTACCCAAGGATAGTTGTGTCTAGTCACACTGAAGAGGCATGATATGCTGAAACACGTGTCTGTGGATGACTTATATATATATATATATATATATATATATATTTTTTGTTTGAATTTATATATATTCAGCTCTTTGGGGGTTTTTGTGATGTGCTTATCCATAAGTGAATTGAGACCCATCTGATGAGACGAAAATTTGGGGAGCCGGTTTAAATCAACTTAGATTTATATGGGCCCCGATTTTGGTCGAAATAAATTTATTATGGAATTACGGTGTTGAGTTCTTCCTTCCTTTATTGATATATATATATATATATATATAGTTTGTAATTACATAAAAAGGGTTACAAAACATCTAGGAGGGGGAAGCCCCCTGGGATCATATGAATTATTTAAGAGAGCAAGTGAGGTTAACCTCATTAAGCATCTTTTGTGTTATTCCTGAAAATAATAGAGCAAGATGGAATCCAGAGAGAGACAACCTGGAACCAGAAAGACACCCTACCCAAAAGAGAACACCAATAAGAATAAGAATAGAAGATGAAGACATTGATAGAGACAGATATCAAAAGAGGTACCCACCATCTAGGGGGTGGGGAAAGGGCCCCTAGGACCATAGGAATAAGTTAAGGAGAGTAAGTGAGTTTTACCTCATTGAGCATCTTTGGCTGATTATGAAGATGGTGAGTATTGATGAAGAGTTTTTTCTTGTATTTATTCTCAATGAAAATCTTCCTGTCAGTATCAGATGTGGTGCTATCGATCTGTAATTGAGGGTTCATTCGGTACTCCCAGAAATTGTTGGCATGTTCATTGCCTATTTGTTGCATCATCTGAAAATGAAGAAAAAATTTTGAAAATTTAATCAACATAATGAGTAGAAAATGATATGAACTATTAAAAAAAATGTCTATTTATTTTGTAAAAGAAATTATATATATATATATATATATATATATATATATATATATACTAGAAAATATATGCACACTCCGGGTGCAAGTATTCAAGTTTTAATGTAATAAAATATTATATTAAATTAGAAAGGCTAATAAAACTAAATAAGAATACAAATAAAAAGATTTGAAACAGAGGGAGTATAATAAAAGATGGAAAAACTGAAACTTACTCTTGCATCACTCTCGTCTTTCATTGTTATTTTTTCTAATTTAAGTATTGAGTTAAAAGAGAAAGTAAATAATAAAATGACAGTTATTTTTTCTTGTTAATGGATTTCATTTAAGATTCATTGAAGAGATTTTTGCTTATATTCATTAAAATAAAACCAAACAGTTAGAAATCAATAATACTAAGCACATATTTATTAAATTCGATTTTTTAATATCAATATGCAAATTAGCCTTCCCGTTTACACTGTAAACCGCTATTTTGTTGTATATATAAATATAATTGCATGTTGAGTAGTATGTAGACATAGTTAACAGTATTAATAATGTAAGACAATTTTATTAATAATTGAGGTTTAGATAAAAATAAAATCATGGCGAATGTGATGTCAATAACTAAGAGAATTGTGACTGGAGTAGGAATATAGTTTCGGTTACAGACAGAAAAACACACAATCTCCATTATAATAAGATATATATATATATATATATATATATATATATATAGTATGAACAAAAAGTAATAAGACAAACAGGAATATTTCTTATATGTTATTTATTCTCAACTAGTTTCGACCTTAGGTCATCATCAGGAGAAAATTTCTTATTTGAAGAAATTGTTTTTCAACTTTTTGAAAGGGAGCATTATAGAAGAACTATAAAAATTGGAGTATTTTTGAAGGTTTTACATGCTATTAAAATCCGGGTAGAAGAGTGTGTTAGTAGTAGCAAGTTCATCTGTTCCGTGAAAAACCTCTTTGAGGTGGGTTATTTTTTGAATGCTCTTATATATGTGAGGGAGGGTTCTTGGGAGTTGTGTATATGACCACATATGTATACATATAAATGTATGTGCGTGCATACAAATATGTGTGTGAATGTGAGTGTGTGTATGTATCTCGGTACTGTGCGCGTGACTTTTAGATTTTTAAATGGGTCAAAAAGTGGCTTGTGTGTGGTGGTCAGTGTTTGTTTATTTAGGTGCCATATATATATATATATATATATATATATATATATATATATGTGTGTGTGTGTAATATAATGAAAAATTTGAAAAAACACAGGTTCAAATAAAATGAGTGGTATTTATTCAGCCAACACAGCAGTGTTTCAATCTGTTTAGTAGATCTTCTTCAGGGTATTTGTTGATATAAGGAAAAGTAAAAATGTTATCACAAAATAATAAGGTGACTTGAATCTGTTTGTTTACAATGTTTGAATGGGAAGTCAGCGTTTCCGGAAATAGATTGGAAAATTTATGAGAACACTCCGGGCAAATGGTTTTGAAGTCGATTATTTTTTCTCTTCATACATACATACATACATACATATTATATATTAATATTTTTGCTTGAAGGCAATTACAATGCGCATATCGCATAAAATTCGATAATTATAGAAGATAATAATGACAAGTGAATTTCGCAAAGAATTAATCGGTGTGTAGAATATCGTACAGACTGTTTCAACTTTATTAAGTCTCATCAGCGATATATACTAACAATCTGTACGATATTCTACACACAGAGTAATTCTTTGCGAAATTCACTTGTCATTATTATCTTCTATAATTATCAAATTTTATGCGATATGCACATTGTAATTGTCATCAAGCAAAAATATAAATATTAATATATACTTTATCCAACAATGCTTCTAAAATAAACAAACATCCAAAAATCTTATATATATATATATATATATATATATATATATGAAATAATGAAGATAGGAGGGTTGGAGTAAAATCCGACAGTATGAGGTGAGGTAAAAGGAAAAGTGAACAAAAATAATGACTCAAACAAGTCCAAGTAGGAGAGAAATATTTTGTCCCTCTGACACGAAGAACATCCCCAGTCTGACTTATTCAAGGCAAAATACGTACATTTGTGTTTATAGATGAGAAAGTGAGTTAGTGGTGGTAGGGAGGTTAGGGAGGATTTGATAGAAATAAGAATAACATCATATAAAGTGGAGGGGGAGTTTCGAGGATGGTGGTAAGATGAGAAAAGGAGTTTTTTTCCTTTTACCTCACCTCATATACAAAGATTTTTATAAATCCCTAAGAGAGCTCAATGTATAATAACTAATAAATCGATTATATACAGAGCAATTTTTTTCTTTCAAAGTAAGAAAAACTTAAACAGTCATTTGGCTATATTAAATTTATTTTTACCAGAAACTCAATATGAGTCTAGTCTCATCAGAGAGAGTATTTACATAAAGCAATGTAAATTATATCTGATAAGACTAGACTCATATTGAGTTTCTGGTCAAAATAAATTTATTATAGCCAAATGACACTTTGTTAAGTTTTTCTTTCTTTGAAAGTGACACAGTAGTTTAAATAAAAAAAGTTCTACTTACCTCTATTAATGATGGAGTCCATACCTTGTAATCAAGGAAGAGAGATTTCACTTGATTGAATTCCCGATGAACACCTAAGATAAGAAAAGAAAAATATAGGGACACATTAAGAGCCAAAACTGTATAATGTATTAAAATTCCTGAAAATTCCGAAGACTATTCCATAAAAGAAATATACAATGCCTACTTTAAAATTGGCCTTAGAATTAAAATGAATAAATCACTAAGACTATGGGAATAAGGAAATCGGAGGGGAGGGGGCAAAAAACTTGCAATGGGGGCCATGGTCAAAAAACATTGAGAAACACCAATTCAAATGATTAAAAAATGGTGTTGAGTGATAATGCAGACCCCACAAAATTCATCAGTTTTCCCTCTAAACTGCATTTATTTCTACTACAAAAATACCAATTCAAGCACAGGTCATCTGTAGAAGTTAGGGAATTGTATTCATTGTATGTTAATATTTACATTTTTGTGTACTTGTTTCTTCTTTTTGTATTTTTTTTGCACACAAAACATTTTAAAAAAGAGCTATTTGATCCATAGATGGAACCCTAACAGGTATTACCACTCCAGGGATTAAATCAGTATATTCAAAGACAAGGAACCTTTTCTTTTTTTTCTTTTTAATGAGTATATAAGGATTTACCTGAACATTTCTTGCAAATTAATATTCCAAGATCAATTGCAGCCCAGTTGGGATCTGAAAATTAAAATCATGTATATAATGAAACAATATATATATATATATATATATATACAAGGTGTGTCATAAAAGTATTGAGATTGAAGCTGTATTAACCAAGATAGAAATGAACAATGAATGGAACATTAATTTTTTTCAGAATACAAGGTGTGTCATAAAAGTATTGAGATTGAAGCTGTATTTACCAATATAGAAATGAACAATGAATGGAATGTTAATTTTTTTCAGAATACAAGGTGTGTCATAAAAGTATTGAGATTGAAGTTGTATTTACCAATATAGAAATGAACAATGAATGGAATGTTAATTTTTTTCAGAATACAAGGTGTATCAAAAACTACAAAAAATCTCGATACTTTTTTGACACACCTTGTATGTGTGTATATACACACACACATATATATGAAAGTAAACAAACAGGCAAATAGTCTGTTTGAGATGGCGACAGCCGACAATTTGGGAGAATAAGTGCTTAATTGAAGTCATACCTAATTGAAATTTAATTAGTTGATAATTAATAAATTAGGCGAGCATATCTGTTTAAATGTAAAGGCGTGAACAAATTGAGAAAAAGTCGATCTCTGTATGTACATTTTGGCATATTATGCCTCATCAGCAGAGATTTAGAAAGGAAACTGCTCTGTGTGTGATTTGCCTTTACATTTAAACAGATATGCTCACCTAATTTATTAATTATCAACTAATTAAAATTCATTTATGTATACTTCAATTAAGCACTTATTCTCCCAAATTGTCGGCTATCGCCATCTCAAACAGATTATAAAACCTGTTTGTCTACTTTCATACTGTCGTGCAGAAAGTCACACAAAAATGTAGTATACATCAGTTTAAAAAACAAACGAGAAATTGGGAAAACGAGCTAGTGTAATGGTTAGAGTATGACTTCAATTAAGCACTTATTCTCCCATATATATATATATATATATATACACACACACACACACACACACACGGGGGGGGATTCATAAACTAAGGTGAATTTTGCCTAAGGAAGCACTGTTTACAGTTGAACTTTTTTCAAGGAAATCAATAGGGATGGGTCATTTCATGTCCTAAAACAGTCTTTTTTTTAAAATTAGATTCATAGTAGTAAACCCATGTTTAGCTCATTTATAAACATTTTTTTTTTTTACTAAAACATGTTTAAGACATAGTTGATTTATGTTTAATTGCATAAACTATTATGGGTTATCTAATGCCATATATATATGATAAAGAAGAGTACGGTAATTTTGAATAGCATTCAACTTCACTGCAAAAATGTTTTTAATAGTCACAATTGCATTATTCACTTCTGCAATTGCCTGTAATTAATCAATATCTTGAATAATTCATTGAAATTAACCCTAAAGATCTTTATGGTGAGACTTGAGTAGGATATTTCTGTATACACCTTAATATCATATATACATATATATGTGTGTATGTGTGCAATTTGTATTAATAAATTGGTAATTCCAACGATTGCTGATTAGAGAAATGTAGATTTAAACATAAGCCTTTAGGTTGTGAATATAAAAATGTAATATAAAAAATGTTGTTCTGGTTCCAACGGGAGAAAATTCAATATTTTATAGAAAAGAAGGTCCGCAAAATGTATTATGTTTTCAGAAAAATTTTTTTAATTCTTTTTATCTTACATATGCGACACGTGTTTCTGATCTGTTGTCTTCTTCAGGCATTGAATTATTATTTTGGCAGAATATGTCCAATATTTGATAGGTTGTGTGTATTTTTGTAACTTTTTTATTATAATAGTTGTGTAATAACGGTTGTGTAATAAAAAAATAACGTAGCGTTCAACCATTATAATAAAAAAAGTTACAAAAACACACACAACCTATTAAATATTGGACATATTCTGCCAAAATAATAATTCAATGCCTGAAGAAGACAACAGATCAATAACACGTGTCGCATATGTAAGATAAAAAGGATAAAAAAATTTTTTCTGAAAACATAATACATTTTGCGGACCTTCTTTTTTATAAAATAAAAATGTAATTATTGATTTTATTTATTATTGTTCAAATTGTTGCAATTACCTTGAATATCACAATCAGCACAAGTTTTGTTGCTTGTGTTTTCCCACACCTTTGCTGCTGGACTCTATTTAAAAAATAAATAGATAAATAAATAAATAGATAAACAGAAAATATCTTAGAAATTTAAACAATTTCTATAAAAGTTTTATTTTTAGTAAATAAAAAAAATTTTTAAATCGAACTTAACGGAGCTAAATTACACCATCGTATTTTATTTATACTTTATCATTACTTTGAGCCAGGTATCTTTGAGAAAATGTGTTACGCTTCAAAGATACCTGGAAGGCTATGTAGATAAGATATAGCCATTTCACAAAAATTTAACTAATTTAGCGCTTCTTATAATGACCCTCCCCAGTTGAAAATCTCTTTTTAAGCGCACGTCGATGATCGGCGGAAAATGAATTGTCTTGTCTTACTTTAACACGTGGAACAGCTTAAAAGTAGGATTGGTCGATGGGAATTTTTTGAATAACAAATGGTCCATAAGCTGAAAAAGGTTGAGAAGCACTGTTCTACAGTACAGTGACCCCCCCCCTTCTTGTGTATTTGAATCTTTGTATATACTAACTTCACAAAATCCATGTTGTGTGCAGAGACCAATTTCTGTAGCATTCTTCAGTACTTCTTTCCATTGCTGAGTTTCGTTCATATTCTCAAAGATCAGGCTACAAAAGAAAAGAAAAAGAGTCAACCTAACTGGAACAACGCCACACCAATATGCAAATTTGACAAGATCAAACATCACTTTCATGTTGTATAAATTCATACCTTTCCCAAGAGTATTAGTCTGAAAGTGAACATAATAGCGCGGGTTAGCTCAGTCGGTAGAGCGTTCGGCTAGAAATCGCAAGGTTCCTAGTTTGAAACCGGTCCTCACCAACTCAGCATATGAGTAGCACAGGGATCCGTGCGGTAAAGTAAGGAGCTGATTGTAGGTGTGGCACTCCACCTCAGACACAAATACAATCTCCTTGGTCTAGCATTAGTGAAAAGGGGATCGACTCCATCGCTGATTGGCTGATAACGACTTTAGGCCGCCCCGACGACTTACTTACTTACTATGATGTGCAGTCCAGCACATTAGCCACTACACCACTAGTTAATACTTGACTTTTAGTTCCTACATTTAAATCTAGTTGATTGACTTATTTTAACGGCATGTCAACCCATCTAGGATTATTTTATGCCTAGAGGTTAGGGAATTGATTCCTGTAGTATTTGACTTCAACAAATTCACCGTCTTGCTAGTCTCACTTCAAAATTCCCAATGTCCTCCGTTCAAGTAGTTTGCTTATTATTGAGCTGCTTGCTCACATATGAAAATCACTGATGGTCTTAAAAGGGCTTATTACACCCATACAGTGATGGAATTGCAAATGGCGGCCACGACAGAAAAAAATCAGGCATTGAGGACACTTAGTATTGGGTAAGTTTGGACCCCTCGGTCCCATTTCACTACAGAAATCGCATTCATTGCACTTTCATATTTACATTTCTTGAGTAGAAGATTTTGTGAGGTTTATTTTTTGTACAGTCCTATTGAATATAAATAATTTTTAAACAGATCTATTTGACCTATAGATGGAACATGTACTACCATTCCAGGGCTGAGTGGACCTGGGAGTAATAGATTCATTGATTTAGCAGTTCCAATGGAGAATATTATCAAGACTCTTTACCATAGTTGGATATAATTAGTATATAGTTGTAGTTTAGTCTTTAAGGTTCCTTGAATATGAATTTTTTTTAAACAGATCTATTTGACCTATAGATAGAACCCTAACATGTACTACCATTCTAGGGGTGAGTGGACATGGGAGTAATAGATTCATTAAATTTGCAGTTCTAATAAGGATCATCAAGATTATTTACCGTACCTGGAAATAATTGGTATAGAGTTTATGCAGTTTAATCTTAAATCATTCCTTGAAATTTAACCTGGGACTAATCGCAAAGAAAGGTACTCAATGCACCCAGAACTGAAGCCTCACCATCAGACGTAGTTTAGTGTCTGTTGAGGAGTGATAAGAACACCCCTCACAGATACAATCGTCTCATCTGTAAAGACTATATATAGTGTATAGATTTTGTAAAAAAAAAAAAAAAAAAAAAAAACATATATATATATATATATATATATATACTAATATTGTCTCCAGTGTTATTTCTTTCCTGTCGGACTATGATATAACAGTGTCAAACCCGTGAAACATCCTTTTTGAGGAGTTCTTATCTTTCAGTAACGAGCATATTTTAAACCCCTTTTCTAAGCCAGGGTGTTTGGTGATGAACCCTCGTGAAACTAGAGACATCTCATGCCGAGGTAACAGATCCATTGAATCCGCAGTTCCAATAGAGAATATTATAAAGACTACTTACCATACCTGGAAATAATTAGTATAGAGCTGCAGTTTAGTCTTTGAGAGTTCTTTGACTGATGCTAATTTCATATCAAGTTCATTTATTGGTGAACCAATTACAAAATCCTACAAGAAAAAGAAATTGTTAAAAAGAATATATAAAAGAAAATCAACCAAAAAATGTTTCACAAGGAGAAATATAATCTTAGAATATTGAGATCTATTTAAAGTGCATAAAATAATAGTCAGGAATGAGAGAGGTGTGATAGTAAAATAATAAAACTCTTTTGAAACATTTTTTGTTGTGTGGAGTCATTTGAAACTGAGGATCAAAGAAAGGCTCAAAATTTTTAAAAGTCTTAAAATATTCAGATCTATTTAAAGTGCATAAAATAATAGTCAGGAATGATAGAGGTGTGATAGTAAAATAATAAAACTCTTTTGAAACATTTTTTGTTGTGTGGAGTCATTTGAAACTGAGGATCAAAGAAAGGCTCAAAATTTTTAAAAGTCTTAAAATATTCAGATCTATTTAAAGTGCATAAAATAATAGTCAGGAATGAGAGAGGTGTGATAGTAAAATAATAAAACTCTTTTGAAATATTTTTTGTTGTGTGGAGTCATTTGAAACTGAGGATAAAAGAAAGGCTCAAAGTTTTTAAAAGTCTTAAAATATTCAGATCTATTTAAAGTGCATAAAATAATAGTCAGGAATGATAGAGGTGTGATAGTAAAATAATAAAACTCTTTTGAAATATTTTTTGTTGTGTGGAGTCATTTGAAACTGAGGATCAAAGAAAGGCTCAAAGTTTTTAAAAGTCTTAAAATATTCAGATCTATTTAAAGTGCATAAAATAATAGTCAGGAATGAGAGAGGTGTGATAGTAAAATAATAAAACTCTTTTGAAACATTTTTTGTTGTGTGGAGTCATTTGAAACTGGGGATCAAAGAAAGGCTCAAAATTTTTAAAAGTCTTAAAACATTGAGATCTATTTAAAGAGCATAAAATGATAGTCAAAGATGAGAATGATGACAACATTCATTAAATATTAAGATATTGGATCACCCAGTTGGTAATGATTTGTATATAGCAGAATATGAGAATATCTAGATCTGCTTAAAGAGCATAAAAGGAAGGTTCAAAATTTGAAAACGTCTTAAAATATTAAGATCTCTTTAAAAAGCATAAAATAATAGTTAGGGATGAGACAAGTGGAACAGTAAAATACCAAAACTTGTTTGAAACATTTTTTTTTGTGTGGTGTTATCTGAAACTGGGGATAAAGGAAGAATAAAATATGAAGATCTACCAAAAGTGCATAGAAATGATAGTTGGAGATGAGAGTGGTAAAATAATACTAAAACTTCTTGAAATACTTTTTGTTGTGTGGAGTCATCTGAAACTGGCGATCAAGGAGGGCTCAAAAAAAAAAAATCTTACAATATTAAGATCTATTTAAAGAGTTTAAATGATAGTTATGGATGAGACAGGTGTAATAGTAAAATAATGCCAAAACTTGTTTGAAACACTTTTTGTTGTGTGGAGTCATCTGAAACTGAGGATCAAGGAAAGCTCAAAATTTGAAAAAATTTTAGAATATGAAGATCTACTAAAATTGTGTAAAATAATAATTGGGTATGAAAGGGGTAAAATAATACCAAAACTTGTTTAAAAGACTTTGCTATATGAAAACATCTGAAATTGAGGATCAAAGAAGTCTTAAAATATTGAGATCTATTTAAAGAGCATAAAATTAATATTCAGGGTTGAGACAGATGTAATAGTAATTGTTGGAAATACTTTTTGCTGAAACATCTGAAACTGCAGGTCAAATATAGAGATCTGAAACGGCAGGTCAAATATCGAGATCTGAAACGGCAGGTCAAATATCGAGATCTGAAACGCAGGTCAAATATATCGAGATCTGAAACTGCAGGTCAAATATCGAGATCTGAAACTGCAGGTCAAATATCGAGATCTGAAACTGCAGGTCAAATATCGAGATCTGAAACTGCAGGTCAAATATCGAGATCTGAAACTGCAGGTCAAATATCGAGATCTGAAACCGCAGTCAATATTGAGATCTGAAACCGAGATCAAATATTGAGATCTGAAACCGCAGATCAAATATTGAGATCTGAAACCGCAGATCAAATATTGAGATCTGAAACCGCAGATCAAATATTGAGATCTGAAACGCAGATCAAATATTGAGATCTGAAACTGCAATCAAATATTGAGATCTGAAACTCAAATATTGAGATTTATTCAAAGACCATAAAAATAATACAGGGTTAAGAATGATGACAACATTAAGATCACCTAGTTGTCCAGGCTTAAAATACTATGTGTACTCCAGGGAATATAGTTTGCAAATTTTAAGCCTTATCAACAGAGCAGAAGGAAATTTAAAGAAAAACAAACAAAAACACTGAAAGAGGCAACTGTAGATACTTACCTCATAACGTCTGTAATAACACAATATACTATTCTTTACAGCAACATAATACCTGCCAATACCATCAAACTTCACATGTCCCTGAAAAGAATTTTTTTAAATAATCAGAATAAAGACAATACAATTACAATCAATACATTTCATTTGCAGTTACAACAAACAGATTTTTAACTCTTAACATCCTATACCACCTCATTCCACCCGGCCGGAAGTCATATTCATTTTCCTAATCTACCCCAAATGATAGCCTTTGTTTAAATGTAATATTAAACATATATAGAAGTCTTTGAATTAAGGGAAATAACAGGTAACTTTAAATGAAAAGGTCATTTTTAGCCATTTATTGATAAATTCTTATAGGAATGGGGCTCTGGACTTTGTTTCAATGTAATATT
>CM042181.1:28769841-28814841 GCA_023376005.1 Doryteuthis pealeii
CAGTTTCCAAGCCACCTTCTCTTATGATTCGCTCTGCTTAATCTAAAGAATAGTTCAAGTATTCCTAGATTTATGCAAAGGGAAAATATGTGTGTGTGTGTGTGTGTGTGTGTGCAAGCGTAAGTGTGTATTATTATTAATTACGTGATGAGTGTGAGTGTGTGTGAAAATTATTAGTAATTATTACATTATTATTGAAATATTGTTAATTTTTTATTTTTTTTATTTTGTAATTACAATATTATTATTGTTATTTTATTTATTTATTTATTATTATTATTATTTTTGTTTATACATCAGTTTATTCATTTATTTATTTTGTTATGAGTATTTTTGCTAATGTGATTAGAGGGTGTGTGTGTGTGTGTGAGTGTGTTTGTGTGTGGAATTTATTGGGTAATTATACATTATTATTGTTATATTAATTAATTTATTTAATAAATACAATATTTTTATTATGTGACGAAAATTTATTTTAAAAAATCCATACTACATGATGAGTGTGAATATGTTACATGTGTGTGAAATTTATTATAATGGCCCTGGCCTACAATTGTTGCTGTCAGCCGAACGATGATGCACATTTAAATCTGATATTCAATTGATATCTAATTATTCAAATCTCCTTAAGAATTCAAATGATGTGATTTGTTCTTGTTTTACGGCATATCAACCTCAATGGGTCATTTAATGCCAACTACGTTTTTGAAATGAATTGTTGATAATGTTTAATTTTCTAAAGGTTTTTTTCTTTTTTTTAACATTTTCTTTTGTGAATGAAACTTTTAGATGTTTTTGTTAACATACATTTTTGTGTTTTCATTTTTTTGGAAGATTTTTAGATTTTGTTGTAGATGTATGCTTCTTTTATGTATCCAAGTAGTTTTTCTGGTTTATTTGGTAGAATATCTGTTTTAGATTGTTGTTGGTAGTATTTTTTTCGTATTTGTTTTAGGTTGCTACATTCTGTTAATATGTGTTTGATTGTGTAGGGTTTTTGGCATGGTATGCAATAGGGCTGCTTCTTTTTTTGTGGAGGTATGAATGGGTAATGTATGAGTGTCCTATTCTTAGTCTGGATAATATTACTTCTTCTTTTCTGGATATTTTGGTTTGATTTATTTGAAGTTTTCCTATTTGTGGCATTATTTCATGTAGTTTGTTGTTTTGGAAGTTATTCCAATAATTTAGCCATTTTTGTTTTATGTAAATGTTTAAGAATTCAACTGATTTAGCTCTGGAATGTATAAGTAGAAAAAAAAACAACAATTTTTAATTATCTGCAATTATACCATATAACTATAATACTTCATGTCATCCTAGTAGCACATATCCATGACAATCACTCGCCGACCATCCCTATCATTCATTACCCCTGGCAGATCCTCCAGCTAGCATCCACACAGAGCTGGCTAATTTAAATCTTTGTTGGACAACCTACACTGGTGTGCCCATGTGCTGGTTTCCACAATATATATAAGTAAAAAGTAAAGTCGACGGGGCGGCCTAAAGTCGGTATCAGCCAGTCAGCAAGGGAGTCTATCCCCTTTTCAATAGCGCTAGACCAAGGAGATTGTTTTAGCATCTGAGGTGGAGCACCACACCTACCATCAGCTCCTTACTTTACCGCACAGATCCCTGTGCTACTCATACGCTGAGTTGGCGGGGACCGGTATCGAACTAGGAACCTTGTGGTTTCTAGCTGAACGCTCTACCGACTGAGCTAACCCGGCCCCTTATAAACATTAAATATCACCAGGGCTTGGTTTTTGTGTAAAAATAATGAAGATTAGATTTATATTCGTGAAGATAATCAAACAATAAAATTTAAACAGTAACATTGTGGATTTTTTTTAGCATTTGACATTTTAAATAAAGTCATCAGGGCGGCTTAATGTCGGTATGAGTCATACAGCGAGGGAGTCTATCCACTTTTCACCAGCGCTAGATCATGGTGATTGTTTCTGCGTCCAAGGTGGAGCACCACACCTACCATCAGCTCCTCATTTTTCCGCACAGATCCCTGTGCTACTCATACTCTGAGTTGGCGAGGGCCGGTATCGAACTAGGAACCTTGTGGTTTCTAGCCGAATGCTCTACCGACTGAGCTAACAATTTTTCTATTCAGTGTCTGTGCACTTTTTTCCTGATGCCCCAACAGACCGAATCAACGCAAGGATAGGGATTTTAATGGGTCATCCTGTGAGGGTGCAACTCATGATTCAATAATAATATACTAATTTTTTTGCCTCCTTTTACCCAGAGGACGTCAGGTGGCCGCTTCTAGTATACACATAAAAACGAAAGTTATGCTTTTACGCAAACTTTGCTAATGAGTTTTATAATTAAAAAGAAAAACATACAACTTACTTTGAACAGTAAAATCGCCTGCTTAAGAGTGCTACACCAAAGAATATTCTCATCTAAAAAAAAGAAAAGGATAATTTTTTTCTTTAATCTTCAAAAGGCTGAATATGTAAAAGGAAACAAATTATGATATAACAATCTTTAGAATAAAAGGTGATATAACATGAAAAGGTAATCTGAACATTAGCTACATAAATGAGAGTAACCTCCCCTTGTTTTTTTCACTTTGAGGAAGACCTGTGTTTTGTTTTGTAAAAACACGGATTTTTTTCGACAAATTGGGTATATTTATACTTTTCTAATATACAGGTACTCTCATAGAAATATTAACATCTTTTTTATTTTTAAATCAATTTAAAAATGTTAACACCCTTATAGGAATACCTTTAATATATTTCCAAACAGTCTCCACATGTTCACCATCCCTGTCAACATATGCTTAGAATCTCCCACAGGTGATGTAAAAAGAGATGTTAATATTTCTAGGAGAGTACCTGTATATCAGAAAAGTATAGGTATACCTAATTTGTCGAAAAATCTGTTTTTACAAAACAAAACTCATGGCTTCCTCAAAGTGAAAAAAACAAGGGGAGGTTACTCTCATTTATGTAGCTAATGTTCAGATTACCACATGGAAATATATTTTTTGATAAAAAAATTTTTTAATTTTCATTAAAATTTCATTAAAATTTTTATTTTAATTTTATTTCAATTTCTATATAATCTAAGAACAAAATTTTAAAATAAAAAATAAAAATTTTAATAAAAATCAAATTTTATTACAAAAAGGCAATTTTTTAAAAAAATCTTCATAAAGCTGATTATATAAATGTGCTATATTCAAAATAAAAGTGATATAATATGAAAATATAATTTTGTCATTTTTTGCAATAACATCCAAACTAATTACCAAAACAATTTCACACTTAGTTATGTCCAACAGAGATATATTACTTGATGGTCTCATAAACTAGTTTTTATTATAAGGAGGCAGTACTCATTCTAATTTTTTTGTTCTTATCTTGTGGAATTCTTTTATGCGAAATAGAAGAATAATCTGGTACAACCCTCCGTTCAATATACAAGTAAAAACTAAAATAGGTAAAAATGTTTTTAAATTTAGTTAAACACTTTCTAGACAACCACATATTGCATAAAATTTTTAACAAAAACAATATAAAGATTAGTTTCTCTAGCACAGATAATATAGAAAGGATTATTAAAAAACACAAGAATAAAATAATAAATAACCACACACAAAAAATAGAAATAATAATCAGGATAAACAGAAGCAATGTAACTGTAGAAGCCCTACAATGTGCCCCACGAAGGGAAGATGCTTGACTAAAAGTGTCATTTATCAGGCCTCAGTAACATCTGCCCAATGTGGGATGCACAAACTCGGAGTTCAAAACTAGATTTACAAACCATAAGCATTCATTTACTAATATTAAGCTTAGAAACGCAACAACTCTAGATATATTTGGGATTTAAAAGATAAAAATATGACCAATTATTGAATGGAGTATTCTAAGAAAATCAAATGTGTGCAGATATCTAAATGATCCATGCTACATTTGTCTACAAGAAAAGTTAAATATAATTAAATTCCCAGATAAGAAAAACCTTTTAAATAATAGATTTGAATCGATCTGCAATTGTAGACATAGGTTGGGTCAGTCACTGAAACATTATTAGAACTACATTACTAAATTTAACTAAATAAATTGGAATTTTTTTCTTAAATAGTTATTCATTTTAAATAGGATAAATACAAAAAAGAGCAATAAAAACTATGAATTAGTAATATTAAACCCCTAAAATATAATTAGAATTAAATTTTAACTGCATTTACTGGCTATCATTTATAACTAGAATTAAATTGATAACAATACAGAAATGAGAATTAAGGAATGAATACACGTGTGGAATGATACAGTGTTCTTTCTCAATTAAGAGAAAAATAACGTAGCATTCAACAGTTATTATCCAAAAATATCTTCAATTTAACTAAGCAATTACATTGACTTAGTTAACGTAGGGTAGAGTCCTGAAGAAATCATTTCAATTTGATTGAAACCATGGTAGACCCCTTATTTTTCCTATAATAATAATATTATTAGTATTTTTACTGCCCTGTATTTTTAATATATTGAGCACTTTTGTATTATTTACTGATGCCACTGCAACGGAAAAGTTAAAATGGCAATTGGATAATATATATATATATATATATATATATATTTAATATACCAAACTTATTGGTAAATCCTCGCAGTGAGAAAAAACCCAGCAAATAGTTTGATTGTAAAAATATACTACCAAACATCAACCGGGGAGAAAAAATTTTTTGGAAAAAAGAAAAGACCAAGATAATCGTACCAACAAAAAATAATCTATTGGTACAATATTTTGTCCAAAAGAAAAAACAATTTATATATATATATATATATATATATATATATATATATTCATATAAAACCACCATGAGACTAAAGCTAATAAGTAAAAAGTGCTCAATACCTAAGTAGAGCAAATAATAAAGATAAATCTAATGAGTCAGACGAACCTACTAAAAGTTTTGCTTAATGCTCTTCAGGGCTAAGATCTGACTAAAGAGACTGGGTGCAAATGTATTAAATATAGTACTATATTTAATACATTTGCTCCCAGTCTCTTAGCCCTGAAGAGCATTAAGCGAAACTTTTAGTAGGTTCGTCTGACTCATTAGATATATATATATATATATATATATGAATTTAACATTTTGAAAAAACAATTAGTAATTATTATCTGCTGACAGAATCTGTTTCGACACCTTAGTAGAAGGGTCACTTTTTTATATATTTACACCAAACTCTTTTTGAGTTTATTTTTGGATTAAAAATGCTTCTGATTTTTAAAAATAAAATTTATTTTATTTTTGAAACAGTATGCGCATTTTAAAAAATTCAAGCATTCCAGTGTGTGTTTGTACCCCCTATTCTCTCCCAACGGTTTTTTATCCCTTCTTTCTTTCATATATTTTGCTCGTTGATGATGACCCTTCTACTAAGGTGTCGAAACAGATTCTGTCAGCAGATAATAATTACTAATTGTTTTTTCAAAATGTTAAATTCATTCTGTCGGATTAATTTCCATTTATTTACACATATATATATATATATATATATATATATATACATACACACACACACCATTTATATAAGTGTTTAATGATGTTTTTCTCCATTTAAATTATAAATAAATAAAAAATTTAAAAACTGATTGAATAATTCATCTGTGACATTTTTACCCTAAAACCAAAGTACATTCCCAATATTAAATCACTATCAGATAATAAACAACTTAAGTAAAATGACCTATTTAATATACCATATTATGACACTATATAATTTTTCAATTATTAATATATATCTACTATATAATTTCAATTATTAATATATGTCTACTATATAATTTTTCAATTATTAATATATGTCTACTATATAATTTTTCAATTAATATATATCTACTATATAATTTTTCAATTATTAATATATATGTCTACTATATAATATATGTACTATAAATTTTTCAATTATTAATATATGTCTACTATATAATTTTTCAATTATTAATATATGTCTACTATATAATTTTCAATTATTAATATATGTCTACTATATAATTTTCAATTATTAATATATGTCTACTATATTAATTTTTCAATTATTAATATAGGTCTACTATATAATTTTTCAATTATTAATATATCTACTATATAATTTTTCTTAATATACTATATAATTTTTCAATTATTAATATATGTCTACTATATAATTTTTCAATTATTAATATATACTATATAATTTTTCAATTTTTAATATATATATATTAATTCTACTATATAATTTCAATTTTAATATATGTCTACTATATAATTTTCAATTATATATATATTCTACTATATAATTTTTCAATTATTATAAATATTTTTAATATATGTCTACTATATAATTTTATTATTAATACGATATATATATAATTTTTCAATATTAATATATGTCTACTATATAATTTTTCAATTATTAATATATATTTATATGATTTTTCAATTATTAATATATATCTACTATATATATAATAAACAACTTAATTAAAATGACGTCTATTTAATATAGCATATTATGACACATCATTTGCAACATGCAGTCATCATGACTAAATAAGAATTTAAAAATCAGAAATTGACATTTTTAAAAAAAAGGCAAACATTTGTTCCACTCACCCAATGTTTCTGTGGAGAAAAGAAAATTGCGATTTTTGGTTTTCAACACAAACTTGAATTGATTCTTTTCCGTATCCTGTAAATATACAAAACATTATTTATTTATTCATATGTGTGTGTGAAGATTATAAAAAAATAAATGTATTGGATTGTTTTTGAAGAATGAGAGGGTTCTGCAATTAAGAATTCAAAAGGATTAATGCTAAAGAATAGCTTTATAGATAATTCGGTAATTTATGAGGAAGTGCGTCCCAGTCTCCCGCCTCAAAAACCGCTACCCGGTGACTATCAAAATAACAACCCCAGCTCGTCGTAATTCTTATTTATTTCTCGTAATTTGTCATAAATCTTGTTTAGATATGAAGATGGATATATAGTTTTGAATAGACTGAGATAGATAGATAAACAAATACGAACAAATGGAGATAGATATTTTCGACAAATAAATGTATTGGGGGGGGGGTCCACTTCTTTTTTTGTCATAATTCTTGTTTATTTAAACTAAAAACAAGACATTAAACAAACACGATAAAAAAAAAAAATCTTAGTATTTAAAGTAATATTGATAAATATGAACAAATTGAGATAGATGGATAGTTTTGAATAGACTGAGCTGGGTCGTTATTTTAACTTTCACCGGGCAGCAACTCTTGAAGCAGGAGATCGGGATGCACTTCCTCATAAATTACCGATAATTCTTCATTTTTTAATTAAGAGTAATCATCTGGATAAAAATAAAAGAAAGTTTGAAATTTCAAAACCATAAAAAGTCCAAATAAAAATCAGCCTATTCCTCATAAAAAAAACATAACACAAATTTTTTATACTCGTACATATTTATGAGATTAGGCTTGATATGAATAATTTTGATATTTTGGATTTTATTGTGTATAAACTTAATGTTCAGGCTACAGTAACCTCGAACACTGTTCAAATGTTTTTTTTTGTTTTTTTTAATTACCTTAAAATAAGTAATCTCCAGAAGATTTCCCAAGAATTCAAACATGGTTTCAGAGCTTAAATCATTACCACTTACTCTAAGGTGTTCAAGTAAATGGTAACGATTTAAGCTCTAAAACCATGTCTGAATTCTTGGGAAATCACCTGAAGATGACTTATTTTAAGGTAATCTATTAAAAAAAAAAAATAAATAAATAAATAAATAAAAATATCTGAACTGTGTCCAAGGTTACTGTGGCCTGAACACTGTTTATACACAATAAAGATGAGGACAACTGTCCAAAATATCAAATTTATCGACTTTTTAACTCTTAACATACTGTTGAGAATTTTCAAAGTCCAGATTCCCATTCCAATAAGGATCTATCAAAAATGGCTGAAAAGGCCTTTTTATTTAAGGTTACCTGTTATTTACTTTAAAATAAAGACTTATAAATATTGAAGTAAGTCAGTCAGTCAGTCAGTCAGTCAACAATTGGTTTGAGCAATGTGACTGGCCAAGCACAACTGCACCAGTGTCAGGACAACTGGTATTTATGGGAATTCAGAACAGTCCACCCATGCATTTGGGTGAGTTCATTCCCTGATTCTGATTGGCTGCTTGGTTTGTAGGGTCCTCTGAGGCTCCATAAATCCTGCCACTTTTCAGTGGTCTTTACAGCATCTCAGAATCGTATTGAGTTATGACTGTTTGCCGTCTTGTCTTGCCAATTCGATGGTAATTGGACTTAGTATTCTATAATAAATATGTTTAATATCATATTTAAACAAAGGCTATAGGTCGGATTAGGAAAACAAATGTGACCAGCCAGGTGGAATGAGGTGGCATAGGATGTTAAGAGTTAATGTATATTTTATATTTAATTCATTTATGTCATTACACATTAGAAATTTTTTTTTTTTAAACAAATTAGAATTTTCAAATAAGATGTTTTTTTGTCCTTTTCTTTTTTTTTTTTTAAATACACTTTTTGAGCAACTGACATAACAGTTTTTAAAATTTCAATATATATATATAAATAAAGATAATCTAATGAGTCAGACGAACCTACTATTAGTTTCGCATAAAGCTCTTCAGGGCTAAAACCTGAGTCAGATTTTAGCCCTGAAGAGCTTTATGCGAAACTAATAGTAGGTTTGTCTGACTCAGTAGATTATCTTTATTACTTGGCTCTACTTAGGTATCGAGCACTTTTTACATATTAGCTTCTCCTAGCGGTTATATGAATATATATATATCTTATATACATATATATGCATATAAATTGTTTTTTCTTTTGGCCAAATACTGTACCAATAGATTATTTTTTGTTGGTACGAATATCTTGGTCCTTTCTTTTTTTCAAAAATTTTTTTCTTCCTGGTTGATGTTTGTAGTATATTTTTACAATCAAACTCTCTGCTGGTTTTTTCTCTCCGCAAGGATCTACCAACACGCTTGGTAATATTAAATTATATATATATATATATATATATATATTATATATATGGTGGACTCTCCTATCGAGAACGATAGATGAGGGTCAGCAGTGAGTGATTTGATTCCTCCCATGTTGTGCATGCTGTCAAGAAGACATTTTATGTTTCCTCAAGTGTGACAGCAGCCCAGCCCTGCTGCGACCCATGAAGCTACACTGACAAATGAAATGATCCAAGGCAGGAGTTAAATGTTTTTCTTTTAAAGTTATGCAGA
Organism: Doryteuthis pealeii; assembly: GCA_023376005.1. NCBI lineage: Eukaryota > Metazoa > Mollusca > Cephalopoda > Myopsida > Loliginidae > Doryteuthis > Doryteuthis pealeii. The sequence continues at coordinate 28,779,132 of CM042181.1, forward strand.
GCCGATCTCTATGCTTCAGTCTATTTTGTTCAAAGCTCTTTAGTTTAGCGAAACAGGTCTTACGCCATTCCTTCCGATCCGATGCTAGATCTTCCCAAGCACTCAGGTCAATATCTAAGCGTTTCAAATTGTCCTTGTAGCGTAAGAGAGGATGTCCAATGGAACGCTTAGCATTTGGTAGTTGCCCATATAAAAACTTCTTTGGAAGCCTGTTCTCATTCATACGGACAACTATATATATATATAATATATAATAGATAATGATCAACATACGTTTCGTCTGTATGCACAGATTATATACTGTGACTTGTTTTGAGTTGATCATTTCTTGACCATATCTACAGCATATGGATCCTAAAATATTCCTTATATATATATATATATATATATATATATATATGATAGATAGATAGATAGATAGATAGATCCACACTAAAACCACCAGCCAATCAGAATCCTGAAAATAAACTTGACCATGCCACATAGTAGAACCTGCTATTTAAAACACTTACCAAGTCTAGATTCTCAGAGGTAGATTCAACTTACAAAATAGTTGAATACTGATCAGTCTACACAAATCCCTACACTTTTTAACAAATTAAAATTTTCAATTGATAAGATGTTTTTTTTTTTGTTTGTTGGTTTGTTTTTTAAATTCATTGCATCATAGCGAGAAAGTCTTACCTTAATATCTTGATCAACTTCAATCATAGAAGATAAGGGAACTATTCGTTTTGATACTTGGCTCTGAAATTGAAAAAAAAAAAATTAATTAGTTGTATATAACCTACACCAAAAAATGTATTCTTTTTTATAAAATATTAAAATTCGAAGGCAATACAATGCGTATAAAAAAAAATAAAGACAAAAAGATGTTTTTTATGTCTAATCGATTTCAAAGCTAGAGCTTCATCATCAGAGTTTATTTTCAGAAATGACGTGCTTATGTTTTTATCTGTGTGGTTATAATTTCTCTTCTTATTTCCTTTTCCTCTCCTTTTTTTTCCTCTCTTTCTTCTTCTCCTCCTTTATGAATGAAATGGGCGAATAACTGTAATTTCTTATTTCTCTCTTTTCTTTTTTTTTTTTTTTTTAAAGTTTGTTGAGAACGAATATTCTTAATATTGGCTGACATCCGGTCAAATATTGCAATATGTATACATGTCAAAATTAAAAAACAAAAAATGAACAAATAAATAAAAACCGTTAATAGAAAAATATATATTCTTTTTTCTTTTATTCCTTGTACATAATTCATAGATAGCCAACAAATTATGTAAGTAGAGAAGGGGGAAAAATAGAGGGGAAAATAGATATTTGCTTCAACAAGTTCCTGCTGAGGGGGGGGGACCAAAAAGAAGCGAATTCACTGTCTTCTCGCAGGCCAAACTTTCTTTTGGTCAACACAGTCTTCAACCAGCAGCTGAAAATCCGTCGCCGTCGTCAAAATAATATTTTCTGACTGCTGTCTCATGTAAGCCGAAAGCTTCTCTGCTTGTCACACCACCCTCCACTCACTTTGGTTATTATCGGCATATTACCCAAACATCTGGCACATCAGTCGAACCTCGCGTCCGTCCAGTTCCTAAATCGCATTTGTTTTTGCATGCTGGAGGATGCGGGTTCGATCCCGGCAGGCAAGACAATGTCTTGCTCTTTTTCCTTTCTCGTTCACCGTCATAGTAAGTGTAGCTACCAAAAAATTTCTATTTATTCTTTTTTAAACTCATTCATTTTTTAATATTAACCTCCTAGAAACTGTACAGAGACGTGCAACCAAACGAATACCCTCCATCAGGCATCTACCATACTCTGAACGTCTCGCTACCCTGGGGATGGATTCATTGAAACTTTTAGCGTCTGGAAACTGACCTGGAAAAAGCTCATAAGGTCATTAATCATCTTAACAACAGCAACCTTGAGCACCTTTTTGATCGCCACCTTTCTAACACACGTGGGCATGCCTACAAAGTCAGAAAACAGCACTGCTCACATGACTTTCAGAAATATTTCTTCACGCTCAGAATTGCAGAGGTATGGAATAAGCTGCCCACATCTGTTGTAGGCTGCCGAAACACTGAATCTTTCAAAGCCTCCATGCTTCCTGTAGTCCACCGACACTATACCTGATGCCCCTGTTTACACACGCGCATACATACATGCATGTTACTACTGTAAACTGTTCATGTTCCTGACACTAATACATTATTCTGTGTACTTGACATTAGACCTTGATGAGTTGTGGTGCACCTTGAGTACTGTACACAATAAATTTCATTATTATTTTATTATTTATTAATCTATTTGACCCATTGGTGCATCCTCAACACATACTACCACTCTGGGTCAGAGTGAATTCAGGAGTAATGGAAATGGACAGGTACTCCACACTCCTCAGAGCCTCACCATCAGATGCAATTTAGTGCCATACCTAGAAGTATAAACTTACTCCTCTGCAGCAGATACAGTCATTCTAAGCCCCGCCAACAGGGTTAGGATTAGGTAAGCGAAGAAAAGTTTAACCCCCACCCCCCCCAAAAAAAAAAAAAAAAAAAAAACAAGCAAGGATTTGGTTACAACTGCTGACCCACCAACAAGAAAATGTTTAGATTAAGGGTTAAAACATTTAGTGACAGTACCAGTTGATAACATCAGCCAATCAGGTTTTGGTTTGGTTTGGTTTTACGGCATATCAACCTCCGTGGGTCATTTAATGCCGATTAAGTTTTGAAATAAATCAATTCTTAATGGATACACAATTTTTTTTATAAATACATTTTTCTATTTAACACATAGATGGGACCCTAACAGGTACTACCACTCCGGGTCAGAGTGGACCAGGGAACAATGGTGAAGAAGGGGTGCTCCACATTCCCCAAACCTCCAAAACTGGAACCTCACCATAAGATAGAGTTTAACGTCATTCCCAGGACATGTAGACCCTCAGTCACCGCCTTCTAGCACCCATATGTTAAAAAAGGGTTGGGGCTTGCCATAAGGGCAATAGGATTGGAAAATCATATAGGTGCTAGAGCTTGACGTGACCAGCCGATTGATCAGAGGAGGCCTCTCCGACCAGCCAATCAGGCTTATGTTAGTTGGTGGGTTGATAAAAAAGGTCGGGACAATCATATAAGTGTTAGGACTTGATGTTACTAGCCGATTGATCAGGCCTCTCTGACCGCCCGTCTAGCCTAAGTAAGGACCAAAGTGGTGTGTTAAATGTCATCAACTGCTCATCTACTAGGATTCCATCGTTAAGCCTCATGGGTTGCCATTCACAACAGGTGGTCCCATTGGGGGAGGGGATTTTGAGCCACACCATCAGATACAGTTTAGTCATAAAGAGCACCCCTTCATTTTTTTTTTTAAAGAGGGGGTTAAGGGATTTTAAGGGAAAATGGACTTGTCGACCTGAGTTCAAATCCTGGTTGAAGCTACAATTCACATAGCGCTAATACCCTTGGGAAAGGTATGAGTCCAACTACTCTCCCTCCAGCTATGGAAAAATTGTAGGGCAGATTGAGCTCTTTAATCTTGGTTAGGCAACCAGTCTAGAAGAAAACTGAATTCAAACCTGTAAATCTGCTTGCGGTGGTCACTACTAGAATAGGCGCAGTATCATTAGTGATCTAATTTTTTTTTTTTTTTTTTAAATTTTTTTTAAGTGTTAGGAAGAGTTATCTCCCCTAACGATTCGAACTGGAACTCTCGAAAAAGGAGAAAAATTCTGACAGCACCAGACAAAACCAGACTTGGTACGTGACACATCTCTCGTGTCTCATGTATACTATCATCAAGCCGAAACTGAATCCAAACCATCCCACTGTATTCCCTGTCAGTGAGAATTATTATAAAACAAATATTGTTATTGTTAACATATTCCCTGTTTTATTATCAATTCTGNGAGGAGAGATACTTGGAAGGGGCAACGCAGACAGAGGAACGCGGTACGGACACACACGTAATATCTATCACAGCCGAAAACTGAATTCCAGAAAAACCAATCCCACTAAGTAGTTCCCTGTCCAGTGAGAATTAATAAAAAAATATTATGTGTTAACATATTCCCTGTTTTTAATTATGCAATTCTGTATATCTAACATCTCGGAGAATACAAACAAATCAATGACAAGGATATTAAAGAAGTAATCTCAACATTATATATAATCAAATTAAATCGAGTAATAAACAACAAGAATATGACTCATTTGAATCTATATCTATCGTATATCTCTACCTATGCGCGACGTTAGACTCCACCAACGAATTATGCGTAATTTCGCTTATGAAGAGCTAAGATGTAAGACACAAAAGAAAATAGTCCAATCACTGAAATAAGTTGAGGACGAAACTTTGTCAATTTGATAAAAGATCAATTGTAATCGCTAAGGTTGTTCGTCACAATATGAACGTGAAGTACCGCGGTATGATTTTTTCGTGAGAATGGATAGTGCGCACCCAAATAATAAGATGGCAGTATCAAGTGACGGATCTATTTTCCATATATAAGCCAGCGCACGCGGAAAGTAATAACGGCACATAAATGAGAACAAAGCAGTTGGACAGAGTCAGGAGTTTGATGAGTTCAAAGCATCAGTAAGAATATTGAGCCTCAATATTGTTCACTTGTAATACACAGAGAACTGAAAAAATACGTTCACTTTTTCAATCATTTCCTCTTCTACAAATCTGTCAAATTCTTTATCTTCGGTGTCAAAGTTTAACAGTTGGGCAAATAGGCGGCATCAAACCCAAACCTAATCGCTTTCGCATCCTTGAGTCTCCATTGTGTGTGTTGGTGTGTCAGTGGTAATTTCGGCCTTCCCATAAAGCTTTGACGATAGTTGAGTGATACCTTGGCCCGGCATATCACAATCCATTGACGTCTTGAGGTCGCGCGTGGATTGCTAAACGTATTGTTTCTTTGTATTGAATTTTAGCTCATGAAAGTTCACTGCTTCATTTCGGCAATCAGATCAAAAAACTCTGGTTGACAGAGAAAAGTCCTGGAAAAGTCCAATTCCTCTCGACAGGATATCATACATAAGGCAACCGGATTAAGGGCGCACTGACATTTTTTTTAGAAATATAAGGATTTTAAGGTGGGCGCCTTAAAGTCCGAAAAATACGGTATTAACTCAACTAGTTTGTCATGGGTAGAAATTACAAGGTCACAAGTATCGGGGCATCCAGTAAGAATCAAACTCACCTATTCTACGGTGATGCTGGAAGAGCTTTTAATTTTAGTGGCAGTCCTGGATGCATGGATTTGATTTGGATGAGTCCCGCAGGAAATTGTTGGATGGGTCCCACTAAAGCTTATACTCTTAACATCCTATAGCAGCCTCATCCGCCTGGACGCAGAAAAGTCCATTCGGTTTTCCTAATCTGACCCAAGACCGATAGCGCTTTGGTTTAAATTGTAGATATGAAACATATTTAGAAGTCCTTTGATTTAATGGGAGAATAAAAAAGTAACTTTAAATGAAAAGGCCATTTATAGGCCATTTATAGATAAATCCTTATATAAGAATGGGGCTCTGGACTTAGAAAATTTTCAATAGGATGTTAAGAGTTAATAAATTGCAGAGTTTTTATCTATGAACAACTAAGTAAAAAAGTAAAGTCGTCGGTGTGGCCTAAAGTCTGTATCAGCCAGACAGCGAGGGAGTCTATCCCCTTTTCAATAGCATTAGACCAAGGAGATTGTTTTTTTTTGCGTCTGAGGTGGAGCACCACACCTACCATCAGCTCCTTACTTTACTGCACAGATCCCTGTGCTACTCATACGCTGAGTTGGCGAGGACCAGTATCGAACTAGGCACCTTGTGGTTTCTAGCCGAACGCTCTACCGACTGAGCTAACCAACAACTAAAGCCATCTAATCTCTAACTTAAACTCCTTGGTCTAGCGCTAGTGAAAAGGGGATAGACTCCTTCGCTGATTGGCTGATACCGACATTAGGCCGCCCCAATGACTTTACTTACTTTTACATTAAAACTTAAAGGCTTATTCTTGCAAGTATCATTAATTTAAATTCTGTCATTTTCAATTTATTCTATAACTAATCATTTCTTATGTTTTCTATGATTTTATGAGGCTTCAAAAATACTCTGGCATTCTGCAGTAGGATTGCAGCAAGGTTAGATCCGTATTGAGTTATGGCACCTTATTGCCTTGTCTTACCAATTCGATGATAATTGGAACTTAGTATGATTATTCTACAGTCTCTTATATATCAATAAAAAATAACGGTTTACATAATATATAGTGTGGTTAAGAAAACAAGGTTGAATAAATAATTACTTGGTGTTATTGATTTCCAATTTTATTTTCATTCTCCAATGTATTAAAATCAATCCTATGATTTTATATAGAAACCAATTAAAATATATTTAGAATAAGTGCATTTTTTTTAATATGCATCCTCTAATCTAAGACTAACTCTTTCTAATCTAAGACACTCTTTCTAATCTAAGACTACTCTTTCTAATCTAAGACTAACTCTTTCTAATCTACTACTCTTTCTATCTAATATATTTCATTACATTAAAACTTAAATACTTATTTCCAGAGGGCATATATTCTTACTAGTTATTCTGATTACTATAAAAGAACAACAAAGAGAAACAAACAGAAAAACTTACCCTCCTTGTTTGTGTAAGTATCCACTCTTTTCCAACTTTTTTGGCTAAAAAGACAGAAAAATACCAAAATTTGAGTAATACAATAATAATAATAATAATATCTTTTAAGCTAGTATTAGGTCTGAGACTTGTCAGCTGTTCCTTATTGTTAGGGAGAGTTATCTCCCCCTAACGATACTCTGAAAAAAGGAGGGAGACAAAAATACGTACAGTCAGGCAGACAAGAACCGGGCCTGATACGTGACACACGCGTATCCTACATCAAGCTGAACTGAATCTAAAATCATCCCACTGTCTTTCCTGTCAGTGAGAATAAATAAAACAAATATTGTTAACATATTTCACTGTTTTCATTTCAATTATCAATTTTGTATATCCTACATCTCGGGATATAACAAATTACCTTCATAACACTTATAAACATTCATCTTAATTCCACAGAAAAAAAAAAAAAAAAAAAAAACAACTTAAATATAAAGTTAAAATTATTATGGTTCTGTCCCACCAAGAAAATTAAGTAAATCATCTGAAATACAAACATTTCCAAATATTTAGATTGTATCTTTTTCCCTAATGGTTTTGTTTTGTTTTACGGCATATCAACCTCAGTGGGTCATTTAATGGCAATAAAGTTTTGAAATAAATCAATTCTTAATGGATAATACAATTTTTTTATGAATACATTTTTCTATTTAACCCATAGATGGGACCCTAACAGGTATTACCACTCCGGGTTAGAATGGACCAGGGAGCAATGGTGATGAAGGGGTGCTCCACAGTCCCCAAACCTGGAACCTCACTATCAGATAGAGTTTAACGTCATTCCCAGGACATGTAGACCCTCAGTCACCGCCTTCTAGTACCCATATGATAAAAAGGGGTTGGGGCTTGCCATAAGGGCAATAGGATTGGGACAATCATATAGGTGCTAGGGCTTGACATGACTAATCGATTGATCGGAGGGGGGCCTCTCCGACCGCCCGTCTAGCCCAAGATGGGGCCAAAGTGGAGTATTGCGAGTCATAAACTGCTCATCCACCTGGGTTCTATCCTTAAGCATCACGGCTTGCCACCCAAGGCCAACAGGTGGCCTCATTGGGAGAGTCTTACCCCTCTGCAGAGGTGCAGTCGGTGCATTCTAACGCCTCAGCCGACAGGGCGGTCGGCTTTCAAATTGACTGGGGAGAGACTGGTGCCAATGACTCGCCCCCTTTCTATTCACGAAAGTCTAACACTTGTTTGCCATTATCCAATGCTGAAATAGTTTGTAATAAGAATGAAAGTAAACTCAGTTTCCCCAACTGCCAAAGTCTTCTGTATGCAACAATCTTCCAGTAGTACTAATTTGTATCTATTATTATACTAAAGCTAAGCAAATTAAATTTTGTTGCCTAAAGGCTTTTTTACTGTTTAGTTTAATGACACCAAAGTCATACTAAATTATTCCTTACTTTTAGGTTTGAGTTATGTTTTAAAAACAATTCCATTTTCATTGGTTCTAATTTGCAATTAAGCCAAAAATACACCCGTCCCCTACTTTATATTTTGCCTATCACTTTCCCTCTCTCTATGTATCTCTCGATTACCTCCTTGTTATATATGTTAATTTGGGAGTATAAAGAAAGAGAGAGAAAGGCGGAAGAATTTTAAATGTATTTGTACGTTAAATTTCATAAGCAGCAACCCATAGCTTAAATTAGGTCAAACCTTCCCTTTCCTAGAAATCTTACAAAAGGATTCTACTGTTTTGTCTGGCCATATTTATTCTTTTAAAATTTAATTCGCTTTGCAAACTCACTTTTTCCCCTAATCTCATTATCTAACAAGAGCTTAATGGGTGACCCAATGGGTCACGTTTTGTCTAATGAAACATTAAGGGGATGTGTTTATTTAGGAATGAATAAATGCTTCTGCCTATGTTCAAGCATTTCGATATATATATATATATATATACACACATACACACACTAGATAAAACATGACCCACTGAGTAGATAATTGGGATTAGAGAAAAGTGTTTGCAAAGCAAATTAAATTTAAAAAATAAATAAATAAATATGGCCATCAAAATCATTTTGTAAGATTTCTAAGAAAGGAAATATTTGACAAGATTTAGATTTATTAAGAGTTAAGATGTTGAGAAGCTGGCTACTAATAAAACCTAACATACAAATACATTTCACACTTGCTATCTGTCTCTCTCTGTCTCACTGAGAAAATAACATGTATAACGAGGGGATAAACAAGATATACACAGAGAGGGTGAAAGTGACTGGCAGAATGTGAAATAAGAGATGGGTCAGTTTCTGACTTAATGGTAAATTACAACTAATTAGAACCAATTAAAATGGAACATTTTTTTCCGACATAACTCAATCCTAAAACTAAGGAATATTTTAGTATGAATTTTGTGTCATTAACCTAAACAGGAAAAAAGCCTTTAGAAAACAATCATTGATTTACTTAGCTTTAGTATATAACAATAATAATAATAATAGACAGATATTGAATATATTAACCATCATCAGATCAAAGGAGTTTCATAACATCACTTCTTGAAACTGCCTTGATGATGTTTAATTTTATCATTACGGAGATTACATGTCTGTATCTGTAACCAAAACTATGTCACCAATTTCACAATTCCCTTGTTATTTATGTTATATTCTCAATTGTTATTAAACATATATAAAAATCAAAACACTCAAATGTAAGCAGAACTAGTCATTCATTCATTTATAAACACATATTCTGAATATTTATTGAACCACAAGGTTCCATGTTCAGTACCAGCCCTCATCAACTCGGCACATGGATATTCGATATATAGATAAAGAGATATGAATGGAGTGTGATATAGATAGATGAAAATAGAATGAGATAGATAAATAGATAAGCTATGCATAAGTTACAAATAAGCAGACTTTATGAGAATGTTTATCTAGCTATTAATATCATGTATATATAAGATATAAATGAACAGGTTTTATAAGATTTTATAGATAGATAAATATTTCATATCTTATTATAATGGAGATTGAGTGTTTTTCTGTCTGTAACCGAAACTATATTACTACTCAAGTCACAATTCCTTTAGTTACTTACGTCACATTCATGTGATTTTATCTTTATCTAAACCCCAATTATTAATAAAATTGTCTTGCATTATTATTACTGTTGGTCATATCTACATTCTAATAACATGCAATTGTATTTATATATACAACAAAATACCAGTTTACAGTGTGAACGGGAAGGCTAATTTGCATATTGATATTTAAAATTTGATTTTAATAAATATGTGTTTAGTATTATTGATTTCTAATTGTTTGGTTTTATTTTAATGAATATGAGCTAAAATCTTGAGGATACATCTTAAAAGAAATTCATTGACAAGAAGCCATAATTGTAATTTTATTCTTTACTTCCTATTTTAACTGAATAGTTAGATTAGGAAAATTTAACAATGAAAGACGAGATGAAAGAGTAAGCTTCAGTTGTTCTATTTTTCGATTATACCCCCCCTGTCTAAAATCTTTTATCTGCATTCCTATTTAGTTTCATTAGCCTTTCTAATTTAATATAACATTTTATTACATTAAAACTTAAATACTTGCACCCGGAGGGTGCATATATTTGCTAGTATATATATATATATAATATATATATATATATATATATATATATATATAAAATGGATAAAAGTAACCTACTCGAGTTTCATCACCTGAATCGTCAGGGTTACATCCGCTGAATTAATCGAGTTTTCGATTAATGTCAGTTGGTACCATGTATGACCATTGAAATGGGTCTTATCTTTTTTATAGATGAACATCTATGATGATGAAACTCGAGTAGGTTACCTTTATCCATTTTATAAATAAATTTTGCTCTACATTGTATTGAGCACTTTGTATTTGTTTTTTCTCAGATACTGTGCGCTTCCAACGATCGTACTCGTACCCACCGGTAAGCCACTACTCATACATTAACGTGTATATATATATATATATATATATATATATATATCATTAGATGAAGTTATATAAATTAATCATTAGATAAAATTATATATATCAGGGCCGGGTTAGATCAGTCGGTAGAGCGTTCGGTTAGAAACCACAAGGTTCCTAGTTCAATACCGACCCTCGCCAATTCAGCGTATGAGTAGCACAGGGATCTGTGCAGTAAAGTAAGAAGCTGATGGCAGGTGTGGTGCTCCAACTCAGAAGCAAAAACAATCTCCTTCATCTAGCGCTAGTGAAAAGGGGATAGACTCCCTCACTGATTAGCTGATACTGACTTTAGTCCACCCCCGACAATATATATAATGGCTGGTATCGAGCCAGGAACCTTGTGAGTCCTAGGTAGTTAGCGTATGAGTAGCGCAGGGATCTGTGCGGTAAAGTAAGGAGCTGATGGTAGATGTGGTTCTCCACCTCAGATGCAAAAACAATCTCTTTGGTCTAGCACTAATGAAAAGGGGATAGACTCCATCACAGTCTGGCTGATACCGACTCGAGGCCATCCTGACGACTTTTTTTTTATATATATGATATTAATTATTAAATATATATATATTTGAATATAAACACACACAAGTGTATGGGTGTACATTAGATAAAGTAATATATATATATATATATATATATATATATATATATATTGGGAAATATGTGCTTAATTGAAGTCATACCTAATTTTGAAAATTAATTAATTGATAATTAATGAATTAGGTGGGCATATCTGTTCAAAATGTCAATCCCTGAATGTACATTTCGAACATTTTCTCGATTTGTTTAGCCTTACATTTGAACATATATGCCCGCCTAAAATTAAAGCCATATAAAAAAAATAAACACATTTGTTTGTTTACTTATATATATTAATCATTCAATATATATCATATGAATGAGTTAACTTTTTTGGATAGAAATTTGTAAACTATTTGACATCAAAAGAATGGAATGAAGCAGTTATTAAAATTCTAGTTTTTCCTTTGAAATGCACCTAGATGACACATCTAGGTCACTAAGTCCAACCTAACATTCAGAAATAAAGAGGTTTAAATTTAGGAGATGCTCCGCCTTTCATATCAGTATTAGTTACCGAAGGGAGTTGTTCTTCTTTCTTATCATTATCATTATTATTAATATTAGTAGTAGTAGTTTTCGTTCAAAGGCCACCTTTAGTGGTCTTTAAGTTCAGTGTCAAGTCACATCTTATATAATTTATATTATATATTAAAATATGAAAGTAAACAATGTGTTTGAATATGGCCTTAGCTGACAATTTTTGGGAGAATATGTGCTTAATTAGAGTCATACCTAATTTTGAAAATTAATTAGTTGATAATTAATGAATAAGGCGGGCATATCGATTTGTTTAGCCTTACATTTGAACAGATATGCCTGCCTAATTCATTAATTATGAACTAATTAATTTTCAAAATTACGTATGACTTCAATTAAGCACATATTCTCCCAAAAATATAGAAATATACAAATACTCAAGAGAAATATTTTATGATATTAATGCTCGTGTTCCTTAATTGTACAACCATTATCATTTTGCAACACCCTCTGGTTAAAAATGAGACCATCCAAATCAACCAAGATGAAATCCAAAAATGTAAATCCTGATTATCTAGTGTTGCTTATCCATTGATTTCCTATTTCTTATGAGTATCATTAGCTAAATAATGGACCATTACATTTTTATTATAAGGAAAGAAAGGGAATAAAAGGACATGCTACACAGAAAAAAATTAATAAGAAAGAAATAAAAAGAGTAGGGAAAAGAGAGAGGGGGTGAGTGTAAGAAGCGATAACTCTGTTTTAATTGAACATAATGAAAAGATAAAAAATGGAAAGAAAGAAAAAATAGTAAATATTATTACTCTTTACATATTGAACTATTTGGCAATAGCTCTTAAATAAACATATCCAACATTGTAATAATTAAATTATCATATTGTGGTATATCCATGGATTGGGCTAGTAATATACTAATACTCTTGTTCCTTAATTGCATAAATTTTATCTTGCAACACCCTCAGGTTAAAAATGAAATCATCCAAATTATGTGGTTGAAAATAGAGAAAAAAAAGTGGATATAACAACACAGCAACTAAATTCAATTGATATTTCACTTGATTGTTTGGCTGAAGCTTTTTCAAAATTTTATTGAGATAAAGATCTATAACAGCTAATATGACCGATATTTAAGCCTTTTTCTGTACCATATATATTTCCTTTACCAAATATATTGCTCTGAATATAATTCATGAATTGTGGTATTGAGCTCGATATGGACCAAACCAAATTTATCATTCTGTTTTAAAAAAAGCCCAGCTTAAAAACATTCCTAACTCCAACTAACCTGGGGATTTACATTATATATACTAGCAAAATAAAAAAAAAACCTCCGGGCGATGTAAAAATAGATTTTTGAAACATATTGCCTGAGGGGTGGGAGTTAAAAATTCAATGTCAGCGAGTTTGTACCCTAAGTAAGTAAAATCATCAAATTCATTGAAGTATTAAAAAAATAAAACAATTTGAAATGTGAACTTTAAATATGTATTAAAATAAAACAAACTATATATAGATATATAATACCAGTCATGTATTTATTAAAACTTGTTTTAAAAAAACAATGAGGACTGTCTAATGTTACATATCAAAATTCCATGTCAAAACACCAGCAAAAAGTTGAAATCTGCATCCACCGACACTGAATTACCTGAAATTTGGTACAAATGTTCCCCTTCATGAGTTAGGAAAGTGTGCCAAATTATTTTGTCTTATACCTTACCGTTCCGATTTTAGAGGGGGGGATATAATTTTCCTATTTTGCTTCAAAATTAAGGCCGTGCGGTGTCACAAAATCTCAGTGTTTTTTTTTTTAATTTAAAAAAAAAAAATACTTTCATACATTCAATATTTCTGAAATTTGGTATGTAAGGCAAATAAGGACTGTAGAATCCAAATATCCAACTATTTTAACCCTATACCTGATAGAAAATTTTTATTTTATTTATGTGAGTGTAACGACCTGGTGAATTGACATGGAATGACCCATGTTCAAATTTTGAGTGGATTTATTCTATGTTCTGATAATTTTGGGTAATGTGACATAAGCAGTGACGTAGTTTTTGTTACAGACAAAAACCGGAAGCGAATCTCTATTATTAATAGATATACATCATATAATACAGTAAGATCTTGCAGTTCCCAGAATCCCCCAAATTCTGGCCAGGTTGTTAAATAACTTTGCAATTATGTTATGGGCCATGTGTTTCTTTATGAAAAATACCATTATGACCAAAAAGAAATTTTAAATATTTTGATTAATTGCTTTCTGACAACACCACAGCTGGAAGATAAGAAAAGATGATAAAAAACTGATTAGGAAAAAAAAAAAAAAAAAAAAAAAAAAAAAGGGGTCCATCAAATTCATATCCGGCCCTGGGGTTTTAAGAGAAAGTAAAATAAATAACCACTAATAGCCAACTAAAATTGCTTTCTGGATTCCACAGATAAGTAAGTAAATAAAGTCGTTGGGGGTGGCCTAAAGTCGGTATCAGCCAATCTGCAAGGAAGTCTATCCCCTTTTCACTAGCGCTAGACCAAGGAGATTGTTTTTGCATCTGAGGTGGAGCGCCACACCTACTATCAGCTCCTTACTTTACCGCACAGATCCCTATGCTACTCATACGCTGAGTTAGCGTGGGCCGGTATCGAACTAGGAACCTTGTGGTTTCTAGCAGAACGCTCTACCGACTGAGCTAACCCGGCCCTTTTTATTATATGATCTGTTCCGTCAGCAGTTCTGTTATAAAAGCTTTGTTCAATCTAACATTGCTAACAGTACCACCTTTTAATGTTTAGTGGTCATCCGCTTAAGTACTGGCCAGGCTCATCATTGCTTAACTTCGGTGATCTAACGGGAACTGATGTTTTTGAGAAATCAGCACTTGTATGTGCGTCCGCCCCCACCCTGTATTCTATCTGAAAACAAGAACATGACCAATATGTATGAACAAATACAGATATACAAATATCGGTTAAATCGAACTTAATGGACCTAAATTCTACCATCGTATGTCACCCCGCTGAAAGAAAAAAAAAATACCAAAAATCAAGGAATTAACCGAATTTAATGAAATTTTCAGTGTTGATATATTAAGGAATAAAAGATAGAATGCACTAATTATTTTATTTAAAAACTTTTACATTTTTTTCAAGGCAGTTAACTTTGAACCATATATCTTTGAGGCATAACACAGATTCTCAAAGATATGTGGTTCAAAGTTAACTGACCTTAAAAAATGTTAACGTGTTTAAATAAAATAACTAATGCATTATGTATTTTATTCATTAATATATCAACATTGAAAATTTCATTAAATTCGGTTAATTCCCTGATTTTTGGGTTTTTTTTTTCTTTCGGCAGGGTGACATGTGGGTGGTGGAATTTAGATCTATTAACTTCGATTTAACCCAAATATCTGTTTAAATAAACCAGGCTTATTCAAAATCTCCATGCTTTATTAACCATTCTGCCTTATTTAGTAGTAAGATGTTTTATTCAATTCTATCAAAAGTTTCAGCTTTTTGCATTTCTTGATTTTTAAACGGATCATTTTTATGACATGTCTACCTATCATGAGGTGGAACAGTGAACTGAAGGGCTGAACTTACACAAAGGTGTCAAAATTAGGGTGACCAGAAAAAACAGAACCCAAATTATTTATTTTCCCATTAAACTAACCCTAAACCCAACCCTAAACCCCCTAGTTAAAATGAACAGTTTTATTACAAAATTTGTGGGTTCTGTTTTTTCTGGGTCACCCTAATTTTGACACCTTTGTGCAAGTTCAGCCAACTGAAGATACAATCAAATTGAGATTTTAAGGTGTTGGCTATGGATGTCTATTGGTCAATTCATATGTGAGAAAGTAAATAATAACCAAGTAATAATATAGCCAACTAAAATTGCCTTCTAGATTCCACAGGTGCACTTTGCTAATTACTATTATGAACCGTGTTCCTTCAGCAGTTCTGTAATATGAGAATAGAAATTGTTATTGCATCTGAGGTCAACCACCACACCTACCATCAGCTCTCTACTTTACTGCACAGATCCAAGCTGTACTACTAATGCGCTGAGTTGGCAAGAGCCAGTATTAACTATTATGCCTTATGTTACGGTTAATCAAATGATAAACAATTTAGAACTTTTTAGAATATTCTTATAGACTCTCTGACGCCAAAAGCTGAGGTTGAGAATCACAGAATTTGACCTCAAGTGAAAAACTGCTTAGTCATGGCACGTAGCCGATCTTGCAGAGAAGAGGCAGGCAAACGAACAACTGATACTACACTTGCTGCTTTACTCACGTACGCCAAACCTACCGAGAGAAAGGTGATGTCACAACTTGGGGGAAAGGAAAGCGATCCCAGAGTAGCGGTTTCAGTCAGTACTCGAGACCCGGTCAGCAAACATCTCGGGGGGGGGGGGGAGAAAAAATGTTGCCCAAGAAGAAAGTTACCATGATTAAGATGCCACATCAAGAAATAATACCCAGAATAGTCATTAATACAGAAAATGAATCACCCGTAAAAAAGATAAGTACAGACTTCTTTCGTTATGAACATTTGTAAACTGATTTGAAGAAATAATTCCGCCAAATGACATAAATCCTAGCCTGTCGGCGTCCGTATCATGATCCTCCCAGCCTACAAATTTGATTTAAATGTTATGTTATAAATAATATTGTGTTTTGTTGTTGTTTATTGCCAAGTTCTTACATGTATCCTCTCATTTTTCTTTGGTAATCTCTGATGGAAAAGCGCTGTATAGCGTTGAAACGATAGGTGAACCTAACATGGGAGCTCGTCCCAGGATATAAACGTAACACTTATTTAATAGCAAGATGTTTTATTCAATTCTATCAAAACTTTCAGCTTTTTGCATTTCTTGATTTTTAAATGGATCATTTTTATGACATGTCAGAAAAACATGTTGAACAGCATCTTGGTTATTCAGACCATCCAAGAGTTTTCACTTTATGATAAAAAAAAAATCTACACCATGTTGGTTATTCATTGGTCAATTCAGATCATGTGAGAAAGTAAAGAATAACCACTAATAGCCAACTAAAATTGCCTTCTAGATTTCACAGGTGCACTTTGCTAATCAGAATATGATCTGTTCCTTCAGTAGTTCTGTTATACAAGATGAGAACCAAATGTCTGTTTGAAGAAACCAGGCTTAATCAAAATCTCTATCATGTTTTTATTAACTATTATGCCATGGGAACTCCTTCAAAAAAGGAGATATTTTGATTTTTTTTTTTTTTTTTTGTGTACAGTACTCAGATGTACCACAACTCATCAACGTCTCATGTATAGAGATATAGATTAAAGGGTTAAATCGAACATAACGGACCTAAATTCCACCATCGTATGTCACCCCACCAAAATAAGAAAAATCAGGGAATTAACCAAGTTTAATTAAATTTTTACTGTTGATATATATTAGTGGGGAGGAGAGTTGCCTAGACAGTAAAGAGAGCCAGAAAGAGGGAGAAAAACGGTTAAATCCTACTTAACGGATCTAAATTCCACCATTGTATGTCACCCCGCTGAAAGAAAAGAAACACTAAAAATCAAGGAATTAACCGAATTTAATGAAATTTTCAGTGTTGATATATTAATGAATAAAAGATATAATGTACCAGTTATTTTATTTAAAAACTTTTACATTTTTTCAGGTCAGTTAACTTTGAACCATGTATCTTTGAGAATATGTGTTACACCTCAAATATACATGGTTCAAAGTCAACAGAACTGAAAAAATGTAAAAGTTTTTAAATAAAATAACTGGTACATATCTTTTATTCATTAATATATCAACAGTGAAATTTTCATTAAACTTGGTTAATTCCCTGATTTTGGCTATTTTTTTTTCTTTCTTTAGACTGCTCTAGAACCATACTAAGTGTTAATTAAACTGGAATTTAACTACATAAAACACTAATAAGACCTTTATATAAATCATTGTATTCAAGCCTAGGCTCCACTATCTAGACATGGAAATTAGAGTGTAATATTAAGATTGGACGATATACAAAGAAGAGAGAAAAGTAATAAAAAGAGCAAACGTTTGCAGTTACAGGGAAAGATTGGAGATTAGGATGAACTATTTTACTAGAAAAAATAATGAGTGGTGATTTGATTGAAACTTTCAAAATAATGAAATTTATTTTTATTTTTTTAAAGACATTTATCTTCTTTATGTAATTAAGAGATTATGGCCTACAAATAAATATAAAACTGATTTTTTTTAATAATCTATTCATAAGGAGTGTGCACTGAATGAATTTAAAAATGAAATTAGAGGAAGTGCGTCCCGGTCCCCTGCCTCCGAAATTGCTGCCCGGTGAATTTTAAAATAACGACCCCAAGCTTCTGCAAGTTTCATTGTGTTAAATATAGGGGGAGGTAAATTTCACGGGGTAAAATAGGTGTTACCTATTGTTTATCTATCTATCACAGTCTATTCAAAACTATCCATCTTCTATCTATCTATCAAATACTAAGATTTTCTTTTATTACGATAAATAAACAAGAATTACAATAAATAAACAGAATTACGACAAATTTGTATAAATAAACACGAATTACGACAAATTTCTATAAATAAACAAGAATTAAGACAAAAAGAGACACCCCCCCCCCGAAAATACATTTAACGCCCTAAGTTGGTTGTTTTCTTTCAAGTAACACCGATGTGGTGCCGAAGCTTGGGGTCGTTATTTTAAAATTCACCAGGCAGCAATTTCGGAGGCAGGGGACCAGGACGCACTTCCTCATAAATTACCACAAAACCTCTGACTCTGACTCCTCTATTTTTGGCAACTCCGACTCCTCTTTGTATAATTAAGTGATTATGAACAACAAATAAATATACAACCATTATTTTTTTTAAATCTATTCATAAGGAATGTGCACTGTATAACTTTGCAGACTAAACTAGGGCCATATAAAGTGTAAATTCAACTGGAATTGGAGTCTGTACAAACTATACTGAATCCAGTGACACCTTAATTATTTCCAACTCAGAATCCACAGCCGTTCTTCCATAATATCATGCAAAAATATTTACCGATTGTATTCCAGGAGTAATCTTTGCTCCTGAAGTGCTGACTGTTGCTGGAGAACATGGTAAACTATTAGCGCTTCCTTCATTGCTCTCTCCATCAGCTGAAATAGAAAAAAGAAAAAAGAAAATGTCAATATTAAATTCTAAACAAGAAACAAAAAAATAAAACAAGACACATAACATTCTGTTTTACTCAGGCAATTTTGTTTTGTTTTACGGCATATCAACCTCAGTGGGTCATTTAATGCCAATAAAGTTTTGAAATAAATCAATTCTTAATGGATAATACAATTTTTTTATAAATACATTTTTCTATTTAACCCATAGATGGGACCCTAACAGGTACTACCACTCAGGGTCAGAGTGGACCAGGGAGCAATGGTGATGAATGGGGTGCTCCACATTCCCCAAACCTCCAGAACTGGAACCTCACCATCAGATAGAGTTTAACGTCATTCCCAGGACATGTAGACCCGCAGCCACCGCCCTTCTAGCACCCATATGATAAAAAGGGGTTGGGGCTTGCCATAAGGGCAAAAGGGTTGGGAAAATCATATAGGTGCTAGGGCTTGACGTGACCAGCCGATTGATCGGAGGGGGCCTCTCCGCCCGCCCGTCTAGCCCAAGATAGGGCCAAAGTGGAGTATTGCATGTCATGAACTGCTCATCCACCTGGGCTCTATCCTTAAGCATCACGGGTCGCCACCCACGGCTAACAGGTGGCCCCATTGTGGGAGTCTTACCCCTCTGCAGAGGTACAGTCGGTGCATTCTAACGCCCCAGCCGACAGGGCGGTTACTCAGGCGAGTCAAAAGCTTTGCATTATTTTTGTACCTGCTATTTTGCAGTGTGTATATGCTAATAAGTAAGTGTCCTGCAAAATTGACACACAAAAATCTAAAAGGACACAAAAAGTCGTATCCGTGTGTCCCAGTGTGTTTTTTCTTCCCCTCACCATTTCCAGCCAACTTTAAATACATTTCAATATTTTATTGGAAACAAATTACACGGCTTTAGTTGTTCATAAATAAAAATGCTATAATTTATTATGAAATTTTAGTTGGGACCCATCAAATTTCCTAGTGACTCATTCAAATCAAATACATGCAATACTCACCTTGTACTCCATAGCGTGAAATTTATTTCCAAGAAAATATTGAAATGTATTTACAGTTGGCTGGAAATGGTGAGGGAAGAAGAAAAAAAAATACCAGGACGCAGTTTTTCTTTGTCCTTTTAGATTATGTGTTGGGTATGATGTTAAACTGCATCCAATGAAGATTCGATTTTGGAGCTCTGGGGAGTGTGGAGTACCCCTTCATTGCCATTACTCCTAGGTTCACTCGGACCTGAAGTGGTAGTACCTGTTAGGGTCCTATCTGTAACTATACACAATTATTTACAAAAACTTTGTATAATCTGCCAAAAACTTATCTCTCCAGAGATGCTGATAGGTACATGTACTGTATCACTGACGCATAAAAATCTAAAAGGCCACAGTAAAATCATATTCATGCATCCCAGTGTTTTTTTATTCTTACCCCACCATTTACAGTAAACACATTTCAATATTTTCTTGGAAACGAATTACACTGTATGGGGTTCAAGGTAGGGGTTAGACAGCTTTAGTTGTTCATATATAAAAACTCTACAATTTATTAAGAAACTTTAGTTGGGGCCGATCAAATTTCATGGGTACTCATTCAAATCAAATATACGCATCCCAGGATGCACTAAATGAAAAAGCTATCAGCATCACTGCTTCTCTCAGAATGGACTAGGACATGGCTTTAATTAGAAAATAGTCAACTATTTTCACAATGTATTTACTTAGGTATGAATTGAGGGGGGGGGGGGTACAATGATTAGTGTAGCAACTCATTTAGTTGAATGAAACAATGAAAGACGAAATGAGTCCTCTCTGTAACTGTACCCAATTATTTACAAATATTTTGCAATGTTTGGCTAGGAATCACAAGGTTCTTGGTTCGATACCGGCCCTCGCCAACTCAGCGAATGAGTAGCATAGGGATCTGTGCAGTAAAGTGAGGAGCTGATGGTATATGGGGCGCTCCACCTCAGATGCTAAAATAATCTCCTTGGTCTAGTGCTAGTGAAAAGGGGATAGATTCCCTCGCTGTCAGGCTGATACCGACATTAGGACACCCCGATGACTTTACTTTCTTTTTTTTTTTTTTTTTAACTAAAAACTCATCCCTTTCTCAGAATGGACTAAGACACGGCTTTAATAGTCAACCATTTCCACAATGTATTTACTTATGTATGGATTGGGGGAGGGGGCAATGACTACTGCAGCAATTCAAGGCAAAACTTGGTCCTGTTTTTCCTCTTAAATCACAAAAAACAGGCAAGTTATTCTGATGACCTCAGATATAAAGTGTTCATTCATTAAAGTCTTTCTTCAACTAGGTTAACAGAAACAACACTGTTCTTGATAGAGAGAAAATAATTATTAAAAAAAAAAAGTTCTATTGACGGAAGGTTTTTTGGTAGAGCTTAGCAGATTGGAGGTCATGACTCCAAGAACATTAAGCAAGAGAGACTCCTTACTTTAAAGAGTGAAATATTAGATTTCAAAAGTAGCAGAGAAAAGGAGAGAAAAAAAGAAGAGCTGTTGTGGATAGGTTCACCACAGGTAGGATGTGACAAGATTGGAGGCGATAAAACCAAGAATTCAAGCTCTGATGTTAAGGGAGACTTTCCTAATGAATACAAGTAATTTAGAAACAAATCTATTTGGCCCATAGATGCAACCCTAACAAATACTACCACTCGGTGTCAGAGTGGACCTGGAAGTAATGGCAATAAAGGAATCCTTCACACTCCCCAGATCTCCAGAACCGAGTCTTAACTATCAGATGCACTTTAATGCCATACTAAAGAAAGCTTTAAAGAGTGAAATATTAGGTTTTAAAAGGAGCAAAGAATTAGAAGAAAAAAAGAGCTGCTTGGTGTCATAGGTAGGTTCACCACTAGTGCGATGTGACACAAGGTCACAAGTATAGGGAGATTTAACGAAGACCGAACTTGGTATTACAGTAGAAATGGATCTGCGAGACTAGCTTCCTAAACAGCAAGTTTTGTACAGTTACACCATTTTCCTATCAAATATAAATAATTTGCTAACAGATCTATTTGGCCCATAGATGCAACCCTAACAGATACTACCACTCTGGGTCAGAGTGGACCTGGGAGTAATGGCAATAAAGGAGTACTTCACATTCCCCAGATCTCCAGAACTGGAGCCTCACCATTAGATGCAGTTTAATGCTATACCAAAGACAGCGGTAATTTATGAGGAAGTGCGTCCCGGTCCCTGCCTCCAAAATTGCTACCCGGTGACTATTAAAATAACGTCCCCAGCTATGTCGGTGTTACTTGAAAGAAAACAACCAACTTAGGGTGTTAAATGTATTTTAGAGGGGGGCTTCTCTTTTTTGGCGTAATTCTTATTTATTTATCGTAATTTGTCGTAATTCTTGTTCATTAATAGAAATTTGTCGTAAAACTTGTTTAGATATGAAGATGGATATATAGTTTGGAATAGACTGAGATAGATAGATAGATAGATGAACAAACAAAATAATATAGATAGATATGAACAAATGGAGATAGATAGATATTTCTACAAGTAAATGTATTTGTGGGGTGTCGCTTCTTTTTTGTCATAATTCTTGTTTATTTAAACTAAAAACAAGACATTAAACAAACATGAATAAAAGAAAATCTGAGACGACATAGCTGGGGACGTTATTTTAATAGTCACCAGGTAGCAATTTCTGAGGCAGGAGACCGGGACGCACTTCCTCATAAATTACTAAGACAGCTTTAAAAAGTAAAATATTAGAATTTCAAAAGTAGCAAAGAAAAGGAGAAAAAAAAAAAGAAGAGCTGCATGGTGTTGTGGATAGGTTCACCACAGTTAGGATGTGACACAAGATTGGAGACAGTACCAAGAATTCAAGCTCTGATGTGAATCAAGAGAGACTCCTTACTTTAAAGAGTGAAATATTAGATTTCAAAAGTAGCAAAGAAAAGGAGAAAAAGAAAAAAAAAAGAGCTGCATGGTGTTGTGGATAGGTTCACCACAGTTAGGATGTGACACAAGATTGGAGGCGATAGTACCAAGAATTCAAGCTCTGATGTGAATCAAGAGAGACTCCTTACTTTAAAGAGTGAAATATTAGATTTCAAAAGTAGCAAAGAAAAGGAGAAAAAAAAAAAAAGAGCTGCATGGTGTTGTGGATAGGTTCACCACAGTTAGGATGTGACACAAGATTGGAGGCGATAGTACCAAGAATTCAAGCTCTGATGTGAATCAAAGAGAGACTCCTTACTTTAAAGAGTGAAATATTAGATTTCAAAAGTTCACCACAGTTAGGATGTGACACAAGATTGGAGGCCATAGCACCAAGAATTCAAGCTCTGATGTGAAGTGAAAGAGACTCACTACTTTAAAGAGTGAAATATTAGATTTTAACAGTAGCAAAGAAAGGGGGGGGAGAGTTGTATTGTGACATAGGTGAACCACCACAGGTAGGATGTAACACAAGGTCACAAGTATGGGGCATCCCATACTTAGTATTACAGTAGTAACAGATCTGCGAGAATAACTTCCTTGACCTTAGCAAAAGATTCTAGAGCTGCTAAATTGTGCCTTGTGTGAGCAAAATATTGCAAAACTTTTGACTCATTGTTAGTACAGAAAAATCTGCTGACTACAGATTTAGTTGTCCTTTTCACTTAGACAATGAAAGACAAAAAGATCTTATGAATTATATTAAGATCACAAGTGAACAAAAAAAAAAAATCAGATATATTTGAATAAAATAAAATGTTCAAACTTATTCTTAGATATGTAAATCAAATTTGGTAGTACTACATTAAAATGTTTGGTTGTCTTTAGAGGTATTTGAAGTATTTATTTGAAGTATTTATATATTACATAATTATCTAATATTGTCATATCAATAAGTTTTTTTTTTTTTTTTTCAATAAATATCATATAATTATCATATATGATTATCTTTAGAGGTATTTGAAGTATTTATATGAAGTATTTATATATTTGAAGTATTTTATATGAAGTATTTATATGAAGTATTTATATGAAGTATTTATTTATTACATAATTATCTAATATTGTCATATCAATAAGTTGTTTTTTTTTTCAATAAATATCATATAATTATCATATATGGTTATCTTTAGAGGTATTTGAAGTATTTATTTGAAGTATTTATATATTTGAAGTATTTATATATTTGAAGTATGTATTTATTTGAAGTATGTATATATTACATAATTATCTAATATTGTCATATCAATAAGTTGTTTTTTTTTTCAATAAATATCATAATTATCATATATGGTTATCTTTAGAGGTATTTGAAGTACTTATATATTTGAAGTATTTATATATTTGAATAAAAAAATGTTCAAACCTATTCTTAGATATGTAAATCAAATTTGGTAGAGTTACATTAAAATGTTTGGTTATCTTTAGAGGACAAACAGACAATCACTTACCAATTATAGATATAAATAAATAGAACTAAATTAGAGAAATAGAATTAAATTAGAGAACAAAGAGAAAAAAACAAAAAAAACAAAACAGAAGCTAAGTATATACATTTTTCTATTGACGGTTTTTATTTTGAATTTGACATGGCTACAATCTTGCAACATGGACCGGATGTCAAACAGACAATATCGAATGCATTCGCTCTCAACAAACATTTAAAAAAAAAAGAAATTACAGTTATTCGCCCATTTCATTCATAACTTGAGGGAAAAAAAGAAAGAAGAAAGAAAAAATAAAAAGGAGAGGAAAAAGAAATAAGAGAAATTACAACCACACAAATAAAAACATAACCATGTCCATTTCTGATACGAATCTCTGATGATGAAGTTCATGCTTCGAAATTGATAAGACAAAAATAACATCTTTTTGTTTTTATTTTATTATTTTTCATATGCATTGTATTTGCCTTCAAATTACTAATATATTATAACATACTTAACAATGCTTCAAGCAAATTACCAATTGCTTTTAAATAAATAGATATTTAGCAACTCTCTGGGTGAGAGCTAAACCCCACCCCATCCACCATGAAGAAAAACTTTTTTTTTTTTCTTTTTTCACATTAAAACATTCTAGTGCATACCAAATTCAAATCGGCCCCTGTTGGGGGTGCTTAGAAAATGCAGACTGGGTTCTAAGATTATGCTCCAAGCAGCATAGACAAATCCATTAAGTAGAACTGAGTGTATTAGGTGAAGGAAGTGTGTGCTGTAATGGTTAAAGTCATGGGAAATGGACTCGTCGCCCAGAGTTCAAATCCTGGGCGTGGTAATTGCATTTCACTTAGCGCTAATACCCTTGGGAAAGGTATGAATCCTACTTTCTCTCTAGCTATGGGTAAAATAGTAGGGCAGTCTGGGCTCTTTAGGCAACCGGTCTAGAAGGAAAACTCTGAATTCAAATTTGTTGAACTCCGCTTAAGAAATTGACCTTGTGTCACATCCTGCTCGTACGGAGGGGTTGATAAATATATATTAGGTGAGCTTAGCATCTCACAATCCAGTGTGGTTTGACACCTTTATGATCTTGGCAATCCAGCATCCAGAGCTGCTAAATTGTACCTCATGTTAGTAAAATATTGCAAAACTTTTGACTCATAGCTAGTACAGAAAAATCTGATGACCACAGATTTAGTTGTCCTTGACTTTAGACAATGAAAGACAAAAAGATTTTATGAATAATATTAAGATGCCGAGTGAACAAAAAAATTCACTGATATATTTGAATAGCAATGAATTTTTTTTTTTTTTTTACAGAAAAGAAACGAAACTACATATATAAATAGATTTTTTTTTTAAATTTGCATTGTAGTGTTAGACTATAGTCTTGTTGACGATAAATTCATTTTTTTTTTTTTGTTATGACTGTTTTCATTTAGTCTTTAAACATTTTCACAACATCATCAAAATATTTTTTTCATTTTACAAGATCATATGACGATGGAGAGAAGGGTCTTGTATTTCATATAGAACTGATACGATTGGGAAAGTATGCATCCAATTATTCTCCCTACAGCTATGGGTAAATAGTAGGGCAGACTGGGCTCTTTAATCTTGGTAGGGCAATTAGCTTAAGATAAGGAAAACTCAGAATTCTAACCTGTCAAACTCTGCTTAAAAATTTATTGAGTCAGATCCTGCTAGTGTGGAAGGGTTGGTAAATATATATATATTTACCAACAAGGTCAATTTCTTAAGCAGATTTCAACGGGTTTGAATTCAGAATTTTCCTTCTCCTAGACTGGTTACCTAGCCATGGTTAAAAGAACCCAGTCTGCCCTGCTATTTACCCATAGCTGGAGGGAGAGTAGGATTCATACATAAATTGTGAGGGAAGAAAAAAAAACACTGGGACACATGGATACAAATTTACTGCGTCCTTTTAGATTTTTGTGCGTCACGGAAAAAAAGGACCCGTACCTATCAGCATCTCATCAACTTTATATTTTCATTTATTATTTAAACTCAGCATTTTTACAACATCATCAAAATATATATATATATATATATATATATGAGGAAAAATGAGTAAAGAAAAGAAATGTAGATGGATAAAATGAATTTAATCGATATCACATTAATCGATATCACTTACACATGTTTCGGTCAGTTTATGTGTGTGAAAATATTTCACACACATAGAAGAATCGACCTTCATCAGAGTGAACATTTATTTTGAATGAAAAAATTCGTTGGGGAAAAACAACAGAGATTTTTGGAAATATTAGATAATCGAATTTTTTAAATTTGGAACGCTGAGAATAGAGACCGTTATGATTTGGATATTTGTTTTTTTTCTAGGGGTCATGGTACAAAATGTTTTTTTTATTATTACAAAAAAATAAATAAAATAAAATAAAAATAAAGTGTAATAATAAAAAAAACTATTTTGTACCATGACCCCTAGAAAAAAAAACAAAAAAACAAATATCCAAATCATAACGGTCTCTATTCTCAGCGTTCCAAATTTAAAAATTCGATTTTCGAATATTTCCAAAAATCTCTGTTTTTTCCCCAACGAATTTTTTCATTCAAAATAAATGTTCACTCTGATGAAGGTCGATTCTTCTATGTGTGTGAAATATTTTCACACACATAAACTGACCGAAACACATGTGTAAGCAATATCGATTAATGTGATATCGATTAAATTCATTTTATCCATCTACATTTCTTTTCTTTACTCATTTTTCCTCATATTGTCGGATTCAATTCCTTTTCCATTTTCACAAATATATATATATATATTTATTTTTTTACACCATCCTCATCATGTGATGATGTAGAAAAGTGTGAGAGACAACAAATAGAGATTATATGTTAGTTTCTTTCAAAACTATCTACTTGAACGCCTGATGTAATTTTATAAGTCTAGAAAGAAGAAATATGTAAAACACCAAAAGAATTTTGGTGTTGACTTATTTCTACTTGAGATGAAGAGCTCACATGATAAACCAAATGCGAATGCCTTTTAAGTAGTTGTCTATCTAAAGTTCAAAGTGAAACAAAACTTTTTCAT
Organism: Doryteuthis pealeii; assembly: GCA_023376005.1. Taxonomy (NCBI): domain Eukaryota; kingdom Metazoa; phylum Mollusca; class Cephalopoda; order Myopsida; family Loliginidae; genus Doryteuthis; species Doryteuthis pealeii. The sequence goes on from CM042181.1 coordinate 28,806,576, forward strand.
AGCAAACCTCTCAAAACTGATAGATTATACTTATATGCATACAGTTATTGATACTATATTTTAAAAGAAATATGTGGTGTGTGTGTGTATTATTACTACTAGCAAAATAAAAAAATACCCTCCGGGCGATGTAAAAATAGATTTTTGAAACATATTGCCTGAGTGGTGGGAGTTAAAAATTCAACGTCAGCGAGTTTGTACCCTAAGTAAGTAAAATCATCAAATTCATTAAAGGATTAAAAAATAAAACAATTTGAAATGTAAACTTTAAATATGTATTAAAATAAAACAAACTATATATAGATATATAATACCAGTCATGTATTTATTAAAACTTGTTTTAAAAAACAATGAGGACTGTCTAATGCTGCATGTTCAAAGTTTGAGTTATGTTCTGACGATTTTGGGTAATGTGACATAAGCAGTGACGTAGTTTTTGTTACAGACAAAAACCGGAAGCGAATCTCTATTATTAATAGATTTATTAACTCTGAGGTAATATTCAATTTTATTCATCAACATAGTCTCCTTCTAAGGTGATATACTGATTCCAACGCTTCTCTAACAATTCAATGCCTTTTTTGTAGAACAATGTCTTTGGCCACAAAATACACTTTAGTTTCAGATATCACTTCTTCATTGGAGCTAAATTTCTGAGGTCTGCAAACCGCCAGTAGTTGCTAGGGGCCAGATCTGGAGAATAGGGTGGGTGCAGAAGCAATTCAAAGTCCAATTCATATAGTTTTGCCATTGTTGCGATCAACTTGTAACAGTACATTGGTGGCTGATTTTGGGGTGAGATTTCTTCCTTCAAATGCACCAATAATGCTATATAATATTTGCTCTTGAATGATATGGATATTTTATTAGTGATGCCATCTATATAACAGGGACTTATTGAGTTGTGTGTGAGCTATCTATATTTATCAATGTGTCAACAAATAATAATCTAACCAGGAAATAGATAAGATAATATATTGTAGTATCTTCCTCTCAACATCAGCAATCTTTGGTGCCTGGCAGTGTCAATTTGGTGGGGACCGACAAAGAGATTGCAAAAAGTTAATTGGAAAAACTCATTTTAGGGGTTGAAAAACAGTCAGACTAAAGACTTAGGAATTCTTTTTAAAAGGTAGAGTTGTGTGGTTTGGCAATTTTAGTTTCGTATCAATTTCAGTTTTTCTTTTTTTTTTCCTTGATACCATGATTTTCAGTTTGATTTCATTTTTTTTTTTTTTTTTGTACTACCACTCCGGGTCAGAGTGGACCAGGGAGCAATGGTGATGAATGGGTGCTCCACATTCCTCAAACCTCCAAAACTGGAACCTCACCATCAGATAGAGTTTAATATCATTCCCAGGACATGTAGACCCGCAGCCACCGCCTTCTAGCACCCATATGATAAAAAGGGGTTGGGGCTTGCCATAAGGGCAATAGGGTTGGGAAAATCATATAGGTGCTAGGGCTCGACGTGACCAGCCGATTGATCGGAGGGGGCCTCTCCGCCGGTCCGTCTAGCCCAAGATAGGGCCAAAGTGGAGTATTGCATGTCATGAACTGCTCATCCACCTGGGCTCTATCCTTAAGCATCACGGGTCGACACCCACGGCCAACAGGTGGCCCCATTGGGGGAGTCTTACCCCTTTGCAGAGGTGCAGTCGGTGCATTCTAACGCCCCAGCCGACAGGGCGGTTTTCCTCCTATAGTCAACCTATTGTACCTAAATAATGAGAACGGAATTGCCGGTTTTTCCTCTAATTCCTCTGACGAAACCACAGAGGAGAAAAACAAAGAAAATGCCAATACCTATTATATACAATTATGGAAGGGGGGAAATATAGGGGGGGGGAAATAGATGTTCGTATCAACAAGCTCCCGCCGAGAGAGGGGGGGCAAAAACAAGCAAGTCCACAGTCTTCCCCTGGTCAACACGCTCTTCATTTTCGTTTAGCAGCTGCAAAAATCACAGTAAAGAATTACTCGGTCGTTCGTGTCAGTCAACCTGCTACTGCAACTTCTTACTGCCCCGCGTTTGACTCACACGTTATTTATGTACGCATTTACCGAAACATCCTGGTACTTCTCGTCCGTCCAATGCCTAAATCGTGTCTACCTTCGCATGCGGGAGGACGCGGGCTCGATCTCGGCAAGCAAGGCAATGTCTTGCTCTTTTTCGTTCTCCGTCATAACAATATACTTTTTTTTCTTCACAATTCAATAGCCCAAATTTATGGGTTCATGTTAAGCACCAATAATTACCATATTCTACAAGAATGGCAGATTATCCTGGGTATGATGTTAAATTGTATCAAGTGGTAAAGTTTTTATTCTGGAGCTCTGGGTAGTGTGGAGTACCCCTTCATCGCTATTACTCCCATAATAGGTACAACCTGGAGTGGAAGTACTTATCATGGTCCCTGATATATCCGGGTTAAGGGATATATTCTTGAAGTTGGTAGTTGGTATATTATCGCAGTTAGCTCAGTCGGTAGAGCATTCAGCTAGAAACCACAAGGTTCCTAGTTTGATACCAGTCCTCGCCAACTCAGCGTATGAGTAGCACAGGGATCTGTGCAGTAAAGTAAGGAGCTGATGGTAGGTGTGGCGCTCCACCTCAGATGCCAAAAACAATCTCCTTGGTCTAGTGCTATTGAAAAGGGGATAGACTCCCTCGCTGACGACTTTACATTTTTACTTAATGGGTACATTGAATAGTAATCCATCTGTCGCGCAGTCGTGGTGTTGTCTAGTGAGTAAAGTTAGCTTGTGGGCATAAGGTACTTGGACCAACACAGTGTCGACTATTTATACATGACACTGTCCAATCAGATTTTTATTTATTTAGTGAGGGGGTACCAAGCTATTTACATATTCATTAGATATCAGTCCCATCTTTGGGTTACATAGAAAAAATGAGTTAAAAAAGTGCTTAAATAAATTTTAAAAAATGAGTTTGAAAAAGAAATTTGAATACCATCAAGAATAAATAAAACAAAATGTATTGGGCATAAAATAACCCAACAAGGGTTGAAATGCCATAAAATCCAGCCAACCAGCTAACCAAAGAATGGCAGTAGCAGTAAACTGATAGAATGGTACCCATTGAATTAGGCTAAAAACAGAACAGCCCCCTTTTTGAGATGCTACCTTTCAATATTACTAGGTCACTAAAAGATACCAACACATACTCACAAACGAAGCTTTTTTATAATAAAACAGCCATGACCAATAATGTAGTTCATCTTGACCCCACCCCCCATTACCACTCAAAAAAACCTGCTAGCCAACAAAAACTTCACTACACCCACCACCAGATTTCTAATCAAGATATCTACTAAATTTATACTCATCTTAACAGTAAATGGTGTTTCAAAAGATTGGATATCACTGCTATATTAGGGTAGGTTGATTTTTCACTTTTTGTTAAATATCAAATATTCTCAAATGGCAACAGTTGTATGTTGATATAATGAATACCAATACCAAAAAATAGATCTCTTCTTTGCACCATTGTTTGGGGAAATAGCATCAAAGATCTTCTTCTAAAATGCACCAAAAATCCTTATTTTTGCAACATGAGAAATTCTTTTGAAAATTTAGCAATTTCAATATTTAAAACAGAAAAGGTTGGAATTTTAAACAAAATGAATAAGATAACTAGAATTCAAATTGAAAATATGCCCCCATCACTACCAATATCTCTGATATGCTGATTTTCATCCAATGAATAAGCTGTAAAAGTGATAACATTTTAAAAGATTGAAATCTATTTCCTGAAACAATGGTAAAGTTTTGAAGAAAAATATTTCATGTAGTCATTTTTTTAATCTTAATTTGCAACTTTCGCCATATGGGAGATGATACAGTTCCAGAATCAACCTACACTACTGCTACATAACATAGCTGAGAGAAGGCAGAAAGAGGCATTGGCCTCTATGAGAACTTAGATAAAATGGAGTTCTTATGTTTTAAACAAGATAGAGAAATCTCCACACTAGATGGTAAGACTGAAATTAGTAAACCAGTTGTAACAGAAGTGACAGTGACTTACCAGGAGCTAAACGCGTTTGCTGTCTCACGTGTCAATCTACTCTCTGTGAGCCGTTCGCCAAACTGCTATTTTTATGATGCAGACTTATTTGCATAAGATGGCAGCGACACATTAAAAAAATTTTTAAAAACGGCGAGTGGACGTGAGGGCGGCAGTTCTCCTACAGGCTTTGCATGCGTATTGATTGAACGTAATCTGCTAGCTCTGTTCAGTGTGTGACGACAAAGGACTTGACACCCTGTTATAGTCTTTACTTCTTGTGTGTACTGAAGGTTTTGTGTGTTGGTGTGGATAACAGAATCCTGATCTAAAGTAAGAAATCAAAGATTGTGAATTACGAGATTATCATAGCAGATTCATTTTTTCCCCCCGAGTAAACCGTACTGTTACACCAGTTCACATACCTAGGTAGTAACATCTCATCTACAGAAAGCAATGTCAATATACAGATAGAACAGGCATGGACTGCTACAGACAGATTATCAATCATTGTAAGCTTCTGAAATTAGTAGACCAGTTCATATACCTAGGTAGCAATATCTCATCTACAGAAACCAATGTCAATATACACATAGGAAAGGCGTGGACTGATATAGACAGATTATCGATCATTGTAAGCTTCTGAAATTAGTAGACCAGTTCATATACCTAGGTAGCAATATCTCATCTACAGAAACCAATGTCAATATACACATAGGAAAGGTATGGACTACTATAGACAGATTATCAGTAATTTACTTTAAAACAATTTAATGTAGCCTTTTCAATTATTAGTTCCCATATAGTATTCATCTCTTTACTTGGTTTGGTTTGTTATACGGCATATCAAGCTCAGTGGGTCATCTAATGCTGACAAAGTTTTGAAATAAATTCATTCTTAATTGATATTAATTTTTTTTATAAACACATTTTTCTATTTAACCCATAGATGGGACTAACAGGTACTACCACCCCGAGTGTCCCAATTGTTCATAAAATCAAACTATTTTTATAGCTAGCTGGCTATCTTATATATACTAAAAATATATATACAAACAGTATATATATATATGTTGTTTAAATTCAGAAACTGATCAGCATCATCACATACACAGATTGGTTGGTTGGTTTTTACGGCATGTCAACCATTTGTGGGTCATTTTATGCCAAAGATGTTACAGTTTAATTCATTCTTGATGGGTACTCAATTTTTGTCCGCCCTGTCGGCTGGGGCATTAGAATGCACCAACTGCACCTCTGCAGAGGGGTAAGACTCCCCTAATGGGGCCACCTGTTGGCCATGGGTGGCGACCCGTGATGCTTAAGGATAGAGCCCAGGTGGATGAGCAGTTCATGACATGCAATACTCCACTTTGGCCCTATCTTGGGCTAGACAGGCGGTCGGAGAGGCCCCCTCCGATCAATCGGCTGGTCACGTCAAGCCCTAGCCCCTATATGATTTTCCCAACCCTATTGCTCTTATGGTAAGCCCCAACCCCTTTTTATCATATGGGTGCTAGAAGGCGGTGGCTGCGGGTCTACATGTCCTGGGAATGACGTTAAACTATCTGATGGTGAGGTTCCAGTTTTGGAGGTTTGGGGAATGTGGAGCACCCCTTCATCACCATTGCTCCCTGGTCCACTCTGACCCGGAGTGGTAGTACCTGTTAGGGTCCCATCTATGGGTTAAATAGAAAAATGTATTTATAAATAAATTATATTATCCATTAAGAATTGATTTATTTCAAAACTTTATCGGCATTAAATGACCCACTGAGGTTGATATGCCGTAAAACAAAACAAACCAAACCAAGAAAAAACATACACAGATTGGTTGGTCAGTTGGTTGGTTTTTGGGCCATTTTATGCCAAAGACGTTTCTGTTTAATTAATTCTTGATGGGTACTCAATTTTTGTTTTTCAACACATTTTTTAACTCATGTTTTTCTATTTAACCCATAGATGAGACCCTAACAGGTACTACCACTCCAGGTCAGAGTGGACCTGGCAGTAATGGTGATGAAGGTTTGTTTGTTTTGTTTTACGCTACAAGGGAGGGTTCACCGACAAAAAAGATATACATATCGGCATGACCGATAAAAATATGGCGCGAATGCCCACATCGGTTAATAATGTAACAACTTTCATTCGTTTTTGCAGAATTAAGGTTTTTTGTTTTTGTGAACTGATTTGACATTTTTCTCCGACCCAAACACCACGGAGTGAATGAGCTCTGATGATGATTTTTGTAAAATCGAAATATTGATCAGTATCAGCTATGATTATATTATAAATTGTTTTCTCTATAACAGCATTGTGTGATGTTTTCATTCCACCTTTTCATACTCATACTGTCGGATTCATTTCCTTTCTTTTAACTTTATATATATATATATATATATATTATATATATTACACACCATTTTGAAAGAAAACAAATTTATTACAGATAAACATATTTAACCATTTGATTCTATATTTAAATTTTATATGGTATAGATTACTGTAGAAATTTAATTCTCTACAAGAACAATTGTTCTAAAATAGAATTGGTCTATGGACCACTTAAATATCACAATGGACCCCCCTCCCAATTCAGTATTTTTTCTTGTAGTCTACCAGTAATGTTATATGAACCCCAGAGTCAATGTGGACCCCAGTTGAGAACCACCAAGTTAGACTATCAGAAAATTAACTTATTTAGATTTTTCAGACAGTTGTACTCATCTTTATTGTTATATATACACAAAATTTTCTTCTTCAGGTGTTTCTTGCCAAACACTATAGCCTTCATGTCATAATTACACTACAGGTGTCTCAATATGAATTAACATTAATATAACTGGTGAAAATCACCACACTATCTAATTTTTGGCCCAGTGTGCCCCTCTTCGAGGATGTAATGGCCTCTGTGGACCCTGATTGAGAACCACTGGGTTAGATGCTAAAAAAGGGAACTTTTTTTTTTTTTATAAAATATAATATTCTGGTAGCCATTTTGGACCATATGACCTTTAGGCACCCCTTTTGTGATCTCGATTCGTGGGCATTTTTTCTATTCAATTGTTAACAGATGATTTTTAGAGTTTTTTTTTTTTTTTTTAATTATAAAACTAACCCCTAACCGGGATTTTGATGGTGTAATGAATCAAGATCGCAAAAGGGGTGTCTAAAGGTCATATGGTCCGCCATTTTATTTGGAGGATAGTTTTAATTATAGGTGGTTTTGGGTTGGGTTTTTTTTAAATCTAGATAAACAAAATATAGTGTAATTAATACAAATATCTTCTTTTCAATTACGTTTTTTTTTTAATTTCTAAATAGAGCACTTTTTTTTTTTTTTAAATAAGGGGTGTCATTCAATGTCAAATCCTTAGAGAATACTTTAAGTGTTCATAAGCAAAAGATCCTAAAAATGAACAACACTCTACTGTTAGTAATGTCATGTGGTTGGCTACAACTAGAAAAGATACTGTTCAGTACACTTATATTGCCATGGTAACCGAGATAGGAAACAGAGTTACTTTTTACCTAAATTCAATCTCTACATTCTTATTGCTTATTTTTTTTTTTTACTGTTTTTTTTTGGGGGGGGGTATAAAGCCAAAAGATGTTGAGATTTATTTAAAAAATAAAAAAATAAAAATCTTAATTACTTTATTTTGAACACATTGACATCTATTTAGTAAGTATGGCCCAAATTTTGGGACTGGTTCCTCGCAAGATTACTGAAGTTAAGCAACAATGAGCCTGTACAATTCTTAATAAGATGATTTGGACCAGGTTATTATCCTCGTACCCTACTTGTACTAGGTCAGGCACAAGGCCCTATTAACGTGGGACCACCTACAAGCCGAGACTCATTGGTGGTGGGTTTAAAAATTGCGTCTATCCCTCGGCATTCCCCCTCAAGGGGGCGCCTCAGGCACTGGCAATAAACCCAGCCCTGCCCCTTTAAATCGAGGGGGCAGGTGTTGCCAGGGGGGATGGGATCGACGCTCGTGATTTTATGATTTGGACCAGTGTATATTATGTATTTGTTATTGGAAGGTTTGTTTTTTGTTTTTTTTTTTTGTTTTTTTAAGACTAGTGAATCTAATTACTACACAAAGAACTTTCTATGCTCATTTCATACTCATTCCATGTTACACCGAAATGATGCTGTTCTGAATAGAAAAATTGATAATTCTATTGTTTGAAAATTCTATCTGACATAACATGAAAATAGCATGAAAA
>CM042181.1:28819841-28852341 GCA_023376005.1 Doryteuthis pealeii
GCAACCTTGTATTACATCCTACCAGTGGTCAAATGCTTAGGTAAAAAAAACACGTCCCATCGTGGTGTAATGGATAGCAAACTAGTTCTGCAGATCCATTACTAAAATGTGAGTTCGATCCTTTTATATTCATTAATATATCAACACTGAAAATTTCATTAAATTCGATTAATTCCCTGATTTTTGTTTTTTTTTTTCTTTCGGCAGGGGTAACATACGAAGGTGGAATCCATTTCCATTAAGTTTGATTTAACCTGTCTAAGCCATTGAACTTTCATTAAAATTTATAGCAATAAAAAATAGTTCAGTTTTATCACTGTGTGTGTGTGTGGGGGGGGGTGACTTAAAGGCTTGTAATGTAGTGGCCACCTCCCTTACACTACCTCCCCTGGGGCCCGGCTATATGAACAACAGCAAAAAGTCAACCAATGAAATTTCATTTTGGGGGCAAAAGGTGGATTTGGAGATTTACAAGAGTTGGTTAGTTACCAAGTCAGCGACAAATGATGACCTAAATTTCAAGGTTAAGCAAAACCACATAAAAGACTTAGACTTTCTCTATAAATATAACAAATTTCTCACAACTGTTTTGATACAGGATTTGTACATTTTAAAATTTCATCAAATTCAATATATGAGTGTTTAGATTTTAAGTATAAATATCAAATCACTTACTCATTCAAGTGGAAAGGAATTCCAATGCACACACCTTAATAACAAACACATTCAGGCTTTGATTTAAAAAAAATTTTTTTTTTTGGGGGGGGGGGTAAAAAGGAAATATACAATATCAAACTATGTCAAAGCTCCTTCAAAAGAGAGAAAATAATCAGCAGACATGTATGTGTGTGTGTATATATATATATATATATATATATATATATATATAGGTTCCGGGTTCCAGGTTCCACACTGGTCCTCACCAACTGAGCATATGAGTAGCACAAGAGTCTGTGCAAAAAAGCAAGGAGCTGATGGTAGGTGTGGCACTCCAACTGAGATGCCAAAACAATCTACTTGGTCTAGCGCTAGTGAAAAGGGGATAGACTCCCTTGCTGTCTGGCTGGTACCAACATTTACATTACACACACACTATGTATATATATATATATATATATATATATATATATATATATATATATATGTGTGTACAGAAATAACCTATTTGAGTTTCACCATAAGGATCTTCAGGGTTAAATCCACTGAATTAATAAAGATATTGATTAATTACAGTGAACTGTGGGGGTTCATGTTGTGATTATGACTGTTGAAACCAGTTTTCAATGGTCATAATCACAATATGAAATTCAAATCAATATCTTAATTCAGTGGATTTAACCCTGAAGATCCTTATGGTGAAACTCAAATAGGTTATTTCTGTACACACTATAATAATAAATCTGCTCTACTATATTTGTTTGTTATAACACTGACTTATCTGAGTAAAACTTATACTAACCAAATATTGAGACCAACCTAATATTTTTACTGGCAAGTCATTTCTGAGAGAGAGATAGAGAGAGATAGAGAGATATATATAGAGAGAGAGAGAGAGAGATGTCCATGGAAGCACATCACTTATCCATCCTTACTTCTCCAGCAGTGTTCAGTGTGTCTTGTTCCTTTTGAAAAGACGGACTGCTATATGCAAATTATTAATCATATTTCATATTTATTTGCAAAATAAAAATATATAAAAGACTAATATTGAGATTTAAGAAAAAAATTAAAATAATGAAAGATAAAAGATTATACTGACAAACAATTTAAAAATTGATTTGGTTAGTTTACAGCATGTCAACACTTGTAGGGTTATTTTATGCCAAAGTTGTTTTGTTCTATTCATTCTTGTTGGGTATTCATTTTTATTTTTAAACACTTTTTTAAAACTTCTTTTTGACCTTATTTAATCCATAGGTGAGACGTTAACACTCTGGGTCAGATTGAACAGGGGAATAATTGTGATACTCCACACTCACCAGAGCTCCAGATTTGGAACTTCACTATTAGATTAAGTTTATTATCATACCCAGGATAGCATGACCTTCAGAAACCTCCTTCTAAGTCATATGATAAAAATGGCTGGTTTGTTTTGGTTTGGTTTTACGGCATATCAACCTCAGTGGGTCATTTAATGCCAATAAAGTTTTGAAATAAATCAATTCTTAATGGATAATACAATTTTGTTTATCAACTCATGTTTTTCTATTTAACCCATAGATGGGACCCTAACAGGTACTACCACTTCTGATCAGAGTGAACCAGGGAGCATGAAGGGGTGCTTCACATTCCCCAAACCTCCAAAACTGAAACCTCACCATCAGATAGAGTTTAACGTCATTCCCAAGACATGTAGACCCTCAGTCACCACCTTCTAGCACCCATATGATAAAAAGGGTTGGACTTGCCATAAGGGCAATAGGGTTGGGAAAATCATATAGGTGCTAGGGCTTGACATGACCAGCCGATTGATCGGAGTGGGCCTCTCTGACCGCCCGTCTAGCCCAAGATAGGGCCAAAGTGGAGTATTGCAAGTCATGAACTGCTCATCCACCTGGGTTCCATCCTTAAGCATCACGGGTCACCACCCATGGCCAACAGGTGACCCATTGGCAGAAAAATGGCTGGGGGGTTTACCATAAGGACAATAGGGTTGGGACAATCATATAGGTGGTAGGGCTTGACTGGAATAACCAATTGATCTGTGGGGGCCTCTCTGACCGCCCAAATATCCAAATAAGAGCCAAAATGGAGTGTTGCGTATTATGTACTGCTCAGTAACCAGGATTCCCTCCCCAAGCATCACAGGTCACCACTCACGGCCAAATGTGGCCCTATTGGGGGGGGGTCTCTCCTCTGCAAAGATGTAGTCAGTGTATTCTACAGCCCCAACCAATAGGGCAGATTCTCAGTTGGTAGAGCACCGCCTTTGAATCACAAGGTACCAGGTTCAATACTGGTCCCCCATCAATTCATGTTTCGGCTGATGTGCCCTCCGGCCTTCAGCAGGTGTTTCTTGTAATCAGGAGCCTTCACAGAACTTCAAACTAAACAGTTTAATCAATCCATGGGGATAGACTATTCTTATTCTGTTAACCATGACCGAGTATAAGTGATAAGCTATGTTAAGTATTCTTTGTTATCACCCTTGGCCAGAATTGAACCTGCAACCTAAAGAATAAATGCCTGAAGAAGGCCAGAGGGCACATCGGCTGAATTTAATTTTAATAAATATGTGTTTAGTATTATTGATTTCTAATTGTTTGGTTTTATCTTAATCAATATGAGCAAAAATGTTGGGGATAAATCTTAAAAGAAATACATTAACAAGAAGAAATAACTAAGTTTATTCTTTACTTCCTATTTTAACTAAATAGTTAAATTAGGAAAATTTAGCAATAGATAATCTGATCTGTGCGGTAAAGTGGTGAGCTGATGGTAAGTGTGATGCTCCACCTAAGCTAAAACAATATCTCTGGTCTAACACTAACACAAAGGGGATAGAATCCCTCGCTGTCTGGTTGATATGGACAATAGGTCACTCTGCCAACTTTACTTATATTCTAGTATTTAAAAATGTATTTTCAAAACCATTGTTTAAAAAGATCTTTAAAAAATAAAGAAAAGTTTAGTAGATTCATGCAAGTACATAAAATTGCTATCACCCCCCTCCACCCCCGGTTCGTGCTATTTATATTTATTTCCCAGTCTTAAATTTCATGAGTAACAACCTATTTTTCTATTACCATCCCACAAGTCTAAAAAAGAAGAAAAAACAAAATGATCTTTAAAAAAGAAAAAAAAAAGTAATTTAATGTGCATATGCTCACACATGAACTTTCTTGCTAATCTAAACAAGATCAGTAAACAAAAATATTAAAACTAAATGCTATAAGATCATTTTTTTTTTTTTTTTTTTTTTAACTGTAAACATAACAAATAGATTGAAAAGGTCACAATAAAAAACTATTATGATCTTCATTACAAAAATGATCATATTGTGTTAAATAAAGAAAAACCTAAACTAAATTTTAAAAAAAAAAAAAAAAAAAAAAAAAAAAAAATTAGCAATGCAGTCAAAAAAAGTATTGGACGTTAGTATAAATATATATTCCACTATTTTGAATTTCATATTTCACACACACACACACACACACACACACACACACACACATAAATATACCAAACTATATTATCTAAGTAAAGAGTGCTCAATATCATTGATAGAGCATGTACTGTATTTGAGGGCATAAAAGACGCACCCCTCATTTCAGCAGGTCAGATTCTGGAAAAAAAAGTTTTTGTGTATTTAAGCATATATTATTGAAAACAGTCTTGCTGTGCATTGCACAAGCAGAAACATAGCTGTATAAAAGCAATTTGGTAGTTTAGGGTAGGTAAAAGTACTGAGCATAAGCTGGGTTAGTGAGCATCATAGAGAAGATTAACCTAGGCCTACGGGAGGTCTCAAACGTCACCTACGATATATAAGACGCAAGGCAATTTTTTTAGCAAAAATTTTGGAAAAAAAAGTGCATCCTATATGCCATCAAATACGGTATATCTAAATTAGGTTTGGTTTGGTTTGTGGCATATCAACCTCAGTGGGTCATTTAATGCCAATAAAGTTTTGAAATAAATCAATTCTTAATGGATAATACAATTTTTTTATAAATACATTTTTCTATTTAACGCATAGATGGGACCCTAACAGGTACTACCACTCCGGGTCAGAGTGGACCAGGGAGCAATGGTGATGAAGGGGTGCTCCACATTCCCCAAACCTCCAGAACTGGAACCTCACCATCAGAAAGAGTTTAACGTCATTCCAAGGACATGTAGACCCGCAGCCACTGCCTTCTAGCACCCATATGATAAAAAGTCTAAATTAGGCTACTCTAAATATATACATATATATATATATATATATGAAGGACAGCAAATAAGAAAAGTATATCCATAGAAAGATTGCTCAATGCTATATAATAAGAGACCAAGTATGAAACCTAAAAAAATAAAATTATGGATACTATATTTCAATTACTTAAGTTTCATGTATATAATCCTTAGATTGGAGAATAATACACACTAATACACACACATCTATGTGTGTCATTCAATAAATAAGGGGAATTTTTTATGGGTCTGCTAGAGACTGTGGCAATGAGAGAACCTGTGGTTAGTCAACCTGTTCTATATATGTGTGTGTGTATAAGTTAAGAGTAAGGAAATGAATCCAACGGTATAAGTATAGATAAAAGGATATGAAAACACACAATGCTGTTAAAATGAAAATATTTTATATTATATTCATAGCTAATATTGAACAATATTTCAATTTATAAAAATCATCTTCAGAGCTTGTTTTTAATCTGGACTCATCGAGAGAGAAGCAGGAATATTGTATGATTTTAGCAGAAATATTGTTCAATATTATCTATGAATATGATATAAATATTTTCATTTTAACAGCATTGTGTGTTTTCATACCCTTTTATATATATATATATATATATATATATATATATATATATATATATATATATGTATGTATCAAAATATGTACTCTTAAAGTATTTGGATGACAGAATCATCAGGCGGAAAATATGTGAAAAATCAACCGGATTCATGGTGTGACGAATTTGTTCATGTGGTATCATGATGTTTGTTCACATGACATAACAGGAAAAAAAAAAAACATCAGTTATTTTTAAAAATAAATATATATATATCTTATTATAATGGAGATTGTGAGTTTTCTGTCTGTAACCGAAACTATATTACTATACAAGTCACAATTCCTTTCGTTATTTACATCATATTCTCCATGATTTTATTTTTTATTTAAACCTCAATTATTAATTATTATTTACATTACTTACACTGTTGACCATATCTACATGATATTTTCCACGTACCCCACTTGTACGGGTCAGGCACAAGGCCCTATTAACGTGGGACCACCCACAAACCGAAGCTCATGGGGTGGCGGGTGAAAAATTGCGTCGATCCCGTCAGCATTCCCCCTCAAGGGGGGCGCCTCAGGCACTGGGCAATAAACCCAGCCCTGCCCCTTTAAATCAAGGGGGCAGGTGTTGCCTGGGGGGATAGCCCCCTGGGATCGACGCTATTAACTCGTAAAGATCCAGGGCCGAAGCCACTGGACCCCCGGCGTTGGCTGGATCTACATACTAATAACATGCAATTGTATATATACAACAAAATAGAGGTTTTCAGTGTGAATGGGAAGGCTAATTTGCATATTGATCTTAAAAAATTGATTTTAATAAATATATGCTTAGTATTATTGATTTCTAATTGTTTGGTTTTATCTTATTGAATATGAGCAAAAATCTCTTCAATAAATCTTAAAAGAAATCCTTAACAAGAAGAAATAACTGTAATATTATTCTTTACTTCCTATTTTAACTAAACAGTTTAATTAGGAAAATTTACCAATGAAAGACGGGAGTAACGGAAAATGATGGAAGAGTTAGTTTCAAAGTTGTTCTATTTTTCAATCATACCCCCTCTGTTCAAAATCTTTTTATCTACATTCTTATTCAGTTTCATTAGCCTTTCTAATTTAATATGATATTTTATTATAAAATTTAACTAAAATACTTGCATATATTTGCTAGTATATATATATAAAAGTAATTGGTAATTTGCTTGAAGCATTGTTTAAGTATGTTATAAAATGTTTCTGAAAATAAACTCTGATGATGAAGCTCTAGCTTTGAAATCGATAAGACATATAAAACATCTTTTTGTCTTTATTTTTTACGCATTGTATTGCCTTCGAATTTTATTTTTATATATTATATATATATATATATATATATATATATATATATATATATAAAATTTTTACTTGAAGGCACTTACAATGCATATATCACATAAAATTCAATACTTTTTCTTATAGAAAATGAACTTGACAAGTGTAATCCCGGCAATGGATCGCTCGGTGTGTAGAATATCGTACAGACTGTTTCGACTTTATTAAGTCTCATCAGCGATATATACTAACGATTTCCTCCGACAGAAATCAAACCGGGACCTCAGCAGCATAGTGAAACACTTATATCGCCATATGCCTCGACGCACGTAGCACATTCAGCTACAATTGCGCAGGAAATTAGGCTTTCAAATGATAGCTACACGCCTCTACATAATAGGTAAGGGGGCGTTTTTGAGAGAATAATAACCACAAACAGACGCGTATGCCTTCTACCATAATAGGTAAGGGGCGTTTTTGAGAGAATAATAACCACAAACAGACCGTATGCCCTTCGGCGAAGTGAATAAATTTTTTTGATGTTTGTTTATTTTTTAGAAGCATTGATGGATAAAGTATATATTAAATATTTACTTGAAGGCACTTACAACGCATGTATCGCATAAAATTCGATACTTTTAGGGGGCTGATTTAGCTCAGTCCTGTAGAGACCCGCCTAGGAATCGCAAANAGAGAGAGATACAACAGCATGCTATGTGTGTCATTCAATAAATAAGGGGAATTTTTTATGTGTCTGCTAGAGACTGTGGCAATGAGAGAACCTGTGGTTAGTCAACCTGTTCTATATATGTGTGTGTGTGTATAAGTTAAGAGTAAGGAAATGAATCCAACGGTATAAGTATAGATAAAAGGATATGAAAACACACAATGCTGTTAAAATGAAATATTTTATATATATTCATAGCTAATATTGAACAATATTTCGATTTATAAAAATCATCTTCAGAGCTTGTTTTTAATCTGGACTCATCGAGAGAGAAGCAGGAATATTGTATGATTTTAGCAGAAATATTGTTCAATATTATCTATGAATATGATATAAATTTTTTCATTTTAACAGCATTGTGTGTTTTCATACCCTTTATATATATATATATATATATATATATTATATATATTATATATATTATATATTATATATATCTATATCAAGAAAATGAAAAAACACAGGTTTAAATGGGTTAAGTGGTGAGTTTATTGCCGACGCTGCAGAGTTTCGATCTATTAAATAGATCATCTTCAGGGCATAAGATAGAGAATTATATATCACAGAATGATGAGAAAAAGTGAGTGGTAATCCTTCTTATTCAGTCTGTTTAAAATTTTTTTCTGAAGTTTGAAAAAAGGAGACGGTTTTGAAATATGACATCAAATATTCTATTTTAGGTGTGAGTATCACTACAGAAAAAATTTATAAAAAAGAGAGAGATACATCACACACACACACTACCACATCTAAAAAATGCAACAATGTTTCCTTCAATACACACACTAACAGCGCTACATACTCACACCTTAAAATAGAATATTTGATGTCATATTTTAAAACCGTCTCCTTTTTCAAACTTCAGAAAAAAATTTTAAACAGACTGAATAAGAAGGATTACCACTCACTTTTTCTCATCATTCTGTGATATATAATTTCTTATCTTATGCCCTGAAGATGATCTATTTAATAGATCGAAACTCTGCAGCGTCGGCCAATAAACTCACCACTTAACCCATTTAAACCTGTGTTTTTTCATTTTTCTTGATATATTACATACCGTCGGATTTACTTCCTCTCTTCACATATATATATATATATGTATCAAAATTATGTACTCTTAAAGTTATTTGGATGACAGAATCATCAGGCGGAAATATGTGAAAAATCAACCGGATTCATGGTGTGACGAATTTGTCATGTGGTATCATGATGTTTGTTCACATGACATAAACAGGAAAAAAAACATCAGTTATTTTTAAAAATAAATATATATATATCTTATCTTATTATAATGGAGATTGTGGGTTTTTCTGTCTGTAACCGAAACTATATTACTATACAAGTCACAATTCCTTTCGTTATTTACATCATATTCTCCATGATTTTATTTTTTATTTAAACCTCAATTATTAATAAAATTGTTTTACATTACTTACACTGTTGACCATATCTACATGATATATTCCACGTACCCCACTTGTACGGGTCAGGCACAAGGCCCTATTAACGTGGGACCACCCACAAACCGAAGCTCATGGGGTGGCGGTTGAAAAATTGCGTCGATCCCGTCGGCATTCCCCCTCAAGGGGGGCGCCTCAGGCACTGGGCAATAAACCCAGCCCTGCCCCTTTAAATCGAGGGGGCAGGTGTTGCCTGGGGGGATAGCCCCCGGGATCGACGCTATTAACTCGTAAAGATCCAGGGCCGAAGCCACTGGACCCGGCGTTGGCCGGATCTACATGATATTTACCGCGTACCCCACTTGTACGGGTCAGGCACAAAGTCCCTATTAACGTGGGACCACCCACAAACCGAAGCTCATGGAGTGGCAGGTGAAAAATTGCGTCGATCCCGTCGGCATTCCCCCTCAAGGGGGCGCCTCAGGCACTGGCAATAAACCCAGCCCTGCCCCTTTAAATCAAGGGGCAGGTGTTGCCTGGGGGATGGCCCCCTGGGATCGACGCCGTTAATTATAGCACTCCCCACCCGTTGGGCGGGGCTACATACTAATAACATGCAATTGTATATATACAACAAAATAGAGGTTTTCAGTGTGAATGGGAAGGCTAATTTGCATATTGATCTTAAAAAATTGATTTTAATAAATATATGCTTAGTATTATTGATTTCTAATTGTTTGGTTTTATCTTATTGAATATGAGCAAACATCTCTTCAATAAATCTTAAAAGAAATCCCTTAACAAGAAGAAATAACTAATATTATTCTGTACTTCCTATTTTAACTAAACAGTTTAATTAGGAAAATTTACCAATGAAAGACGGGAGTAACGGAAAATGATGGAAGAGTTAGTTTCAAAGTTGTTCTATTTTTCAATCATACCCCCTCTGTTCAAAATCTTTTTATCTACATTCTTATTCAGTTTCATTAGCCTTTCTAATTTAATATGATATTTTATTATAAAATTTAACTAAAATACTTGCATGCATATATTTGCTAGTATATATATATAAAAGTAATTGGTAATTTGCTTGAAGCATTGTTAAGTATGTTATAAAATGTTTCTGAAAATAAACTCTGATGATGAAGCTCTAGCTTTGAAATCGATAAGACATATAAAACATCTTTTTGTCTTTATTTTTTACGCATTGTATTGCCTTCAAATTTTATTATTTTATATATATATATATATATATATATATATATATATATAAAATTTTTACTTGAAGGCACTTACAATGCATATATCACATAAAATTCAATACTTTTTCTTACAGAAAATGAACTTGACAAGTGTAATCCCGGCAAAGGATCGCTCGGTGTGTAGAATATCGTACAGACTGTTTCGACTTTATTAAGTCTCATCAGCGATATATACTAACGATTTCCCTCCGACAGAAATCAAAACCGGGACCTCAGCAAGCATAGTGAAACACTATATCGCCTCGACCACAGTACACAGCTAACAATTCCAGCGAAATTAAGCTTGTCAAATGATACTACACGCCTCTACCATAATAGGTAAGGGGGCGTTTTTGAGAGAATAATAACCACAAACAGACCGTATGCCCTTCGGCGAAGTGAATAAAATTTTTTGGATGTTTGTTTATTTTTTAGAAGCATTGATGGATAAAGTATATATTAAATATTTACTTGAAGGCACTTACAACGCATGTATCGCATAAAATTCGATACTTTTAGGGGGCTGATTTAGCTCAGTCTGTAGAGTACCCGCCTAGGAATCGCAAGGTTCTGGGTTTAATACCAGTCCCTGCCAACTCAGCGTATAAGTAGCACAGATTGAGTAACCTGATATGAGCGATAAAGTGGGGAGCTGATGGTAGGTATTGTGCTCCACCTCAGGAAAAAAAAAACAAAAAAAAACAATAATCTCCCTGGTCTAACGCTAGCGAAAAGGGGATAGATTTCCTTGCTGTTTGGTTGATACAGACAATAAGCCGCCCATCCAACTATATAAGTCATCCACAGACAGGTGGTTCGACGTTTAAGTCTCATCAGTGCAGCTTGACTTTTTTAACAGCTAGCCAGGAGCAAAACCCAACAGAATTTTCATCTGCCAATCTCCTTTCCCTTACGGCCATTGGAGACAGTCAGTCAGAGGCAAGCAATTAATTGATACATACTTACAGAATATATGTTTTTACTATCACCAGAGAACTCAAGTCTGTAAACAACAGGCAAGTATATATAAGGGGGTTGGTTTGGTTTGGTTTGTTTTACAGCATATCAACTCAGTGGGTCATTTAATGCCGATAAAGTTTTGAAAAAATCAATTCTTAATGGATAATACAATTTTTTTATAAATACATTTTCTATTTAACCCATAGATGGGACCCTAACAGGTACTACCACTCCGGGTCAGAGTGGACCAGGGAGCAATGGTGACGAAGGGGTGCTCCACATTCCCTAAACATCCAAAACTGGAACCTCACCATCAGATAGAGTTTAACGTTATTCCCAAGACATGTAGACCCGCAGCCACCGCCTTCTAGCACTCATATGATAAAAAGGGGTTGGGGCTTGCCATAAGGACAATAGGGTTGGGAAAATCATATAGGTGTTAGGGCTTGACGTGACCAGCCGATTGATCAGAGGGGGCCTCTCAGACCGCCCGTCTAGCCCAAGATAGGGCCAAAGTGGAGTATTGCATGTCATGAACTGCTCATCCACCTGGGCTCTATCCTTAAGCATCACAGGTCGCCACCCACAACCAACAGGTGGCCCCATTGGGGGAGTCTTACCCCTCTGCAGAGGTGCAGTCGGTGCATTCTAACGCCCCAGCCGACAGGGTGGTATATATAAGGGGGTTGTACAAATGCACACATACTGTTCATTTCTTATCAATTATAATTATTTTTCTTCTTTTCATACTTTCTTTTCTTTTCTTCCATTCTTCATTCCATTCTAGTGATTTGTAGGGATTTCCATCAACCAATAGTCCTGTGTTCTCAAACTCCCTCACACAACTGGCGTCCTCATCTCAAAACCCATAGATAAGCAGAAGTGAATAACCTTGATTCTTCAGACTATTGTCCTCATCTCTAACGCCCCAGCCGACAGGGCGGACTTCTTTTTTTCTTTTTTTTCTTTTTTTTTTTATCCAGGAACAAAATTTGTGTTTCATACTATTATCTAGGGCAGAAAAACAAAGTTTGAAGGGAATAATGGCTATTTGCTATCATCATTATTATTAATACTTAACAATATTTTTGTTACATAGTATTATCTAGGAAACAAAAGCAGAGATCGAAAGGGAACAATGGCCATTTTCAATACTTTTACTACAAAAGCAATTAATAAACAACAAATGCTATCCAGGAGTAAAATTTGCGTAATATAATTCTCATAACGAATGATAGTTCTTAAGAAATTAAAATGCACTGACAATCAGACAGGTTTGTCCATCCTGGACCAGAAATAGATCTTTTATTATCTCAACCATTGTGTCAAAGTTTCATTTATATTAAGTGTTTACGATTGGCTTAATGTGATACTTTATACTAAACAGTAGTAGTAGTAGTAGTAAATTAATTACAATTAGGTTTTTTAATCCTAAAAATTCAATTGCTGTTCTTTAACGACAGTATAATTATTACACTATTTATAGAAATAGGTTTTAATGCTAAACTGGTTTTCTTTTCATTGTTTTTGTGTGGCCAAATTTCGGACCATATGACCTTTAGGCACCCCTTTTACGATCATGATTCATAAGGACATTTTTTTTTTCATTTACACTGTCAAAATCCGGTTGTTTGTTAGGTGTTAGGGTTTAGTTTTATAATTAAAAAAAAAACAAACTAAAATTCGTCTGTTAAACAACCGGTGTGAATAAAAAAAAATGTCCTTATGAATCAAGATCACAAAAGGGGTGCCTAAATTTCAAATCACTTAAGTTTATGATACTCTTACTTAAACCACTGTTGATAAAAATCACTTAAATATAATTATCTATACACTAATTTATAATAGATTTTATGGCATGTCAACCCCTGTCGGGTTATTTTATGCTGAAGACATTTTGTTTTATTCATTCATGATGGGTATTTTCAATTTTTTTTTAAACACATTTTTTCTATCTAACCGATAGAAAGGACTAACAGGTACTACCATTCTGGGTCATAGTGTTGTATACCCTTTTCTTAATTCTTACTTCTGGTCGTATTTTCTTCTGGCCGGCTTTGGTATTTCTTCTAACATCTTGACTTGGTCTGGTCTAGCGTCTCTTCTAAGGTCTGGACTTTCTTGGGGACTTCGGGTCTGGTTTCTGTTAGGGATTTCTCTTTATCAGAAGCCCTGTATCATTATTAGTTTTAGGTAATAAACACAAGACTTCGATTTACTTTTGATCTTATTTTATTGTTAATCCCCAAACCAGACATCTGCGCAGATCCTTACATCCTACGAGCTCGGCTTCTAACTGCCTGAAACTTACTTACTCCTTAAACTGGAAGACAGGGTCTTCTATGCCTTCCGGTTCTCACGATTTATCCCCGGAAGGCAAGGTGAGAGTGAGGTCAAGCGCCGTCACTCACTCTCAAGGCCATCAGCTACACTAATCGCCATTATGATTTCTACACTATTGCCATAAATATTAGGTTCTAATAATTATGTAACAATAGTGGACCTAATAGTAAAAGTAATTAAGGGGTACTCCACACTCTCCTGAGCTCCAGAATTGGAACTTCACCATAAGATTCCGATACCCAGGATACGGTTTTTGTGTGGCCAAATTACAATTCACTAAAGATAAACAGATGCTCATATAAATCACTCAAATATAATTATCTATAAATTTCTAAAAGATCTTACAGCATGTCAAAATGTTGAATTTTATGGCATGTCAATCCCTGTTGGGTTATTTTATGCTGAAGACATTTTGCTTTATTCATTGATGGTAAGTATTTCTATTTTCTTTTTAAACTCATTTTTGATCTAGTTAACCTATATATGGGACCCTAACAGGTACTACCACTCTAGGTCAGGGTGGACCTAGGAGTAATGGCGATTAAGGGATAGTCCACACTCCCCAGAGTTCCAGAATTGGAACTTCACCATAAAATGTAGATACCCAGAACACATTTTTTTCTCTGGCCAAATTAAAATTCACTCAAATTTTATGGCATGTCAATCCCTGTCGGGTTATTTTATGCTGAAGACATTTTGCTTTATTCATTCCTGGTGAATATTTTCAATTTTCTTTTTAAACTCATTTTTTTTATCTAATTAACCCATATATGGGACCCTAACAGGGACTACCACTCTAGGTCAAGGCGGACCTAGGCGTAAAGATGTAGATACCCAGGACATATTTTTGTCTGTGGCCAAATTAAAATTCATTCAAATTTACAATAATCTTACTTAAACAGCTGTTGATATAAATCACTTAAATATAATTATCTATACACTAATTTCTTTCTAAAGATTTTATGGCATGTTAAAATGTTGAATTTTATGGCATGTCAATCCCTGTTGGGTTATTTTATGCTGAAGACATTTTACTTTATTCATTTGTGATGAGTATTTTCAATTTTATTTTCTAAACTCAATTTTCTTTTTAAACTAATTTTTTTCTATTTAACCCATATCTGGACCCCAGGAAGTATTACCACTGTGTCATAGTGGACCTAAGATTAATGGCGATAAAGGGGTAGTCCACACTCCCCAGATGTAGATACCCAGGACATGTTTTTTTATGTGGCTGAATTACTATTCTCTGAAGTTTAATGATACTCTTACTTAAACATCATATAAATCACTTAAATATAATTATCTATACATTAATTTCTTTGTAAGATTTTATGGCATGTTAAAATGTTAAATTTTATGGCATGTCAATCCTTGTTGGGTTATTTTATGCTGAAGACATTTTGCTTTATTATTCATGATGAGTATTTTCAATTTTCTTTTTAAATTAATTTTTTCTATTTAACCCATAGATGAGACCCCAGTAGGTAATACCATTCTGGGTCATAATGAACCTAGGAGTAATGGCAATGAAGGAGGTACTTCACACTCCCCAGAGCTCCAGAATTAGAACTTCACCATAACATGCAGATACCCAGGAAAACTGATTTGTGTGGCTAAATCAAAATTTACACAAGTTTACAATAATCTTACATAAACAGCTGTTGATATAAATCACTTAAATATAATTATCTATACACTAATTTATTTCCAAAGATTTACAGCATGCCAAAATGTTAAATTTTAGGGCATGTCAATCCCTGTTGGGTTATTTTATGCTGAAGACATTTTGCTTTATATATTTTCAATTTTATTTTCTAAACTCAATTTTCTTTTTAAAACATTTTTTTTCAATTTAACCTGCTGGTACTACCATTCTGGTTCATAGTAGATCTAAGGTTGTACTCATCAACACTCTCCAGTGCTCCAGAACTGGAACTTCTCTATTAGATGCTGTGTAACGAGATAATGAAGGTCCTGGCTTTTGTGAGCGAGAAAGAAATAAGTGAGAGAGTAATGAACACAAAACAGTTTGAATGGTGCATGACCTCCCGAATGGAGAATTGAGTGTCAACCGGAAGTCGGGTGTTGACCGGAACCGGAAGTCACGTGGTGATGTGGAACAACGAAGAAAGGGACCGGCCTCTTTTCAATTTGGGACAGCGTAGGGTTAAGACGTGCCCTTGGTCCCGTGGGGGATGACGGTAGTTTAATAGTTCTCTCTCTCTCTCTCTTTTTGCCTTTCCTCTCTCTGATACAAGCCCACTAGATGAGCACGAAAATAAAGGTTAGCAGTTGTGACTACATATTTCTTGCGTTGTAATTTTTATCAACAAGAAGACATTTTTAGTACCGTGAATATATCGCCACCACCACCGCCCCGTTATGTATATCGTTTTGGGTACTGTGACCAGATATACGACAACGTTACAGGTATCGTTTTAGTGCCCGGAAAAAAGGGACAACGTTACAGCAGATACCCAGGACACTGTTTTTGTGTGGCCAAATTATAATTCACTGAAGTTTACTGATACTCTTACTTGAACATCATATAAATCACTTAAATATAATTATCTATACATTAATTTCTTTCTATATTAATTAGAAAGCCAGAATGGACATTTTACTGCAGACTAGCCGATTTAGCTCAGTCGGTAGAGCATCGGCCTCAGAATCACAAGGTTCCAGGTTCTATATTGTCTCTCGTCAACTCAGCACATGAGTAGCACAGCTTTGACCTGTGGGGTAAAGTTGAGAGCAGATTGTAGATGTGGCACTCCACCTCAAACACAAAAACAATCACCTGGGTGCTAAACCCAGGTGATTGTTTTTGGGTCAGAGGTGGACTGTCACACCTAGCCTCAGCCAACTTAGATTTTAGAAGCTTAGAAATTAGGTGGAGTGCTAGTGAAAAGACTGTAGGGTTATTTCCTATAAGTCTCAACATAAACAAAGGGGAACCACTCTTGATTGATAAATTATTTATTTTCCCATTAAACTAACCCTAAACCTGTCTTCTTTTTTCCTAGTAGATCAATAAATAAATAGGTAATTTATCAGTCAAGAGTGGTTCCCTTTGTTTATATATTATATATATATATATATATAATATATATATATATATATAACCCCCCACTCACATATATAAGAGCATCAACAAAAAAAAAAAAAAAAAAAAAAACTACCTCATAGAGGTTCTTCACGGAACAAATGGACATGCTACTATTAACACACTCGCCTACCCAATTTTAACAGCATGTCAAACCACAAAAACCCTTCAACTTTTATAGTTCTTCTATAATGCTCCCTTTCTAATAATCTATCAACAATTTCTTCAAATAAGAAATTTTCTCCTGACGATGACCTAAGGTCGAAACTAGTTGAGAATGAATACAACAGCAATTTCTCTCGATGGTTTTTCCTCACTATTTATATACATATATATATATATTATATATATATATATATTATATATATATATAGAGTATTTAAAAAAATATATATATAGTGTGTCTGATTGCTGCTTTAACATTTTGTTACAGTTGTATTAGTAATCCATCCAAGAGTGCTCATAAACATAGAGCTATAAATATTAATAAAACAAAAAAGTTATGGGTCTACCACAGTTTTCATCTATATGATATCCTCAGGACCCAACCTTATACTTAACTAAGTTGATGTCATTACTGAGATAAACGTCTTTCCCGATAGTAATGGTTGAACGCTACGTTAGTTCATTTTTTTTTTCTTTATTGCCACATGCAGCTTATTCCATTCATTTATTTCTTATCTCTATCATGTGTGTGTGTGTGTGTATAATATATATATATATATATATATATATATATAATATACCAAGCGTGTTGGTAGATCCTTGCGGAGAGAAAAAACCCGGCAGAGAGTTTGATTGTAAAAATATACTATCAAACATCAACCAGGAAGAAAAAAATTTTTGAAAAAAAGAAAAGACCAAGATATTCGTACCAACAAAAAATAATCTATTGGTATAGTATTTGGCCAAAAGAAAAAACAATTTATATGCATATATATGTATATAAGATATATATATATTCATATAACCGCTAGGAGAAGCTAATTTGTAAAAAGTGCTCGATACCTAAGTAGAGCCAAGTAATAAGGATATCTACTGAGTCAGACGAACATTCCAGGTGGTTATTGTTAGCCTAGGTTTGTTGTTGTAATATTTTCTTGTTTCCGCCCTGCTAATGTGAACAGCCGCAGGATATATATATATATATATATATATATAATATATATATATATATATATATATATATCCTGCGGCTGTTCACATTAGCAGGGCGGAAACGAGAAAATATTGCAACAACAAACCTAGGCTAACAATAGCCACCTGGAATGTTCAGACACCTCGATTTTGAGGGATCGGGAAACCCCAAACAACAAACTGGCATCATGGCAAAGAACTCCCGATATGGGATTGACATCGTGACCCTTGCGGAAGTCCACCTTTAGCGATGAGGACCAATTGACAGAAGTGGGGGCTGGGTACACAATTTTTTTGGAAAGGCAGGCTAATGATAGCTGAGAGGATTTGAAGTAAGGCAGCTCAAGCACCCCATCCTGAAACGGCCTCTATGTAAGCGGCACATGACGAATGGCATGGATACATTTCCACATTTAAGACTGACCATATATGTGACCTGTGTGGCAGGGCCTGCCTTTCGAGGGCTGGGTCTCTCAGTCACATACAGTTGCATGCAAGAGGAAGCCGACAAAGTGGTTCACATGTGACAAGGAACATAAAAAACAAATTTGGACCAGTGGGCTCTCTGCATGCTCACAACCGAACTACTTGTAGAAATGGCCTTCTTCAGTGAAGAAGTGGCAATCACCATATATAAGTCATCCACAGACACCGTGTTTCAACGTTTGACGTCTCATCAGTGTGGCTAGACACAACAACAACTCCGACCAGAAACGAAACCCGACTGACTTTACGTCAGCCTGATCCGTTAACCTCTTAACATCGCCAGCTGCCATTAAGGAGCAGTATTTTAACTGTTTTAAATACATACATCTGTGTATATACTTTACGATCACCAAAGAGATCAAATCTGTAAACAAATGATCATTGCGTTATGCTGGCGGTGAAAGTTTATCAAAGTCGCTCCTAAAGAGCTCTACCAGGTTACAGGGGCATAGATAGATAGATGCTGATAAGTACTTGTCCTGCATCCCTGTCACACAAAAATCTAAAAAGACAGTAAAATCATATCCCTGTGTCCCAGTATTTTTCTTTTTTCTTCCCTCGCCATTTCAAGCCTGGTCATTACTAGAATAGACTGCCAAGTGAGAAGTTTGCACAGTTATTTGGTTTTTGCATGCAAAAGGCATTAAAACAATGGAAATTAATCACCAATTATGGAAGTGTATGGCAAATTGTGCATGGACGTCAAAAATGTCCACAAGTGGTGTAGGAAGTTTACAACAATATGGTTCAATGCTTCCTAAACAACACAGCATTGAGCTGGAATGACATGGGCAGAGATGCTGATAGGTACGAGTCCTGCATCACTGAAGCATAAAAATCATAAAAATTATTGAGAGCAAATTATTTTATTGATTGATTTATTGAATATAACGACATGACCACTAGTGTAGAGAATCATGTTCATTGTGCACTCATAATTCTATCTTTATGTATGCATGTCACAGAGGTTTTAGAAGCTCCGTAAAACAGATTTTTCTAACCTATTTTAACAGTTTTTTTAACGTAAAAAACTCATTACTTATTTTCATTTTGATTTTTTAATGTAAACATTGATAGTAAATCTTATAATTTCGATTTGTTGTAATTTGATATAATGTAACATTCATGAAACATAATTTTAATACATAAAAGAAATTAAAGAGGCATATGTATCCTTATATTGGATTTTTGTCACCATCATTATATTCCATTCGGCGCATTTGCGCTATAAATTCATTGAATATGATATATTTGTTTTCAATAATGTTGTATTAATTATTGACTCAAAAGCATGCGGGGAAACATCTCAGTGTTGTTGTTAATGTTTATTACAGTTCCCCTTAAATTCAAAGAAAAAAACAAAAAAAAAACAAAAAGCAAAAAAACAAACAAGAAAATGTTACGTTATTATCAAAAGTGGTATTAAGCAAATAAGTCAATAAAAGTTATGTATATTCTGATGTACGTTTTATAATTTATACTGTATTTTGAAATTGGAAATATAGTATATATTTTCTTGGAAATGAATTACACGGTATGGGGTACAAGGTAGGGGTTAGATGGCTTTAGTTGTTCATAAATAAACACCCTACAATTTATTAAGAAATTTTAGTTGGGACTCATTAAAATCAAATCCATGCATCCCAGGACTCACTAAATCAAAAAGCTATCTGCATTACTGCATTATACCACATGGTTTGGTTTGGGTTGGGTTTTATGGCATGTCAACCCCTTGGGTTATTTTATGCCGAATACTTCTACTGGTAAAAAAAATGTTTAATGCTAACAAACTTTTGAAATAATTTCATTTTTAATCGATAATACAATTTTGTTTATAAACTCATGTTTTCTATTTAACCCATAGATGGGACCCTAACAGGTACTACCACTCCGGGTCAGAGTGGACCAGGGAGCAATGGTGATGAATGGGTGCTCCACATTCCCCAAACCTCCAAAACTGGAACCTTACCATCAGATAGAGTTTAACGTCATTCCCAGGACATGTAGACCCTCAGCCACCGCCTTCTAGCACCCATATGATAAAAAGGTGTTGGAGCTTGCCATAAGGACAATAGGGTTGGGGCAATCATATAGGTGCTAGGGCTTGACGTGACCAGCCAATTGATCAGAGGGGGCCTCTCCAACCACCCATCTAGCCCAAGATAGGGCCAAAGTATACCACAATGGGATACCCTACCTTTTCCAAGTGTATAGTTTAAAAGTGAATGTAATACCATGACTGGGGGGTCAAACTTGCTTACTATGATGTCACAGTCTAGCACATTAGCCACTACACCATGGGTGCTTACGCTCAAGTCACACTGAAAGCACTGGTTCTCACTATCACCAAAGTTAAGCCAGTGATGAGCCTGTTCAATACTTGGATGGGTGACCATTTAAGCAATAACAGACACTGTCAGCAACCAAATATCAAAAGGACTTGATTCAGCATTAAATAACCCAAAAAGGGTTGATATGCCATAAAACAAAACAACCAACCACTACCCAATGAGGACTCTCCCTACATCCGTGGTGAACAGCAATTTTTTTTTTTTTTTTTTAATTTAGATAGATCACTAAGTATGTCTGAGCCTATTCTAGTAGTGACCAGGTTTGAATTCAGAGTTTTCTTTCTCCTGGACTGGTTGCCTAACCAAGGTTAAAGAGTCCAGTTTGGCCTACTATTTACCCATACTTGGAAGGAGAGTAGTTGGATTCATATCTTTCCCAAGGGTATTAGCAATATGTAAACTGTAGCTTCATCCAGGAATTGAACTCAGATCGACGAGTCAATTTCCCAAGACTAACCAGTACACCACAAGAAATAAAGGTTTACATAATATATGATGTGGTTAATTTGCATCCAGGTTTTAACAAAACTGGGTTTAATAAATAATTACTTAGTGTTTTTGATCTCTAATATTATTGTTTTATTCTCCAAATTATTAAAATCAATCCTAGGAATTAGTTTATATAGAAACCAATTAAAACAAATAAATTAAGTGTAATCTTTTTATATGTAAGTAAAGTAAAGTCGACGGGGCGGCCTACAGTCGGTATCAGCCAGTCAGCGAGGGAGTTTATCCCCTTTTCAATAGCACTAGACCAAGGAGATTGTTTTAGCATCTGAGGTGGAGCGCCACACCTACCATCAGCTCCTTACTTTACCGCACAGATCCCTGTGCTACTCATACGCTGAGTCGGCGGGGACCGGTATCAAACTAGGAACCTTGTGGTTTCTAGCCGAACACTCTACCGACTGAGCTAACCCGGCCCCTTAATTTGATATATTTAATTACATCAAACCTTAAATACTTAAATTCTTGCTAGTAGTTTTAAAGATTTTGAAATAATATATCTTATTATAATGGAGATTGTGTGTTTTTCTGTCTGTAACCGAAACTATATTACTATTCAAGTCACAATTCCCTTAGTTATTGACATCAAATTCTCCATGATTTTATTTTTATTTAAACCTCAATCATTAATAAAATTATTTTACATTATTAATACTGTTAACCATGTCTACATACTGACAACATGCTATTATATTTATATATACAACAAAATAGTGGTTTACAGTGTAAACGGGAAGGCTAATTTGCATATTAATATTAAAAAATCAAATTTAATAAATATGTGCTTAGTATTATTGATTTCTCTGTTTGGTTTTATTTTAATGAATATAAGCAAATGAATCTTAAATGAAATCCATTAACAAGATAAAATAACTGTCATTTTATTCTTTACTTCCTCTTTTAACTAAATACTTAAATTAGAAAAAATAACAATGAAAGACGAGAGTTATGGAAGAGTAAATTTCAGTTGTTCTATTTTTCGATTATATCCCCCTCTGTTTCAAATCTTTTTTATCTGCATTCTTATTTAGTTTCATTAGCGTTTCTAATTTAATACGATATTTCATTACATTAGAACTTAAATACTTGCACTCGGAGGGTGCATATATTTGCTAGTAGTTTTAAAGATTTTAAAACTTGATTTTCAAATCCATGTATTTTTTTAACTCTAAAAATAGTAACCTACATAGATATACAATTGAAAAAGTTTTCTTCAAATGATATAATGTTACACTGTTGATATTGTTGTCCACTGTGAAGTCATGATACCAAACTCATTTTCCTTATTGCCGACTACCAAGGTTGTCTCCTCCTCCTCCTCCTACCCCCAACAATTTTTTCTGAAAGTTAATAAAATTTTGCTAGGGTCCCAATAACTACACCTTTCGGTATTTTAATTTTTAAGATAATTTCTAAAAAAACTAAATCAAAATTCTAAATTGATCCAACTGAAGAGTTTATTAATTGATGGGTTGATTGGTTGGTTGGTTGGTTGGTAGGTAGTTAGTTAGGTAGGTTTTATGGCATGCCAGCCCTTGTTGGGTTATCTTATGCTGAAGACATTTTGATTCATTCTTGTTGGTAATTCAATCTTTTTTTACAACTCAATTTTTTAAAACTGTAATGACGAGGCAAACCTACCTGACTCAAAACGGTTCCGGTGCATGGCTTGCAGGGAGAAAATGTAGCGAAGAAGAAAGGAATGTGGTCGGGGCGGTGTTGAAAAGTTGGAAGGGGGCAGAGAAGACACTTTTATTGATATTGAAAGGCACTATGGGTAATGGCCCATGGTGCATTGCAACTCCTGCTTTCACCATAAAAGTGGCCCATTTTGGGCAGAGAGGGTGTGGCGATTTTTGCGTGCTTTTGTGACACGGTGTTTTGTATGAAGAAGGAAGGAAGGAAAAAAAGAAAGAAAGAGGAAGGAAAGAAGACATAAGCTATTTCGGCGAACTATGGACAAGGTGTTTGATTACAGACTAATCCCGGAGTTTGGTGGGTCTCCCTCCGATGAACCCGTCATCGAATGGATTCAGCGTGTGGAGATGATCTGCGAACTCTGCAAAAGGACAGATATCGAGCTGATCCTACCGTTGCGCCTGCGAGGTGGAGCTCTCGATGTTTATAGAAAATTGAGCAAAGGGGAGAAGACTGATTATCAGCGAATAAAACAGGCTCTGATAAAAGCCTACGCTCCTGACTCATTCGGTGCATATGATCGATTCGTGGCCCGGCGACTTCAGCCTGGTGAAACCGTGAACGAGTATTTGGCTGAATTACAACGGCTGGACCAACTCGTTGGGGAGCGACGAATGATTTGTGCATTCGTTACTGGACTGCCGCAGGACGTGCGTCGATTGTTGCGTGTGTCAATGACATGACAATGGGAGAGATAGTGGATCGGGTACGGGCCGTTATGGCCGACACTGAACAGCCCGAGGAGATCGTTGCTGCTACTAAACCTGCCCCTGTGCCAACCGAGGCCCGAAGGAACGAAGTTGTGTGCTACAAGTGCTCCGGTCCCAATCATCTGTCAAGGGACTGCTTGCAAGGACGCTCGGATGCAGCCTTTGAACAACCATCTCGGCGTCTCCGTACGATCCAATGTTTTCGGTGTAAAAAGACCGGCCATATTGCTTCGGAGTGTTCGGGAAATGGCATGGGGGAGAAGTAATCAGCGTCAGCTTGCTCCCCAGAGAAAAGAAGAATGAGGCGCTGCCAACACTTGATGTTCATGTCAACGGGAGAAAATGCACAGCCCTGGTGGACACTGGGTGTACACGGACGCTGGCCAGCAGATTTGTGTGTGACGCCTGGAGGCTCGGACAAGCTAGTGTGCGGACAGCAGATGGAAAAATGTTTAAGTGCTGCGGGCGAAGCCGACTTCGGCTCACTGTGGGCAATGCTGAGCCGGTGCATCTTAATGCACTTGTTGTGAATCGGCAGCTGTTGGGGTTTGACCTCATACTGGGGAACGATGCCATCAGAGCTTTAGGTGGTATGACCATTACACCATCAGGAACTGTGAGTTTTGGTGGGTACGAAGCGAATGTATGCGCTGCGATCCAAATTGATAAGCCGGATTTTCGCGTGGATTTCGACGAAAGGACGAACTGATGGATTGCTAAATGGAAATGGTCCGGAGGACGAGCTCCAGAGCTTCTGGACAATAAGATACCGGAGTACCAAGTTCCAAAACATGCCAGGGAGAGCTACGAAACCGAGCTTCACAAGTGGATTGAAAATGGCTGGTTGTTGTCCTACCCCGAAGAGAGACTTGGCCCACCTAAGGGACTGGTTCCACTAATGGCCGTAATTCAACACAATAAGCGTAAGGTGCGCCCTGTCATGGATTACAGAGAGCTAAACGAACATGTGGACGCATTTACGGCTAATGCTGACGTGTGCGCGGCCACGTTGAGGGAATGGCGCAAGAAGGGCGCGAATGTGTCATTGCTTGATCTGAAGCGAGCATATCTTCAGATCAGCATTGACGAGTCTTTGTGGCCTTATCAGACTGTGATATTTGGGGGCCAAAGGTATTGCCTCACCCGGCTGGGTTTTGGCCTCAATGTGGTGCCTCTCATCATGAAATCTGTTGTTGAAGCCGTTATGTCTCGAGATCCAACCATCAGGAGCGGCGCATCGGCGTACATCGATGATATTTTCGTTAATGAAGATCTAGTCTCAACAGCTCGGGTGAGGGCGCACCTGTCTGAGTACGGCCTGATTTGCAAGGATCCAGAGCGACTACAGGATGGTGCCAAAGTCCTTGGTCTGCAGGTCTGGGGGAAAAAGGTGTTCTTCAATGGAAGCGGGGCAGTGAAGTTCCCGATGTTCCCCAGGTCATTACTCGCCGAAACACATTTTCCCTGTGTGGGAGACTTGTGGGGCATTTTCCTGTTTGTGGCTGGCTTAGAGTGGCTGCTGGATTTATCAAACGTCGGGCGAGTGCGGTATCGGTTGGTTGGGACACTGAGCTTGCTGATCCTCTACTGAAGAAGATGCTACAAGATACAGTCACCCGGGTTAAGCGGGGTGATCCGGTTAAGGGAGTGTGGTGTACTGCCGGCCTGGAGATGAATTTGTGGGTTGACGCCAGCTCACTTGCTACGGGGGTGTTATTAGACGACAATGGAGCCATAATTGAAGATGCGTGCTGGTTGCGCCCTGACAATGACTCCCATCACATTAATTTGGCCGAACTCGATGCGGTGGTGAAGGGTGTCAACCTTGCACTTCAATGGCAGGCGAAAGTACTTCACATCAAAACGGATTCCCTGTGTACGTACCATTGGCTCAATAACAGTTTGAGTGGAAAGTCAAAGGTACGCACCAAAGCGGCTGCGGAGATGTTGGTCAAGAGGAGGTTATACACCCTCTCACAATTGATCAAAGAGTACGAATTGACCGTAGACGTGACGCTGGTAAGGTCAGAGCATAACAGAGCCGACGAACTGACGAGAGTACCGCAACACTGGTTCAAGGCTATGAAAAAGGGGGAGGAATTGGCGCCGGATGTCTGTGCCACTGCTCTGAGTAAACATCAGATATTGAGTATTCACCCGCAGAGCGGGCACCCCGGAGTAAGACGGACAACCTATTTTGTGCGGCGAGTTGGCCCGTCAACAACAAAGGCAGACGTGAGATCTGTAGTGCGATCCTGTGTGGACTGTCAAACCATCGACCCAGCACCAGTACATTGGAGGAAGGGAAAATTAGACATGGATACTAATTGGAGCCGGCTGGGAATGGATATTACCCACTATGGGGGTAGACACTACCTGAGCCTCATCGACTGCGGACCCTCTCGATTTGCTATTTGGCGTTCAATTCGGTGCCAGGATTCTGATACAGTGGCTCGTCACTTGGAGGCAATCTTTTGCAAACGGGGTCCACCAGTCGAAATACTTACCGATAATGACACTGCCTTTACCAGCAGGAGATTTCGAACTTTTCTTGGGGAATGGGGAGTGCGATTGCGTCTCCGATGCGCGTACGTGCCGTCCGGAAACGGGATTGTTGAACGGTGTCATAGGACGATCAAGACAATCGCGGCCAGGAAGCAGTGTACCATCCAAGAAGCTGTGTACTGGTATAACGTGACACCCAAAGACGATGTTTCGTCTTCTTCAGCACCGGCCAATCGTATACACCAGTACCATGTCAGGGTCAGGGGAATTGATGCCGCTCTCCCGCCCGAATTGCAACAGGAACACGGAATGTACCAGGTAGGGGACTATGTTTGGGTCAAGGTTCCGAACGGCAGGTGCACTACACGATCAAAAATAGGTGTGTGACCGGAGTCAACAGTCAGCAATCCGTAACGGTTGATGGAACTCCACGCCATGTCAGACATTTGCGCCTCTGTTCAAAACCTTGCTCTTTGGAAGATGAGAGTTCCTCTGAAGAAAGTATGAGGCTTATCCAGGTGGGATCCCCCTCATCAGAATCGTGTGCTGCCAGTGATTCCTCGGATGAATCCTCTGCAGACGATCCGAGACTGGGACGTCAGTCCCATGCCAACGAGAGACAAGAGATTGGCGCTGGGAAGCATTGTGATCAACAAGGAAGGCAAAACAGTGTCACTCGCTTGGGATATGCACAACAGCCACCCGACGTCGAAACGCGCTCAGACGACCCGGATTTGCCAAACCAACTCACTGTTGGAGCCAGTTGCGATCGGGAGGACGATCAACTAGGCCCTGTCCCTCTCCGGAGGAGTACACGTCGAAAACGTCCTGCTCACGGTTGTACTTTTTGTGATCCTGAGATCAGGGGGGAATGTAATGACGAGGCAAACCTACCTGACTCAAAACGGTTCCGGTGCATGGCTTGCAGGGAGAAAATGTAGCGAAGAAGAAAGGAATGTGGTCGGGGCGGTGTGTTTGTGGAGTCCGGTCTGAGTGAGAAATGTTGAAAAGTTGGAAGGGGGGCAGAGAAGACATTTTTATTGATATTGAAAGGCACTATGGGTAATGGCCCATGGTGCATTGCAACTCCTGCTTTCACCATAAAAGTGGCCCATTTTGGGCAGAGAGGGTGTGGCGATTTTTTGTGTGCTTTAGTGACACTGCGTTTTGTATGAAGAAGGAAGGAAGGAAAGAAAGAAGGAAAGAAGACATAAAAACTCATTTTTAGATCTATCTAACCCATAAAAGGTACCCTAACAGGTACTACCACTTCAGGCTAGAGTGATAAAAAGATAAAAATTATTTACAAAAAAGTATTCTTGTGCATAGTACATATTTTTCAGTTTATGGTGAAATAAATGGTGAACAGGTTGGGTAAATAATTTTGAAATAATATATCTTATTATAATGGAGATTGTGTTTTTCTGTCTGTAACCGAAACTATATTACTATTCAAGTCACAATTCCCTTAGTTATTGACATCAAATTCTCCATATTTTTATTTTTATTTAAACCTCAATCATTAATAAAATTATTTTACATTATTAATACTGTTAACCATGTCTACATACTGACAACATGCTATTATATTTATATATACAACAAAATAGTGGTTTACAGTGTGAACGGTAAGGCTAATTTGCATATTAATATTAAAAAATCAAATTTAATAAATATGTGCTTAGTATTATTGATTTCTAACTGTTTGGTTTTATTTTAATGAATATAAGCAAAAAAATCTTCAATGAATCTTAAATGAAATCCATTAACAAGATAAAATAACTGTCATTTTATTATTTACTTCCTCTTTTAACTAAATACTTAAATTGGAAAAAAATAACAATGAAAGACAAGAGTGATGGAAGAGTAAGTTTCAGTTGTTCTATTTTTTATTATACTCCCTCTGTTTCAAATCTTTTTATCTGCATTCTTATTTAGTTTCATTAGCCTTTCTGATTTAATACAATATTTTATTACATTAAAACTTAAATACTTGCACCCAGAGGGTGCATATACTTGTTAGTGCTACTAATATTTTTTTCCTAAACATAACTTTGTTTTGTTTTTGTTTTTTTCAATAATTGATCAGAGGTAGAGGTGTCTAGCACTTTTTCTTAGAAACTTTTCGTTTTATATAATAAACAGAATAGTATGAGAAAATGTTTTTGATATAAGCTAAAATTAAAAATAAGATACTGAGTGTTTTTTTTTTAAGGTACAACAATGTGACCACAATTCAGCTTTTGTTCAAGCTATTAACTTTCTTTAGAAAAGAAGATTAAAATCAAGGTTGTACTTTCACCTGCTGATGCCCTAGGTCATGTTTGAAATTTGAGGCCCTTCTCTACAAATATTCTATATTAATGACAAAGAAAAAAGATTATACATATATATATATATATATATACCAAGCGTGTTGGTAGATCCTTGCGGAGAGAAAAAAAACAGCAGAAAGTTTGATTGTAAAAATATACTACCAAACATCAACCAGGAAGAAAAAAATTTTTGAAAAAAAAGAAAGGACCAAGATATTCGTACCAACAAAAAATAATCTATTGGTACAGTATTTGGCCAAAAGAAAAAACAATTTATATGTATATAAGATATATATATATTCATATAACCGCTAGGAGAAAGCTAATATGTAAAAAGTGCTCGATACCTAAGTAGAGCCAATAATAAAGATAATCTAATGAGTCGGACGAACCTACTATTAGTTTCGCATAAAGCTCTTCAGGGCTAGAATCCGTCGGATTTTAGCCCTGAAGAGCTTTATGCGAAACTAATAGTAGGTTCGTCCGACTCATTAGATTATCTTATATATATATATATATATATATATATATGCACGCACACACACACACACACACAGAGATGAATTTATGCTGCAGTATCTGTATTCAGTGTTGAGGTGCCCTTAAAAAACAAGTCACATCCACCACAATTTTCTCCTTCAACTTATATATATATATATATATATATATATATATATATATGGGAAACGGTTTGGGTGAATAGCTACATATTTCTCTGTCTTTCTTTGCTTGTTTGCCTCTCACACATATGTGCACACGCGCACGGATAGGTATGAACATAGTGAGATAGATAGATATGAACATAGTGATTATATATATATATATATATATATATATATATACACACACACTATACTTTACTAACCCAATTTGTAAACCCTTGCAGTAAGAAAAAAAGAAAAAAAAAAAGAAAAAAATTTTTAGAAAGCACCAAATAATTTGTTAGTAAAAATATACAAAAAATTGCCTGGGAAAAAAAAATTTAAAAAGAAGAGAGTCACAACAACCAAAAATAATCAATTAAGACTATATCACGAGTTCAAATTTTAGTTTTCCTGAACCATGAACACCGAAACTGTGGTAGAAAGAAAAACTTTTTTCTACAAATATATATATGTGTGTGTGTGTGTGTGTGTGTGTGTGTGTGTGTTTATTTTTTTGTTTTCTTTTTGAATAAAA
The DNA here is from genome assembly GCA_023376005.1 of Doryteuthis pealeii. Classification (NCBI taxonomy): domain Eukaryota; kingdom Metazoa; phylum Mollusca; class Cephalopoda; order Myopsida; family Loliginidae; genus Doryteuthis; species Doryteuthis pealeii. Next base: position 28,849,294 of record CM042181.1, read on the forward strand.
TATATATGCAAAAAGAAAAGTAAAGGAAAAAAATGAGAAAATTAACTCATTTTATTAATGAAAAAACATTTCTTATAAGTCAAATGTTATGTTAGATTTTTTTTTAAATGTTCCACGGCAACATGTATCATTGCTAATAATACTAGTCATAATAATCTGTTATTTGCCAATAAAAATAGTTGATTTTAAATATTTTTGTTTAATTTCATCATTTTTCTTTTTTTAAAGATTTTACGTTAATATTACTTTTTACAAATGTTGAAAATACTAAAAAAATTGCCACGGTGCCCTAAGGGGTCCACCAAGACATTTCTACCTGCCCAGGCTAAGCTGTTAAATGAGTTAAGAGTAAGGAAATGAATCCGACGGTATATGTATAGATAAAAGGGTATGAAAACACACAATGTTGTTAAAATGAATATACTTTTATATCATTTTCAATGGTTCAGGTTTGAATTTAAATTATTTTCTGCTTCACTCTCAATGAGTCCAGATTAAAAACATTTACATCTGAAAATGGACCTAATCATCATTATGCTCTGATGATTTTTTATAAATCGAAACATTGTTAACATTAGCAATGAAAATTATATAAAAAAATATATTCATTTTAACAACATTGTGTGTTTTCATACTATTTTATCTCTCTCTCTCTCTCTATGTATATATATATGAAGAAAATGTATTGTCGGATTAATCTCCTCATCGTATATATATATATATATATATATATATATATATATGAAAAATATATGGAAATTAATCCGACAGTATGAAATATAACATTTTGAAAAAACATATGATGTTTGTTATGTGATTGCTGACAAGCTTGTTTCGACCAAAACGATAAGTTGGTCTTCATCAAAGAGCGACATAGACGAGAAGAAAATATCCGTTAAAAAGACTGTTTACAAAACGAACGCTGATATCAACCGCTGAAAATTTTTTGAAAATGCATGTTCTGTTTTAAAAATAAAAAAAATAAATTTTTTTTTTTTTTTTTTTTTAATTAAAAATCAGAAGCATTATAGTTCAAGGTAAAACTCAAAAGAGTTTATTGTAAAAATATATAAAAAATGTAAAGTGGGTATCAAAATAGTATAGTATATATATTTCAGCTGTTAACAATATACAAGTCCACATGGTAATTTTTATATATATATATATATATATATATATATATATATATATATATATATATCCTCTGAAGAAGGAGAGTCAAATCTCCGAAATATTAGAATGAAATAAAATGAACATCCCACAAACTGAGTTTCTTATATATATAGTCCACCCATGCTTCACACTAATTCCCAAATAATATATATTATAGACATTTATATATACATGACATATATACTAATATATACACACTGAGAACCAGACTCACCATATAATATATATATATAATTTAATATACCAAGCGTGTTGGTAGATCCTTGCGGAGAGAAAAAACCCAGCAAATAGTTTGATTGTAAAAATATACTACCAAACATCAACCAGGAAGAAAATAATTTTTGAAAAAAAGAAAGGACCAAGATATTCGTACCAACAAAAAATAATCTATTGGTACAGTATTTGGCCAAAAGAAAAAACAATTTATATGTATATATATATGCATATAAGATATATATATATATTCATATAACTGCTAGGAGAAAGCTAATAAGTAAAAAGTGCTCAATACCTAAGTAGAGCAAATAATAAAGATAATCTAATGAGTCAGACGAACCTACTATTGTTTCGCATAAAGCTCTTCAGGGCTAAAATCTGACAGGTTCGTCTGACTCATTAGATTATATATATATATATATATATATATATATATATATATATATATAAGGGAGGATTTTATTTGGGATTACCAAAATCTCACTGTATATCCACAATGTATGCTCATGTAGATGCATATTTATAGAGTTATACAAGGATTTTTATAAATCCCTAAGAAAGCTCAATGTATAATAACTAATAAATTAATCATATACAGAGCAATGTTTATACTTTAAAAGAAAGAAAACCTTATATTGTAATTAATAAATGTTAAAGAATAAAATAAAAATACATTTTATCAAATGAGGCCCCAATTTAGCTTATAGGTCAGTCAAACACGAATGGAAGAAGAGACAGACTCGGTGGGCAGTAGTAAAAGAAGTGAGATGGTGAGATATCACAGAAAAATTGATGTAGGCAAATGGAGCCACAACTGTAGAATTGTACACTTCAAGGCTAAACTTGCAAATTGGTCTGAAAATTAAAACAGAAACTTTTTTGATCGTCCCCCATGACAGTTTAACTACAGTCTATAAATTAACTTTTTGCGAATTGGGTTACGGTTTAGGGATTAAGGTTGTTTTTAATTACATATTGCTTAAAAGAAGAACAACAAAAAACCCAAAATTACTATACATTTAATTAATCATTGAAATTAATTATTGAAGCCAACAGTAGACTCATTAGTCTCAGTTGTTTGTGTTAGTATTGCAATGTATAATTTCAATTAAACTTGGTTTAAAAAAAATATTTTTCCACATCAAATGTATAGTAATTTGGGTTTTTTTGTTGTTGTTTTTTAAGCAATACATAATTAAAAACAACCTTAATCTCCAAACCCCTAAACCGTAACCCAATTCGCAAAAAGTTCAATCATAGACTGTAGTTAAACTGGCATGGGGGACAACCAAAAAACTTTCCGTTTTAATTTTCCGACCAATTTGCAAGTTTAGCCCACTTAAAATTATCTTAATAAATAAAATAAAAACAAAAAAGTAATGCCTACCCGATATCCAGGAGTATCGTACATTGTCGCCCCTGGATAAATTGGAATTAGAACTAAAGTGAGATATAGGTCCAAATTTGTAGGAATGTCGACCAAACATTTAAGTTTTGAAAATATCAAACTTAATTGTGTTGGGTTCTTTTTTTTTTTTTTTTTTTTTTTTGGTTGTTTGTTTTATGTTGATGATATATCTATCTCATTTTCGTAAAGTGTAAAGTTTACGAAAGAGATAATATTTTGTAAAGCCTTTAAAGGCAATTAAATAAAGATTT
>CM042181.1:28857341-29032341 GCA_023376005.1 Doryteuthis pealeii
TGATTGACTCGTCTAGCCTGCAAGTCATGGACTGCTCAACCACCTGGGTTCTATCCTTAAGCATCACGGGTCGCCGCTAACAGCCCTTTGGGGAAGTCTTACCCCTCTGCAGAGGTGCATTCTAACACACACCATCATGAGTGACCACCTCAAACATTAGGAAGTGGACTGGATGTTTGTTATTCCTCACTTACATCTTGTGGGGACAGAGTAAGCCGACGGTTGTTCTGCGAGTTCACCATCTTATCCTATCAGAGAAAAACCAAAGCACGTTTGGTTGGAGGAGATGCTAGAGTTTGTTTAAAAGCTTTGCCCCCACAGACTTTCCACTTGTCCGTGATAAAAACTGGCCCTTTCTCATTTTGTATGAAAAATAGCAAATGGTTTCATGCACTACCTGCCTGATAAGAAAATTCAAACACTCCCATTTCCCTGGCTATGAACCAGACTGATTTGCTGGGATTGTTATCAATCATGGCCAATTTGGTTGGTTGGTTATTGATTTTAACGGCATATCAACCCGTCCAGGGTTATATCATGCCTAGCGGTTGGGGTGTTTACATATTGTGTATTCATATATATACTTTTAGTAATTGTTTTAACAATGTGTTAGCATTATTGGGAATCATATTGTATGGCATTGATTTGTTTCATGTCTATATTCTATGGTATAATTTTATTTTCCTTAAAAAGGAGAAAATATGTTAACATTTTCAAATAGATCCTTCATATTATTTGCTTTAAAATAATGGTTTCTGATGGGAGCAAAAAATCTGCATTCCATCAATAAGTGTTTAACTGTCAGGGGTGTTTGACATGTTTCACATTGTGGTTGTTGTTCTTGTTTGAGTATATAAGAGTGTGTTAGTTTTGTATGACCAATGCATAATCGGGACATAATGACTTGTTCCTTTCTAGACTTCCTTAAAGTTGGTCTGCAGCCTCCCAAAGTTGGTTTGATTGGAAGAGGGCCAATTTGGGAGTTCTTTCCTTATCAGAATGATTAAAGTGAGACTGCCAAGCTGCTGTACCTTCATAATCACCATTGGACTTGTCCAATTCTTTTAAAATCCTCTGGACTGAAAATTTTGGGGAATTATGAACTTTTGTTTAGTAAGTTAGGGCATCCCAGAAAAAAAACAGAACCCACAAATTTTGTAATAAAACTTAATTTTAACTAGGGGATTAGTTTATGAACTAATTTAGTTTAGTTTAACTAAATTATTAGTTTAATAACTAATTTGGGTAGTTCATAAACCATACAACAATGGGTTGTTCCATTCCGCTATTCTATCTACTAGCAAATATATGCACCCTCCGGGTGCAAGTATTTAAGTTTTAATGTAATGAAATATCGTATTAAATTAGAAAGTCTAATAAGAAGGCAGATAAAAAGATTTGAAACAGAGTGGGGGTATAATAGAAAAATAGAAATGAAACTTACTCTTCCATCACTCCCGTCTTTGATTGCTGAATTTTACTTATTTAACTATTTAGTTAAATTAGGAAATAAAGAATAAAATGACAGTTATTTTTCTTGTTAATTGATTTCATTTAAGAGATTTTTGGTTATATTCATTAAAATAAAACCAAACTATTAGAAATCAATAATACTAAGCACACATTTAATAAAATCACATTTTTAATATCAATATGCAAATTAGCCTTCCCATTCACACTGCAAACCGCTATTTTTTGTATATATAAATACAATTGCATGTTATTCGTATGTAGATATGGACAACACTAATAAAAAGGTGAAGCAATTTTATTAATAATTCAGGTTTAAATATAAATAAAATCATGGAGAATGTGATGTAAAGAACTATGTTAATTGTGACTCGATTAGTAATATAGTTTCGGTTACAGACAGAAAAACACACAATCTCCATTATAAGATATAGAGGTTGTGTTTATTTTATTTATTCTAATTATTGTTGTTATTATTTACTCCTTTTGAGTTTTCACATAAGCTGATGGTCTTTCACTGGAGTCTGAGTGACAGCAAGTATTCTCAGGTCTCCAGGACTCTTCTGAGTATTCTGAGTATTCTGGCAGATTGCAGCAGTGCAGTGTTCTGGATGGTATCAATCCTTCCTCTGATTTCCAGACTTTCCAAACCCTTTTCCAATCCTTTTGGGTTCTGTTTCTTTCTGGGACACACTAATTTACTAAACAAAAGTTCATAATTACCAAATTTTGTATTGGAGCTTCTGGCGTGAATGTCACATAGCAGACTTGATTAAAAGGAATGACGACATTGTAATAGTAATACTTCTATAATTATCTGTTACATAATCTATGCGGTGGCATAAGATTGTCAATCCCCAGTAATTCTGAGGGGATGACCCTTTTCATATCATGGCCGGGTCCTTCCATGGAAAATTACAGAAGCCCGCCAAAATATGTGAAGTCACGTGGGACCTGTTCGGTCGCCAGTTTGCAGTTAGACGTCAAGCAGAGCAGTCTGCCATTTTAGGTCCTGCCTTAAACTGGAACTCACGCACGCTATGTTAGTTAGAGGATTATGTATAGTTAAGGAAATAAAAGTTTGGATAATTAATATGTTCTTGTGGTTAATGAATGTCTTGGTAACAAGTCTAAGAAAAGACGACCAGCCAGCAGGAACATAGCAACAGAAAACCAGACCGAGGTCCCCAAGTCAACACCAGACGCAAGATCTTAGAAGATGCCAGACCATGTCAAGATAGATGATAGAAATACCAAAGACGATCAGAATACTAAAAACGGCCAAGAAATAGAATTAAAGAAAGAGGTATGCAACATTATAATTATTTAGTGCCAGTGAAGAAAGGGCTATGCAACATATCTTCTTACTGCTCAACTATTCTGTTGGCTAGGTTTGTATTGATCTGTTGTTGTGCTGGATAGCATTCTGATTGTTTGAGTCTGGAACAACTTGGGAATCCCCTTGAGGATATCTCGTCTTGTGCCATTCATAGTTTTTAACAGCTAAAAACATGCTTGCAGTCAACATAGACCACCCCCTTAATCTTCATTCACAAAGTCAAACCATGATGATAGATATATATATATATATATATATATATATAAAACTATAAGAGAGACAGTGAAAATATGTCTATAACCCTCGCTTTGTTTACAAATATTTGAGGGCTCTAGTGAATTCATTTCCGCTTAGAAATGTAGCGATTAAATATTCTCCTATATTTGACAACTGCCTCTGGCCGTACAGGTATAAAGGCTTGGTGAACGAAAGTTCATTCGGGTCTCAAACCCGGCCAGGGGTAGCTGTTAAGATATAGCCACACTGATGAAAGGTGAAACCTCGAAACACATGTCTGTGGATTACTTATATATATATAATAAATAAGTTAAGAGTAAGGAAATGAATCCAACAGTATATGTATAGATAAAAGGATATGAAAACACACAATGCTGTTAAAATGAAAATATTTTACATCATATTCATAGCTAATATTGAACAATATTTCGATTTATAAAAATCATCATCAGAGCTTGTTTTTAATCCGGACTCATATAGAGAGAAGCAGAAAATAATTTAAATTCAAAACGAAATCGAAATATTGTTCAATATTAGCTATGAATATGATATAAAATATTTTCATTTTAACAGCATTGTGTGTTTTCATATCCTTTTATCTATACACACATACATATAAGGGTTTTATAGTTTGCTTGAAGCATTGTATGCATGTGTTAAAAATAGAAATTAGAAGGCTATTGACAATGCAATGCAAGAACAATAGGTGATGAAAATGATGTTTATTTGCCGGTTTCCTAAATATTTTTGGGATAAAATCCCATCCTCAGAGGTTTCAGAGTTACATGTGTTTTTTTTTTTAATACTTATATTACTGCACTGGCACAAACATTTATTGTTTATTTAGTTAAATAAAGGGACGCTGGATGTTGCAGTGAATTTGAAAACGTTCGGCTATTTCCATAGTGAAGCACGTGCAGTCTCAAATATGGATATGATGTAAAAAAATAAAAAAATAAAAAAAATATGGATATGATGTAAAAAATATGGATATGATGTAAAAAAAAAAAAATTTCTTAAAAAAAGGGACTGTGTTGTGTGTTGAGTTTCACTTCACTACCGATTTACTGCACTATATATTCTGCATTGAGTTCTGCTCTATTATTGAGTGTTGGGTGCCATTATGATATTAATAAGGCCTCCTTAATCCTTAGATTACCGACACTCCTGTCCCTGGCGATTGTCTTATCTCTTTCGGTGTTTTTGCATCTCAACATGTGTTTATGGAAGGAAGATGCTCATGTGTGTAAGTGCTCCTTTGTTCTAATGTGCAGCGGTCGAGTTATGCAACCTATATAGAACTGGTTGCATTTGCTGCATTTTAACTGGTATACCACGTACACTTCATGGCACATACCTTAGTCACGGATAAGGCAGTTTGCTAATGTGTAATTGGTGTTGTCCCTATAGTTATTCTTATTGTTTTTTCACTGGTGAGGTAATTTCAAGAAGCAGGTGTCAATAGCCTTCTAATATATATATATATATATATATATTATACATACATACATAGGAAGGTTCTTTTAAGTCCACAGGAGAGTTAAATGCATGACAATTTTATCATTTCAGGATCAAAATGAAATATAATTATCAAAATACCTTGAATAATGTAATATTAAGAATATATATAGTTACAATATATTTACAAAACCCTTGGAGTTTGTAAACAAACTACAACATCTATCTATATATATATATATATATATATATATATATATATATATATATATATATATATATGAACGTAAACAAATATGGCTATTTTCAGCCGACAATATTTATATATTACGTTTACGTAAGTTCGTGCGAAGTCTCTTAAGAGGAATATGAGTACTACTACCACCTAAACAAAGCGATGAAAAATTGCGAGGTTCGTTTGGTGTAATGGTAAGAGATTTGCGTGTCAATTCGACACGCGGGTTTCGAATCACACACGGGGCGATCTTCGTATCTATAGCTCTGCTGATGAGACCTAATAGGTCAAAATGTACATTCAGAGATTGATTTTTCTCGATTTGTTTAGCCTTACATTTAAGTAGTTAAATCCCGCCTAATTAATCATTAATGAATTAACTTTCAAAAAATTAGGTTTGACTTCAATTAAGCACATATTCTCCCAAATATATATATATATATATATATATATATATAGACGAGACCCATTATTTTAGATATGTCTATATATCATAAAAATAATGATGCAAATTTTTAAAATGATGGGGGTGGGGACTGGCAGTATTTTAGTTCTTGTTTGGTTTGTCAATATATGAAAGCCTAAAACTTGTTATATATATATATATATATATATATATATAGTGTGTGTGTGTGTCAGAAATACTGATACATTGAGGTGGGGGAGGTTGAACAGAAACTTGCTCTCTTTTTTATATTTTTTCTCCTTTTTTTTTCTTTTCCATAGCATGTGTGTATGACGACATTCCCTGTGATGGCATAAAAACCCAAAAAAAACACACCCTCCTTTCTCCCTAGCCAGTAAGGCATAGAAGGTTGATAAGTAGGAAGTTGAAAGCCGGAAAACCGGGTCAGTTGTAAAAGAGGACAAAGATAATCACATACATTTATATCGTACATTAAAAAAGAAAAAATTAAAAATAAAGAAAGAAAAAATTTTAAAAAATAAAAAAAAATAGGCTTACATTGGTAGAGATAGTTGTAGGGTCGTTTGATAAGCAAAACTAGTCCATTACTACTGCAGTGAGTCTGACCAGACTGAATTAAGCTTACCAATAGGAAACGAACAATTTTCTTAGTCTACTAAACCGACAAAATATCTATGACAATGGTTCTCAATAATCGGGGTCCATATAACATTTTTAAGGTCCAGGCAAGCAAAAAATATCCAATTATGAAAACTAGCAAAAAAACACCCTCCGGGCGGTGTAAAAGTGTATTTTTAAAAGATACTGAGTGGGAGGGAAGGCAGTTTAAAATTCAATGTCAGAGGGTTTGTATCATAAGTAAGTAAAATTATCAAATTTATTAAAGGAGTTAAAAAAATAAATGAATAAAACAATTTAAGATGTGGTGCACCTGAGCACTGTACACAATAAATTTCATTATTATACATTATATATATATATATATATATATGTATATATTAAAATACTATAAAATATTAAAAAAAAAAAAAAAGATGAATTAGATATAAATAAGTAAATAAACAAATAAATATAATAATAATATTGATTATATATTAATATTAATAATAAATAATAATAATAATAATAAATGATTAAATTGATTTATATTACATCCAACACAAAATATTATACATCACCTTGGCCACCAAACACAAATACGGTATTTAATACGCACATACATATGCACGTGCAATCCCGCGCTAGGATATAGTAAATAGTCACAACCAACACACATTTTCCTGGACATGCGCATGACAACATACGTGCAAGTACAAAAAAAATTCATTCACATAAACATTCAACACGAGAATACAGTTATATAAAAATACCATAATTTTCAACAAAAAAAATATTCATTTAAAAAGAAATGCCATAACTAGACTGCTTCAGTTCCAGTGATCTTTTGAAAAAGAGATATTATCTCAAAAATTCAAGAATTAAATACAGGTTAACCACACAACATCATTGTTACTGTATTATTATTTTTTCTTTACACCTGCATTGTGATAGCCTTCTAAATCAACCTCCTAACCAATATATATATATATATATATATAAGTTGAGTAAGGAAATGAATCCGACTGTATATGTATAGATAAAAGGGTATGAAAACACACAATATTGTTAAATGAATATATTTTTATATCATTTTCATTGCTAATATTTTGATTTATAAAAAATTATCATATATAAAAGATGAAACTTAACTCTGTTCAACTCAAATAAAATGTTGCGCACATCTATTAATTAAATAATTATTTTGAATATTTTACACATAAACTTTACACAAAATCATAAGTATTTATTTATTTATAAACTTTAGTTGACTTCTTGTTATTGAAAAAAGGTAAAAATAATTGATAAAAAAAAATTGATTTCAAATTTTGCAAATAATTTTTTTTCATTTAAGTAATACAATTTTTTAAATTAATTAAAATTTAAAATGGAAAGGAAGCAAACTTTGAATTATAAGGAACAGCTTTTATTTATTTTATTAATATCAATTGTTCTTTATTCTATATATTGACAATTTTGGTAATTGTGATGTAGCAGTGACAGTTTCAGTGACAGATAAATAGAAATTGAATCCCCATTATCTATATAAAGGGCAGTTGGTGTGTATGTATGTATGTCCAGATGAAACTATAAAAATTAAACAAATAACATATATATATATAATATATATATATATATATATATATATATATATATATGTGATGGCAGCAAACTCTTGTTCAAGTATTGCCATTGCTTGATATAGTAACAATAATAATAATAATAAAAAAAAAAAAAAAAAAAAAAAAAAAAAAACAACAGTTCAAACAATATAATGGTGATCTTACTTTTCTAATAAAATTCATTTCTCTTCTTATATATTATATATATATATATATATATATATATATATATATATATATATATTACACATACATACATACACACATTAAATATCACCAGTTCTTGCTTTTGGTGCAAAAAATTATAAAGATTTGATTTATATTCAAAACATGTTAAAAATTAAAATATACATAGAAATAGCATTAAAATATACATAGAAATAGCATTAAAATTCTACTTAAAATGTCTAGTTTTTGTAAATCTCAAAAGTAAACTAATCAATACAGAGTTTTTTTGCAAACCTCTCCCACCCAACTAGGTGATGCTGAGTAGTTGCTTCTAGTTATTCATAAAGATAAGACTTCTAAACATCGAATGGCTATGGGGGTCGACCAGAGTAAAATAGGAATCAAAGGGGGGCAGAGATAAAAAAAAAAAAAAAAAAAAGGTTGAGAACCACTGATCTATGGCAAAGAGATAGCGAAGGCAGCTAAGGATGAGGAGTTGTCAGACTCCCCCTTTCGTGTTGGAATGAAGAAGTAGATCGAATTTTGCCTAAAATTATTAACATAATTATTAGAATTCTTCCTTTCTCTTAATTTTCAAAATCATAAAAGTTTCCATTTTTGGGGATTTTTTTTTTTTTTTCTTAAAGTGTATTGCTCTATTAAAAATTTTGCTACACTGTGGCATTTTTTCTGGATTCTAGTTATACATATATATATATATATATATATATATAAATAAAAGAGAGTTTTATAATTTGCTTGAAGCATTGTGTATGTATTGGTTAAGAGGTTGATTTAGAAGGCTATCACAATGCAGTTTGGAATAAATAAAAAAAATAATATACGGTGACAATACAGGTCAACATACAACACCATTGTTACCGTATTATTTTTTTTTTTTATTTATTCCAAACTGCATGTGATAGCCTTCTAAATAAACCTCCTTATATATATTATATATATCTATTAATAATGGAGATTCGCTTCCGGGTTTTGTCTGTAACAAAAATTACGTCACTGCTTACGTCACATTACCCGTCATAACATAGAATAAATACACTCAAAATTTGAACATACAACATTAGACAGTCCTCATTGATTTTTAAAACAAGATTTAATAAATACATGACTGGTATTATATATCTATATATAAGTTGACGGGGCGGCCTAAAGTCAGCGAGGGAGTCTATCCCCTTTTCAATAGCGCTAGACCAAGGAGATTGTTTTAGCATCTGAGTTGGAGCGCCACACCTACCATCAGCTCCTTACTTTACCGCACAGATCCCTGTGCTACTCATACGCTGAGTTGACAGGGACCGGTATCGAACTAGGAACCTTGTGGTTTCTAGCCGAATGCTCTACCGACTGAGCTAACCCGGCCCAGTTTGTTTTATTCTAATACACATTTAAAGTTTACATTTCAAATTGTTTTATTTCTTAATCCTTTAATGAATTTGATGATTTTACTTACTTAGGGTACAAACTCGCTGACATGGAATTTTTAACTCCCACCCCTCAGGCAATATGTTTCAAAAATCTATTTTTACATCGCCCAGAGGGTGTTTTTTATTTTGCTAGTATATATAAAAGAGAGAGTTGGAAAATAGTAACCAAGGGAGGTAATAATGTTTTTTTCAAAATTTTTGAATTAAAACAATTACCAAAAATCAGGGAATTGTTCAATTTTAATGAAATTTTCACTACTTTATTTATTGATGACTTAATTTTTTAAAGAACAGTTGATTTTATTAAAAGAACCTAAAAAAAAATTAAAAAAATAAAAAGATGTTTTTATCAATTCAGAATGTGTGTGAGGGGGCGGATTGACCTTTGGTCATTTGAAGATAAAAATTTTCTGGTCCCTAAGCCCAGGCAATGCTGGGTAGCCACTTCTGAAGAATAATCAAAGTCCAATTACCGTCGAACTGGGAAGACAAGGCAGCAAACGATTGTAACTGAATACAATCCCGAAAGCCACAAAGTCCACTGCAAAATGACAGTATATATAAGACTCCACAATGTTATTCAAATCAAGCAGTCAAGCAGCCAATCAGAACTCAAGGAATGGAATCACCCAGATTCATGGATGGATCATTCTTGAGTCCTATTTATACCACTGTTTTGGACACTGCTTGAGTGGTACTTAGCTGCTGTTATTCAAACCAACAGTAGGCTAACTGACTTCAATAACTTCAAGTAAATAATATGTAGTAATATCATTGAGGACATCTGTGGTACAAATTTTAGGAAACAGGATTTTCTTTTTGTTATTCTCAACAGCACCCCCCCCCACATACACTGACTTCTTTATTTCATGTCATGATTTAGAAGTAAATAAGCATCATGGCCTATTGTCAGTATCAGTTAGACAGCAAGGGAGTCTATCCCCTTTTCACTAGTGTTAGACAATGGAGATTATTCATGCATCTGAAGTGAAAGGCCACACCTACCATAAACTCCCCACTCTACCGCATAGATCCAAGTCATGTTACTTATGCGCTTAGTGGATGCTCGACTGAGTTAAAGCGCCTCTCCATGTCACAGTGTACAATATATATATATATATATATATATATATATATCAGTTACACAACAAAAATCCCAATTGTACGATTGAATAATAAGAAAAACCATTATTATGACAACTAGCAAATATACACACCCTCCGGGTGCAAGTATTTAAGTTTTGATATAATAAAATTAAAATATTATATTAAATTAGAAAGGCTAATGAAACTGACTAAGAATACAGATAAGATCTGCAACATAGGGGGTATAATCGAAAAATAGAACAACTTTGAAACTAACTATTCCATCATTTTCCATTACTCCCCTCTTTCATTGGTAAATTTTCCTAATTTAACTATTTAGTTAAAATAGGAAGTAAAGGATAATATTACAGTTATTTCTTCTTGTAAATAAATTTCTTTTAAGATTTATCAACGAGATTTTTGTTTATATTTCTTAAGATAAAACCAAACAATTAGAAATTAATAATACCAAGCACATATTTATTAAAATAAAATTTTAAATATCAATATGCAAACTAGCCTTCTCGTTCAAACTGTAAACCGCTATTTTGTTGTATATATAAATACAATTGCATGTTATTAGTACGTAGATATGGTCAACAGTATTAATAATGTAAAACAATTTTATTAATAACTGAAGGTTTAAAAGAATGAAATCATGGAGAATTTGACGTAAATAATTAAGGGAATTGTGACTTGAGTAGTAATATAGTTTCAGTTAATGACAGAAAAACACACAATCTCCATTATAATAAGATAACAAGCATGTTGGTTGCTTTTCTATCTAAAAAAAAACCAGAAAATAAAAATCATCATACCAATTCGGTAGGTAGACTACACTACTTTAAATCTCTTTCAGGGCATTCCATAGGTGAAATGGTTAGCAAGCTAGTCTCACAGATCCATTACTACTGAGTAGCGAGGGTCATTCCTCAATGGATGCCCCATACTTGCGACCTCATGTCAAATCCTATCCCTGGTTTGTTTTGTTTAACGGAATATCAACCTCTGTGGGTCATTTAATGAAAAAAAAAAAGGTTATTTTGGATTTCAGTCTATAAAGTAGTGATTCTATAGAGATATTTAGCAAAGTTTTGAAATGAATTAATTCTGAATGGATACTCAATTTTTTTTATAAGCACATTTTTCTATTTAACCCATAGATGGGACCCTAACAGGTACTACCACACAGGGTCAGAGTGGACCAGGTAGCAATGGTGATGAAGGGGTGCTCCACATTTTCCAAACCTCCAGAACTGGAACCTCACCATCAGATAGAGTTTAACGTCATTGCCAGGACATCTAGCACCCATATGATAAAAAGGGTTGGGGCTTGCTATAAGGGCAATAGGGTTGGGGCAATCATATAGGTACTAGGGCTTGACGACCACCTGTTTAGCCCAAGAAAGAGCCAAAGTGGGGCTATCCCTGGTGAAGGAGTTGGATAAAGAGGGCGTCCCATCATGGTGAAATGGTTAACAAGTTAGCCTCACAGATCCACTACTACTGAATAGTGAGTTCAATTCTCAATAGATGCCCCATACTTGCGACCTTGTGTTACATCCTACATGCAGTGAACAGGTTCGGTAAATAATGTGTCCCATCATGGTGAACTGGTTAGGAGGCTAGTCTCACAAAGTAAAAAAAGAAATCCAACATTTTTATGTCTACTTCCTGTTTATTAAAAAAAAAAAAAAAACATGACCTCGAAAACCATTGATAGTAAATTCAGGCCTCACTGAACAGTAAAAAATGTTTTTACCAGTTGACTCATAATTGAAATATTTGAAATTACATTGAATGGAGGTCTATGGAAAAATTCATAGGTTGACCAAGATATTCTAATAGAATGTGATCAAGTGAGATTTATATTATATATATATATATATATATATATATATATATAATAAGGATATCTACTGAGTCAAACTCTCTGCCGGGTTTTTCTCTCCGCAAGGATCTACCAACACGCTTGGTATATATATATATATATATATATATATATATATATATATATATATATATATATATATATAGTTAAATCTTTGATATTATTATTGGAGAAATGATTATAAAGTGCTCAATTACTTCTGTAAGAGCTGTATATATTTATTTATAGTCACCAATACATTTAAAAGTCCGTCTTACCAATGGTTTCAGAACATCACTTTTAGGTGATTATCCGTCATCAAAAAAGTGAACGTTTCTGATGACGGATAATCACCTAAAAGTGATGTTCCGAAACCATTGGTAAAACGGACTTTTAATTGTATTGGTGACTATAAATAAATAAATAAATAAATAAATATATATATATATATATATATATATATATATGAAGGGGGCAGATGTTGCATAGAGGATGGCTTCCTGGGGTCATGCTATTAATTTCACTAACAGTCCACTGAAGCCACCAGACACACAGGCCCCAAAAGGCTTGTGTTATTTGTATTTACCACGTACCCCACGTGTACGGGTTAGGCACAAGGCCCTATGAAGCTCATGGGTGGCGGGTGCAAAAAATGTGTGGATCCCGTTGGCATTCCCCCTCAAGGGGGTGCCTCAGGCACTGGGCAATAAACCCAGCCCTACCCCTTTAAATCGAGTGGGCAGGTGTTGCCTGGAGGGATGGCCCTCCTGGAATCACGCCATTAATTTTAGACACAGGCCCCGAAGAGCCCATTGTGTTATTAGTGTGTTTAAAATCCTGCAATGTTTCTCATACATAATCAATAACAGTTTACATAATATATAGCGTGATTAATTTGCATATTGGTTTTAACAAAACAGAGTTTGATAAATAATTACTTGAAATTATTAATCTCTAATATGGTTTTATTCTCCAACGTATTAAAAACAATCCTATGAATGATTTTATATAGAAAACAGTTAAACATAATTAAAATAAGTAATCTTTTTATATGTGTTCTTATTTAATTTCTTTAAACTTTTTAATGTATTTCATTATATTAAAACTTAAATACTTATGCCAGGGGGGTGCATATTCTTGCTAGATGTTTTAAATATTGTTGTTTTTTATGCTAATTCAAAAAATTAATTTTCTGTAATCAAAACATGTAAACAACAACCCATGAGAAAACAGCTATACAGTCATCTGCCCCATATCACTCAAACCATCCAAGTAAGATGAACACGACATACTGGACACTGCTGGAGAAGCAAGAATGAACTCATAAGTGACATTCTCCTGTTGAAGCCAGCACATGGGCACGCCAGTGTGAGCCGTCTAGCAAGGATGACCAGCTCTGTACGGATACTGGATGCTGCGCAGAGGACATCCTACAATAAGTGATAGGGATGGTTGGCGAGACATCGTCATGTATATCCATGCCAATTGTGTGACATGATGATGAAGGTTTATATAATGTATGGTGTGGTTAATTTGTATACTGGTTTTAACAAAACCGGATTTGATAAATAATTACTTTGATCTTGATCTATGATCCAATGTATTAAAATCAATCCGATGAAGGATTATATAGAAACCAATTAAAATCTTATTATAATGGAGATTGTGTGTTTTTCTGTCTGTAACCGAAACTATATTACTACTCAAGTCACAATTCCCTTAATTATTTACGTCAAATTCTCCATGATTTCATTCTTTTAAACCTTCAGTTATTAATAAAAATTGTTTTACATTATTAATACTGTTGACCATATCTACGTACTAATAACATGCAATTGTATTTATATATACAACAAAATAGCGGTTTACATTTTGAATGAGAAGGCTTATTTGCATATTGATATTTAAAATTTTATTTTAATAAATATGTGCTTGGTATTATTAATTTCTAATTGTTTGGTTTTATCTTAAGAAATATAAACAAAAATCTCGTTGATAAATCTTAAAAGAAATTTATTTACAAGAAGAAATAACTGTAATATTATCCTTTACTTCCTATTTTAACTAAATAGTTAAATTAGGAAAATTTACCAATGAAAGAGGAGAGTAATGGAAAATGATGTAATAGTTAGTTTCAAAGTTGTTCTATTTTTCGATTATACTGTTGCAGATCTTTTTATCTGCATTCTTAGTCAGTTTCATTAGCCTTTCTAATTTAATATGATATTTTATTATATCAAAACTTAAATACTTGCACCCGGAGGGTGCATATATTTGCTAGTATAATTAAAGTAAGTAATCTTTTTATATGTGTTCTAATTGAAGAGGCACATGGTCTAATGATTAGAGTTGTAGGAAATGGACTCGACAACCCGAGTTCAATTCCTGGACGAAGCTGTTTGCATTTCAAGATGGTGCTAATACCCTTGGGAAAGGTATGAATCCAATTCTACCTCCAGCTATGGGCAAATAGCAGGGTAGACTGGACTCTTTAATCATGGCTAGGTAACCAGTGTAGGACAAGGAAAACTGAATTCAAAACCTGTTAAACTCAGCTTAAGAAATTAACCTTGTGTCGCATCCTGCTCGTGCAGAGGGCTTGGTAAATATATATATATGTGTGTTCTTATTTAATTTTGTTAGTTTTTCTTATTTTATATATTTCATTACATGAAAACTTAAATACTTAGTTGCTAGATGCCCTGTCGGTAAGACTCCCCCAATGGGGCCACCTGTTGGCCGTGGGTGGCGATCTGTGATGCTTAAGGATAGAACCCAGGTGGATGAGCAGTTCATGACTTGCAATACTCCACTTTGACCCTATCGTGAGCTAGATGGGCGTCGGAGAGGCCCCTCTGATCAATCAGCTGGTCACATCAAGCCCTAGCATCTATATGATTGCCCCAACCCTATTGCCCTCATGGCAAGCCCCAGACCCTTTTTATCATATGGGTGCTAGAAGGTGGTGGCTGAGGGTCTACATGTCCTGGGAATGATGTTAAACTATCTGATGGTGAGGTTCCAGTTTTGGAGTTTTGGCAAATGTGGAGCACCCCTTCATCACCATTGCTCCCTGGTCCACACTGACCCGGAGTGGCAGTACCTGTTAGGGTCCCATCTATGGGTTAAATAGAAAACATGAGTTTATAAACAAAATTGTATTATCCATTAAAAATGAAATTATTTCAAAACTGTCAGCATTAAACATTTTTTTTACAAATAGAAGTATTCGGCATAAAATGACCCAAGGGGTTGACATGCCGTAAAACTCAACCAACCAACTATTCTCTCTCTCTCCAGGGTCCCATCTATGGGTTAAATAGAAAAATGTATTTATAAAAAAATTGTATTATCCATTAAGAATTGATTTATTTCAAAACTTTATCGGCATTAAATGACCCACTGAGGTTGATATGCTGTAAAAACAAAACCAAACAAACTTAGTTGTTTTAAATATTGTTGTTTTCTTCTGCTAGTTCCAAAATTAATGTTCTGTAATGTGTAGTGTATAGGGAGAATTGTAAAAGTCAACATATGGAACTAAACTATAAAGAAACATTCATTTTCTTTACAAGAAAATAGTTTTGTTTTATCATACACTGAACAAAGTTTAAAAAAACAACTGCTTGAAATTATTTTAATTCTATTTTGTAACGGGTCAGAAATCAGCTGTTTTTGACTAAAGGAAGAAAAAAAAAAAAAAGGTTTGATGATAATTTTACAAATTAAGTTTCCAGTTATCTAGTTCATTAGATTATCTTGTACTTTCTTTTTTTTTTTTGCAAATAAAAATGTGTCATCCTAAGTCTCAAGTTACATGGCTTTATTTAACAAAGAACATGACAGCACTTGGCATTCCAACTTCAGTAACATATTTTTCACAAGCCAGAGAAATTCAGTGAGTGTGTGTATATATATATATATATTACACACATAAAAAACAAAAAACCAGCTGTGCAACTAACAAAGCCTGCATCAGATGACTGGTTTTGGGGCCAAAGCATCATTGAAAACACACACACACACACACACAAAGCAGAACAAAATATTTCTCTCCTACTTCTACTTGTTTGAGTCATTATTTTTTGTCCACTTTTCCTTTTACCTTACCTCATACTGTCGGATTTTACTCAAACCCTCCTATCTACATTATATATATATCTCCAAGACTGGTTGCCGAATAAGGGTTAAAGACCCATAGTCCATCCTACTTTTTTTTTACCATATTACCTTTAGGCACCCCTTTTTGATCTCGATTAAGAAAGGACATGTTTTTCATTTACACTATCAATATCTGGTTGTTTGTTAGGGGTTAGGGTTAGGGATTAGTTTTACAATTTTTTTCAAAAATCTAAAAATCGTCTGTTAAAACAACTGGATATTGACGGTGTAAATGAAAAACATGTCCTTTCTTAATAGAGATCAAAAAGGGGTGCCTAAAGGTCATATGGTCCGTTTTTTTTAATAATTTCGTTTTACTTTATTTTTAAATGCTAACAATTTAGTCAACAGATTTTTTTAATTATTTTCAGTTGCTATAGCGTTGTTATGAACCTTGACATCTTAACAAACTGACAAACATAAGTTGTCAATAGCAACTGAACCACCCACATAAAAAGTTTAGCAAATTTTTGTTGAGAATTTCTGGATATAAGGTATGTGATGGATCCCCACTCCTACTTATAGACTAGGCCAGAATCATGTAATCTAACTCTTGGCCAATCACTGGCAGTACTCTGAGGTTGATACAATACTTAAACCGACCCTACTGGTCATAATTACATTGACACTCTTTGACGACGGACATAGGATTAAATCACTGGACCTTTACCAATACACAGGATAGGACTTATATGCTTACCAAAGGATTCCATAACAAAGGACTTTCTTTAAAAGCCCTTTTCAACTGGCCAAGGATGGCATTTAAAAACTTTACAATTTTTCACAAAAATAAGATAACTAGCCAGACCTGTGTATAATAATTCAATTATTACAACTCTCGATTCATTTACTTAAGAGTTACTGCTAAATAGTTCAATATGTAAAAAGTATAATCTTCACTTTTTTACACATGCCTCAGGCTGCTTACAGTAACTGCTATTGCTTACGTGGTCACCCAAGTTGTTTTACTCATGCGCTGAGTTGGTGAGGACCAGTATCAAACTCCAAACCTTGTGGTTCCGAGGTGAATGCTCTACCACTGAGCTAAACCTTTTTAATTTATCTTATTATTTTTCTATAGTTAGAATAAGTGCTAATAACATTAGGCAACATACTTTTCATTGAGTTGAATCTGACACTTGGTTTTGACTATTTTTTTGACCTCTGAATCCCAAAATAACCCTTGTCTTTTTGAACTACAGAATACCATCGATTTTTCTAAAAACCATAAAATTTTATGGAATGTTTTAAAAATTTACATATAATATAAAATGATTTTTAGAATTTCTAACGTAATTCAAACCAGCTGTACTTCACTTAATAAATTGGGTAATTTTCCTAGCAAATAAGGCAATTAGAGTAACCTACCTTGACTTTCACTTTGAAACAAGCCATAACCATTTTGAAAGTCTCCATGCGAAATACACAAATCTTACAAACTTTTTCGAAAACAATACAACTGCATGCTTTAACACAAAAATATCATAAAATGTGTTCTTAATAACAATTAAGTTCATTTCAGATAATGCGCACGCACAATTTTATGCTAGGAATTTAGCCAACTAAAGGTGAAAATTACCATAATTTGACCTTGTGTAATATCCTGCTCCTCATAGTGTAAATAAATACATGAATAGATTAAATGCTTTCAACTATTCCTATTAATCAGGTGTTTGCTCAATGTTGTATGGTTTCAAGTATTCCTATCTAATCTTATTATAATGGAGATTATCTGTTTGTTTGTCTGTAACCGAAACTATATCACTACTCAAGTCACTATCCATTTAGTTATTATATATCCCATTCTCCATGAATCATTTTTATTTAAGCCTCAATTATTAATAAAATTGTTTTTCATTATTAATACTGCTGGTCATATCTACGTACTAATAACATGCAATTGTATTTATATGTACAATAAATAGTGGTTTACAGTGTGAACGGCAAGCCTAATTTGCATATTGATATTTAAAATTTGATTTTAATAATTATGTGCTTGGTATTGTTGATTTCTAATTGTTTGATTTTATCTTAATGAATATGAGCAAAAATCTTGGAGATAAATCTTAAAAGAAATCAATTAACAAAAAGAAATAACTATAATTTTATTCTTTACTTCCTAATTTAACTAAATAGTTAAATTAGAAAAGTTTAGCAAGGAAAGACGGGGGTGATTGAAGAGGAAGCTACAGCTGTTATATTTTTCGATTATACCCCTCTCTGCTTCAAATAATTTTATCTGTATTCTTATTCAGTTTCTTTAGACTTTCTAATTTAATATAATATATTATGACATTAAAACTTGCACCCGGAGGGTGCATATATTTGCTAGTCTTATTATAATGGAGATTGTGTGTTTTTCTGTCTGTAACCGAAACTATATTCATACTCCAGTCACAATTCTCTTAGTGACATCACATTCTCCATGATTTTATTTTTATTTAAACCTCAATTATTAATAAAATTATTTGACATTATTAATACTGTTAACCATGTCTACATACTGACTAAATGCAATTATATTTATATATACAACAAAATAGCGGTTTACATTGCGAACGGGAAGGCTAATTTACATATCAATATTAAAAAATCGAATTTAATAAATATGTGCTTAGTATTATTGATTTCTAACTGTTTGGTTTTATTTTAATGAATATAAGCAAAAATCTCTTCAATGAATCTTAAATGAAATCCATTAACAAGATAAAATAACTGTCATTTTATTCTTTACTTCCTCTTTTAACTAAATACTTAAATTAGAAAAAATAACAATGAAAGACGAGAGTGATGGAAGAGTAAGTTTCAGTTGTTCCATTTTTTTATTATACTCCCTCTATTTCAAATCTTTTATTATACTCCCTCTGTTTCAACTCTTTTTATCTGTATTCTTATTCAGTTTCTTTAGACTTTCTAATTTAATATAATATATTATGACATTAAAACTTGCACCCGGAGGGTGCATATATTTGCTAGTACAAATAATTTGTAGACCAGTTATTTGATTTCATGATTTGATTTGATTTGAATTCCTATCTACTAATAATTTAAACTCCGCTATATGGTTTCAAGTATTCCTATCTAACACTGATAATTTGCTCATAGGAATACATGAAGCCATATTCATATCTTATACTAATAATTGCACACAGTTGCATGGTTTCAAGTATTCTTATTTGATACTAATAAATTCTGTACACAGTTATATGGTTTCAAGTATTCTTATCTAATATTAATAATTTGTACAAGCTATATGGTTTCAAGTATTCTTATCTAATACTAATGATTTGTACACAGTTATATGGTTTCAAGTATTCTTATTCAATACTAATAATTTGTACACAGTTATATGGTTTCAAGTATTCTTATTCAATACTAATAATTTGTACACAGTTATATGGTTTCAAGTATTCTTATCTAATATTAATAATTTGTACACAGTTATATGGTTTCAAGTATTCTTATTCAATACTAATAATTTGTACACAGTTATATGGTTTCAAGTATTCTTATTTGATACTAATAATTTGTATACAGTTATATGGTTTCAAGTATTCTTATTTGATACTAATAATTTGTATACAGTTATATGGTTTCAAGTATTCTTATTTAATACTAATAATTTGTACACAGCTATATAGTTTCAAGTATTCTTATCTAATATTAATAATTTGTACACAGCTATATGGTTTCAAGTATTCCTATCTAATACTAATAATTTGTACACAGCTATATATGTTTCAAGTATTTCTATCTAATACTAATAATTTGTACACAGCTATATGGTTTCAAGTATTCTTATCAATACTAATGATTTGTACACAGTTATATGGTTTCAAGTATTCTTATTCAATACTAATAATTTGTACACAGTTATATGGTTTCAAGTATTCTTATTCAATACTAATAATTTGTACACAGTTATATGGTTTCAAGGTGGTTTCAAGTATTCTTATTTGATACTAATAATTTGTATACAGTTATATGGTTTCAAGTATTCTTATCTAATATTAATAATTTGTACACAGCTATATGGTTTCAAGTATTCCTATCTAATACTAATAATTTGTACACAGCTATATGGTTTCAAGTATTCTTATCTAATACTAATAATTTATACACAATTATATAATTTCAAGTATTCTTAAACAGGTGTATTTGACCCATAAATGGGACCCTAACAGGTGTTATCACTTTGGGTCAGAATGGACCTGAGAGTAATGATAATGATGGAATGTCTCTACACTTCTTAAAACTCTAGAATTGGGGCCTCACTCCCAGATACAGTTTAGCCTCATAACTAAGAAACCTCATTTTTGTGTGTGGAAATGGGAAGGGGGGGGGGTCACCCCTCTGCTGAGAATACAGTTGGTGTATTCTAAGCCCTATAAACAGGGTGTGGAATAATTATCGGACAAAAGTATGGTGTTGTCTGTATGAACGGAGTCAGTGTGAAGGGAATGACACGCAGGATTCTACAAATTCTGTTTAAATCTAAATTATAAATTGTGGAGGAAAAACTTGATAAAAATAGAATTATATTGCAAATTAGATTTAATAAAATTCAATCTGTTAATTTTTTGTGTTGTGGTTAGATACCTGCAAGTTGGACCAGTGTAAATTCTACTGAATACATTGCATAATACTTCCCATGAATTTAAATTACAATATTTTGAGATAAATTCAAATTATATTCTGGGACAAATTTTTTGAATGAGTAAAAAAATTTTGAGTGAAATAGATCACTAATTAGGACTGAGCCTATTCTAGTAGTGACCACCCCAAGCAGAGTTTAACAGGTTTGAATTCAGTTTTCCTTCTCCTAGACTGGTTGCCTAACCAAGATTAAAGACCTCAGTCTGCCCTACTATTTACCCATAGCTAGAGAGAGAGAGAGAGTAGTTGGATTCATACCTTTCCCAAGAGTATTAGCGCTATGTGAACTGTAGCTTCCAGGAATTGAACTCTGGTCGATGAGTCCATTCTCTATGACTAACCATTACACCACAGCCTCCAACTAAACTGAGCAAAGTTGGCTGAGTGGCCTATTATCATTATCAGCTGGATAGTGAGGGAGTCTAACCCCTTTGTGCTAGTACTAAAACAGGGAGATTGTTTTGCATCTGAGGTGGAGTGCCACACTTACCGTTGGCTCTCCACTTTTACTGCACAGATCAGATTTACCCAACCTGCTACTCATGCTAAGTTGGTGAGGGCCGGTATTGAACCCTGAACCTTGTGGTTCCTAGGTGGATGCTCTAGCTACTGAGCTAAATTCAAACTGATATTTTAAGATTAATTTTTTCATTTTGAAAATTTTGTGAATTCATAACAAATAAAATTTAAAAATAAAAAGTTTTAAATTTGAACAGAAAAATTGAATGCTAGAAGGTGGCGGCTGAGGGTTTTTAGTATCTTTAGTATGATATTAATAATATCTTTTCAGCTAGTATATTAGGTCTGAGACCTGTCAGCTGCTCCTTATAAATATTCATTTTAAATCCACAGAATATTAAACTGTATCTAATGGTGAAGTTCCAATTCTGGAGCTCTGAGAAGTATGGAGCACCCATTCATCACCATTACTCCCAGGTCCACCCTTATCTGGAGTGTTAGTACCTGTTAGGGTCCCTTTTATGGATTAAATAGCAAAAAAAGGAGTTAACAAAAATGTCTTTAAAAAAAAAAAAAAAAAAAAAAAAAAAAAGAGTGGACCATATGACCTTTAGGCACCCCTTTTTGATCTCGATTAAGAAAGGACATGTTTTTCATTTACACTGTCAATATCCAGTTGTTTGTTAGGGTTTAGTTTTATAATTTAAAAAAAAAAAAAAAAAAAAAAAAAAAAAAAACTAAAAATCGTTTGTTGAAACAACCGGATATTGATGGTGTAAATGAAAAACATGTCCTTTCTTAATCGAGATTAAAAAGGGGTGCCTAAAGGTCATATGGTCTAAATAAGTTTTTTTTTTTTTTTTAAAAAAAGGTTTAAAGAATTTTTTAAAAAGTTTAAAAAATTTTTTTTTTAAAGTTTAAAAAATAAAAAAAAGAATTTTCAATAGCCATCAAGAATGAATAGAACAAAACGTCTTTGGCATAAAATGATCCACCAAGGGTTGACATGCCCTAAAATCTAAGAGAAAATTTGAAGATTCACATTTGTAAAATATGCCCTCTGCTACATACTGGGTCAATTTTTAAGCGGAGTAAAGCTGGTTTGAATTCAGAGTTTTTCTTCATCTAAACTGGTTGCCCTACCAAGGTTAAATAAGTCTGCCCTTCCTAAGGGCATTAGTGCAAAGGGAATGCAAGAATCCTCATCCAGGATTTGAACTCAGGATTCCATTCCCTATGATAACCATTACACAAAGTAAGCCTCTTTGTAAAGTAACTGATTTTTGGGTTAAATCAGACTTAACAGACCTAAATTCCACCATTGTATGTCACCCTGCTGAAAGAAAATTTGAATTTTTAACAGAAAAGGTTCAGTAAAAAGATGCCTACAAAGTCAGAAAACAGCATAGCTCACATGACTTTAAGAAACATTTTTTCACACTCAGAATTGCTGAGGAATGGAGTAGGCTGCTGAAACACTACATCTTTCAAAACCTCTATGCTTCCTGTAATTCAACAAAACTATACCCAATATCCACCCTCCATACACGTATGTATGCACACATACATGTATTACTGTACACTATGTTCTTGACATTAGTACATTATTATATGTACTATGCATGAGCCTTTGTGGAGTTGTGATGCACCTGAGCACTGTATGCAATAAATTTCATTATTCATCTATGCATAGATATATAAAGGGCAGTTGTGTGTATGTATGTCCAGATTAAACTACGATAATAAAACAATCAACAGCCAAGTAAATATATATACACATTCACTATCACATAATCTTGCTTTTTGAGCAAAAATTACGAAGATTTTATTTATATTTGTGAAGATAATTAAAAGGTAAAATTCAAATAGTAACAGCATGGATTTTTTTTGTATTTAATATTTTTAAATAGGAGACACTGGTTTTTCTTCTCAGAGTGCCTGTGCACTATTTTTTTATGACGCCCCACCAGGCGGAATTATTGCAAGGTCTTTTTTACATAGGGATGTGAATGCGGCATCCTGTGAGGATCCAACTTACAATTCAGTAATAATGGATTTGCGGGATTAACTTTTGGTAATCCTTAACTATTTCTTCGTAAATTCCTACCATAAAATAAACTGAACTCTCATTTTATGTCCATTGTTTAAAACTAACCACTTTCACAAAATAAACACTTTTAGAATATACACATTGAAGTGAATATTAAAATAAATAAAGAAAATATATTTAGTATTGTAAAATAAAACATTTATTGCAAAAACACGGACATAAAATGAGGGTTCAGTTTATTTTATAGTAGGAATTTGCAAGGAAATAGTTAAGGATTACCTAACTTTTTACCCACACTTCTACCCAGGCTATGCTGGGTAGCTGCTTCTAGTTAATAAATAAAGTTGAAAATGAAAATACTTAATAAATAAAAAGAAAGCCAACAAATAAAAAAATGTAGAATAAGATTTTATCTATAAATTTTTTTTTTTTTTTTGTTAGCAAAAATATTTTAAAAAGATGCAACATTTAGATATACAGTTTTGAAAAGAAGACAACTTCGCTTGTAAAGCTTTATTGCAAATGCAAGGGAGATAACTGTGTGGGGTTTGTAAGATTTGTCTTACTCTTCCAAAACAGCTTAGTAATATCACAAAGTAAATAGAGACAGAAAAAAAAATGGAACCCCCCTAAACAATACATTTATCTAAATTTTAAAATAAATTGACCTTGATATACTTTAGCTTTTCTTGAAAAAAAACAATTCTTTTCTAGTAAAAGGTCACAGTAATTTTTACAAAGATCTCTAAACATACAGAAATATTAAATTAAATAGAAAAAAAGATATGGTGTGAAGAGAGAACATTAAAGCAAGAAAGAGGGAGTGAAAGAAAGAATGTTAAAATGAAAGTGGTCTATTGGAGGGAGATATATATATATATATATATATATATATATATATATAATATACCAAGCTTGTTGGTAAATCCTTGCGGTGAGAAAAAACCCAGCAAATAGTTTGATTGTAAAAATATACTACCAAACATCAACCAGGAAGAAAAAATTTTTTGAAAAAAAGAAAGGACCAAGATATTCGTACCAACAAAAAATAATCTATTGGTACAGTATTTGGCCAAAAGAAAAAACAATTTATATGTATATAAGATATATATATATATATTCATATAACCGCTAGGAGAAAGCTAATATGTAAAAAGTGCTCGATACCTAAGTAGAGCCAATAATAAAGATAAATCTAATGAGTCAGACGAACCTACTATTAGTTTCACATAAAGCTCTTCAGGGCTAAAGTCCAACTACAGAGACAAGGAGCAAGACAGATGAATAGTACTAACCACAGTAGTCATTTAAATTAGCTGAATTTATATATATATATATATATATATATATATATATATATGAATTTTTAAAAAGGATTCAATGGAATTTCTAATTACTCTAAGTACCAAAAAATTTGACTGTTGAAAATGTAGGGTCTCTACAAAAATATACTTTTAAATATTTAAAATTTAAGATATTGACATTCACAACACTTTTTTGTAAAAAAAAGTACTTTATTATTAAGGCTTTCAGCAACACCTGGTTTTTCACTGAAAAAAATTCAGGGAATTCACAGTCATTCTACGATTAGTACACAAAAAATTTGAATTCCCATTTTTATATTTCTCCTCAAACAGGAAATTTACTGTAAAGGTAGATTACAAAAACTAAGTCTATTAACCAATAGGACTTTTTTTGCTTATATATATATATATATATATATATATATGTATGTAAAATGAAACTGGAAGTGAATCCGACGGTATGTTGAAAAAATGAATAAAGGAAAGAAAGTATAGAATGGATAAAATAGGATATTTTAATCAATTTTACTTACACGTGTTTCGGTCAGGAGTTTATCCATGTGTACATTATTCAAACTATTATTATTTTTAAATAACCAAATGAAATGAAATAATAATGATAGAAAAAATGTAGAAATGTTCTGCACACAAAGAAAAAATCGACCTTCATCAGAGTAAATCCTTATTTGAAATGAAATTCATTGGAAAAAGCAATGTATCTGTAATAATGTTTGTCATATATATATATATTTATATATGTTAAGAGTAAGGAAATAAATCCAACAGTATATGTATAGATAAAAGGATATAAAAACACACAATACAAAAATGTATTTTATATCATATTCAGAGCTAATATTGAACAATATTTCGATTTATAAAAATCATCTTCAGCGCTTGTTTTTACTCCGGACTCATTGAGAGAGGAGCTGAAAATAATTTGAATTCAAACTGAAAACATTGATGTTTCAAAAAGCGTACAAGTCATGCGATCGTTTCTTCATTAGCACATCCACTATGCGTTTCTCGGTCAACGACAGAATGTATATCTTAGTGTAACAGTTTTTGAAAGAAGACATATTCTCTTTTTCAAACAGGAAGAGTTTTAGACCGTTCATGGTAGGCCTGCAATGGATTTTTTCAGAAAAGAAATATTTATATATATAAACAGATTTTTTCAGAAAAGAAATTATATATATATATATATATATATATTTAAAAGCAATTGGTAATTTGCTTGAAGCATTGTTAAGTATGTTATAATATATTAATATTTTGAAGGCCAATACAATGCGTATGAAAAATAAAAATAAAAAAAATAAAATATACATATTTGCTCTGTGACTCTAACATTAAGAGCACACATTGAGCTCTCAAACTGCGACAGATTTTTAAAAATAAAACTCTTGTGTCGTAAGGAAGATTTCTTCTCTGGACTTTTGAATTATATATATATATATATATATATATATATATATATATATGTGTGTGTGTGTGTGTTAGTGTGTGTGTATGAAATCAAGTGTTTCCTTGGTAGGATTCAACCAAAATTGACAACTCAAACCTATATAAAAAGATTTGTGTATATATTTTTACATATACAGAGTATTATGAATAAATGAATACCTTGGTAGAGAATACAAAGGTATTAAAAGGTTTTAGATGATTTCAGAAATAAGAGTTAGAAAAATGAAATAAGGTATTTTTAGGAACTATTGTTTGAATTAATATATTAATATTGTATATGTTCTGTGCGCAGATTTTTAGTAAAATGGTGAGATGCTTAAGGATTGGTTTGTTTTACGGCATATCAACCTCAGTGGGTCATTTAATGCCGATAAAGTTTTGAAATAAATCAATTCTTAATGGATAATACAATTTTTATATAAATACATTTTTCTATTTAACCCATAGATGGGACCCTAACAGGTACTACCACTCCAGGTCAGAGTGGACCAGGGAGCAATTGTGATGAATGGGGTGCTCCACATTCCCCAAACCTCCAAAACTGGAACCTCACTATCAGAGTTTAACGTCATTCCCAGGACATGTAGACCCGCAGACACCGCCTTCTAGCACCCATATGATAAAAAGGGGTTGGGGCTTGCCATGAGGGCAATAGGGTTGGGAAAATCATATAGGTGCTAAGGCTTGACGTGACCAGCCGATTGATCGGAGAGGTCTCTCCGACCGACCGTCTAGCCCAAGAGGATGTTTTGCTAATAAAGTAATACATTTTTTTGAACAAATGACCTAATCAAAAATAGCATCAGTGTAAAAAAAATTAAGATTAATTATGTAACAGAATTTAATCTGTTCCCAAAGAGTAAATAGCTTAAAATTCTGAGGAAACTTAAAATCCTCCAGAGGCCTCCTGAGAAAACTAGCTTAAAATCCTCTAGGGGCCTCCAGAGAAAACTAGCTTAAAATCCTCCAGAAGAATCTTAAAATCCAGTCCATAAAATTCACAGATCTTCCAAATGATGTAGGTGAAAATCCAACTTTGGACAGGTTTTCAATTAGTACCTAAATTTAATAAACAGCTTTTTATATTTTCTTAGTGATATGTCTGAAATAAAATCCTTTTTATTATCAATACTAGCAACAAAAAAAATAAAAATAAATAAATAGATTTTTTTCAAGGTTTGGTTTGGTTTGTTTTACGGCATATCAACCTCAGTAGGTCATTTAATGCCGACAAAATTGTGAAATAAATTCATTCTTAATGCATAATACAATTTTGTTTATAAACTCATGTTTTTCTATTCAACCCATAAATGGGACCCTATCAGTTACTACCATGCCGGGTCAAAGTGGACCAGGGAACAATGGTGATGAAGGGGTGCTCCACATTCCCCAAACCTCCAGAACTGGAACCTCACCATCAGATAGAGTTTAACGTCATTCCCAGGACATGTAGACCCTCAGCCACCGCCTTCTAGCATCCATATAAGAAGGATTGGGGGTTGCCATAAGGGCAATAGGGTTGGGACAATCATATAGGTGCTAGGGCTTGACGTGGCCAGCTGAGGAGTGTTGCAGGTCATGGACTGTTCATCCACCAAGATTCATTAAGCATCACGGGTCACCATCCACGGCCAACAGGTGGCCCCATTTGGGGGAATCTTACCCCTCTGCACAGGTGCAGTCAGTGCATTCTAACGCCCCAGTCAACAGGGCGGAGATTTTTTAAAAGACATTGCCTTAGGGGGCAGGATTTTGTTTTGTGACAGACAATATTTTTTTTAAAGAATACTCAATTTTATATAATTCTACAAAATTTTATTAAAATAGAATGAATATTTTAAATTTAGTTTTTAAAAAAAATTTTCTTTTTAAAGATTTTATCAACATCCAAAATGACATAGAAAGGACTTTTTGCCACACCCCTTTTGTAAAAAAATGTTAACAGATCTTTGAAATCTTACATTTTTTTTAAAAATAAACATAAAAAATAGTTTTCCTATCAAAATTCAAATAAATATATTTTCTTTCTAATCAAATCAAGTTTCTAACAGTTATATTCAAATTAATTCAAATAAGGTTGTTATCCATTCTATGTATTGACATTTGGGGTAATGTGATGTAAACAGTGACATAGTTTTGGTTACAGATAAATAGAGACTGAATCTCCATTAGATATTCAATAATGTTCTTTTTTATTTTTAATTAGCTTTTTATCAGAGACCAATTTTTTTAAAGAAATCATTTACTTACAGCTAACGAAGGGTTTCTGTAATCCAGTGGAAGGTGCATGCTGTGCCGGTGGAACCGAATTCAGCGTCTCCGGATAGAATCCCTGCTGTATCATCGATCCGGAGGGTACCGTGGATCCGTGCTGAAAGAACGGATCGAACTCCACCTCGTCCAGTCCGGAGACGGATCCCTGGTTGAAGATCTCGCACACGGGCTCAAAGTCCTTGAACGGATCCTGCCCGTTGAACGGATCCAGCGACTTCGTGTACGGCTTCCCCTTGTCCATGGGCCGGGGAGGAATCGGGGGAGCCTTGTTTGTCGGTAAGGGTGGCGGGGGGTACGACGGCGGTTCAGAGTTAAAATCTGTCTTTTCAATTTGTTTGTAAATGGGGTCTGGTTGGGACGACAAAGGTAGGGGCGGGGTAGCAGAGTTTGACCGTGCTGCAATAGCCTCTTTACTGCCTTCTTGATTCTGAAGACTTTTTAAAACCCATAGCGGTTCGTACATAGAGTTGAGAGTTATAGTAGTATTATTTGGTAGGTTTTTAGTATTGTTTGGTATATTTTTGGTATTTTCAGTTCCGTATTGTTTATGTGCATTGTGTTTGACGTCAAACGTAAACATGGTAGGTGGTTCGGGTTTTAAGTTATCCCTGGAATTGCTTAACGCGCTTTCTTTTACAGCATTGGATATTGCGGTAGAAGATGGCGTGGTGGCCATCTTATGAGGGGATTTAACAAAATACGGATCGAAAGATAGCAGAGTCGACGTACTCCTCTGGACTTTCGCATTATCTTTATCACTTTGATTTCTTCGGAGTTCCGCCTGACAATGATTCACATCATCAGAAACGGAACTTTCATTAGCCCCGGGATTAGGAGTAATGGTCAAATTAGGAGTTTTCACATCGGACACAGATTCAGTTTCACTGGACGCAGGTAACCTTGATCGTGGCATCGGCACTGGACGATCAGAATCATCTTGGGTCTTCTTCAACACCGTCACTCTCGGCTTTGGAATGGGCTTTTCTGGAATGCTTACAGCTCTCACGACACACGTATCTTCCGGTATTGGTTCTTGTTTTCTACGACTGTTTTTTGGTGGTAACATGGGTGGTGGCGAACCGACGGGAGGGTCTGGTGCTGGGAAAGGCGGAATATCATCGTCAAAATTAAATGGAATGCTTTTTGCAAAACAATAGTCACCTGTTAAAGGAAGGTTTGCTAGAATACGTTTTTTGTGACCAGGCAGCAAAATCCCAAGGTTGTCAAGGGTTTTTTCATTTAAGAATGTACACTTTTCCAGCGTGTCATAGCCATTCTTGTGTAAAACTGGTTCATATTGTCCAAGTTGCATTTGCTGCAGCCATTCATGCAGCGAATTAGGTTTCAGTGCCATCTGAAAATAGAAATAGATAAAAATAAATAGATAGATCAATGTGTTTATATATATATATATATATATATATATATATATATATATATAGGTTGTGTTTATTATTGTTGTTGTTATTATTAGTGTTATTATTATTGTTTTTATTGTCATTTTATCCTTTCCAGACGGCTTACAATGCACCTTACAGACAATAGCTCAATAGCCCAACGTTTAAAAACACACTCTTGTCCCAATGATAAATTCCGGAAAATACTCAACGATAACACCACCATTATAGAAACACAAACATGTAAACAACGACTACAAATTTTAGAAGCACTGCATATTAGACACAAAAATCCAAAACTAAACAAAATAAACTTTGATAATAGCACCAATGTTCTAAAATGCCTATAATTACATTAACAAATAATAAAATCAATAATAATAATAAAAATAATAAAATCAATAATAATAAAATCAATAATAATAATAATAATAATAAAAATAATAAAATCAATAATAATAAAAATAATAAAATCAATAATAATAATGATAATAAAAATAATATAATCAATAATAATAATAATAATAATAAAAATAATATAATCAATAATAATAATAAAAATAATATAATCAATAATAATAATAATAAAATTCTCAGCCTTGAAGAGCATTAAGCAAAACTTTTAGTAGGTTCGTCTGACTCATTAGATTTATCTTTATTATTTGCTCTACTTAGGTATTGAGCACTTTTTACTTATTAGCTTTAGTCTCCTGGCGGTTTTGTATGAATATATATATATATATATATATATATATATATATATATAAATTGTTTTTTCTTTTGGCCAAAATATTGTACCAATAGATTATTTTTTTCTCCCCAGTTGATGTCTGGTAGTATATTTTTACAATCAAACTATTTGCTGCAAGGATTTACCAATAAGTTTGGTATATCAAATTATATAATATATATATATATATATATATATATATATATATATATATAAAAATCGACATTGCCAAGAATAAAAAGGTCCAAATTTACAAAGATCTGAACTTTGCGATGCAATATCCAGACAAAAACAAATAAATAGATAAATAAATACTAAATATCAAAGAAAAAAAAAATTACACAGTTTAAAAATTAGGTTTCACTACCGTGTGCAAATAGAATTAGATAAAAATAAAAGATAAATCAATTCTGAATATATAATTTAAAAATTACATTGTTTAAAAAGAGAATTGAGTTTGAAAAAAAAAAAAAAAAAAAAACTGAATACTCATCAAGAATGAATAAAACAAAACATCTTTGGCATAAAATAACCTAATAAAGGTTGACATGCCATAAAATCCAACTAATTAGTATCTATTATTTTTATTAACCATATAAGTAAAAGTTGGCAGAGTGGCCTAGTGTCGATACCAGCTAGACGAAGAGGGAGTCTATTCGTTTTTTGCTAGTACTAGACCAGGGTGGAGCGCCACTCCTACAGTCAGCTCCCCAATTTACTGCACAGGTCAGATTTCCCAATCTGTGCTACTGTTACATAATTCATAGGCAGCTTATGAATTATGTACATACTATAGTTAAAATATTTTGAATTAGAGTTCGTTAGATTCAAAATCGGAGGGAGTTAAGTGGAAAATTTCCATAACCGATTGATTAGTGACGACCCCAACTTGACCCCTCTGGAAGCACACAATTAGACGTGTGATAGTTCTTAGTTTAGTTGTGACTAGACATTCAATGAGGATGTCTCTCGAGAGGTTGCATCTCACTGCTGTGGTCTTGTGGGCTGGGTTGTTTTAAATAAAAGACTTAAATGATTGGATACAAGTGTTAAGCTGTGTTAATTATTCTACGTTACTGTCGTCATGGGAATAACATAATCAACATAGAACAATTAACATAACTTAACACTTGTACCCAGTCAAGGTTAACAGAATGAGAACAGTCTACCCTGGTGGATTGAATAAAGAGTTAGGTTCAAAGTTCCAGGAAGGCTCCCAAGTTTGAAGAGACGGTTCCCGTGTTCAAGGAGGGGATTCCCAAGTTCGAGAAGGTTCAAGAGTCTGACAAGAAATACCGGAAAAAGGCAGGAGGATACATCGGCCAAAACATTGTGTAGATAATAATAAAGATGAGGACAATAGTCCAAATAATACAAATTATCAAGCCTAAACTAAAAATTAAAAGAGAATTCTGCTGCTGCCACTTAATTCAAAGACAATTTGATGTACGCAGGTCTTTATTTTCCAAACAAATAATTATTTCTATTTCATGGGTGACTTTCACTGGATTTCACAATTAATTTCAAGTATTCCCATTATCAAGTTATAAAAATTGGGTTATTTCCTATAAGTCTAACATGATCAAAGGGGAACCACTCTTGACATAAATTATTTATTTATTTATTGATCTACTAGGGAAAAAAAGACGGGGTTAGTTTAATGGGAAAATAAATAATTTAAGTCAAGAGTGATTCCCCTTTGATTATGTTAGACTTGTAGGAAATAACCAAAAATTGTTATTGTAAAAAAATTAAAAAAATAAAAA
Organism: Doryteuthis pealeii; assembly: GCA_023376005.1. NCBI lineage: Eukaryota > Metazoa > Mollusca > Cephalopoda > Myopsida > Loliginidae > Doryteuthis > Doryteuthis pealeii. The sequence continues at coordinate 28,889,560 of CM042181.1, forward strand.
TTAAAAAATAAAAAAAATCTAAATATAAAAATAACAGTTGTAGTAATTAAAACTTGGAAATCTAAAATTTCAACATTGCTGGTCTGGATTCGACCTGGAATGTTTTTAATTTGCTCATAGAGTTGGTCTGATTCCAAAATGGTATTATATGTTGGGCCATGGCCTCTAGGAGTAAAGTTGAAAAAATGTGACACACTGACATTTACAACATGTAGGTGGAGTAATGCCTCATTTTAGAAAAAAACAGGGGGATTTTTCATTCCTCTGTAGTGAGACCAGGTCACATGACCTATATAAAGTCATATTTTATACATAAGTAATTTATACTCTCTCTCTCTCCATTCATTTTCTTCTTTCAGACATTTTTGATATTTTCGTGTTCATCTTTTCTTTCCTTCATTTCTTTTTTTTTTTTATTCAGTCATTTTGAATAAATTCATTTTTATCTGGGCAAGTCCAATATATATATATTACAATATAGGTACAAGATAACCTACTTGAGTTTCACCATAAGGATCTTCAGGGTTAAATCGACTGAATTAATCGAGATACCAATTAATTACAGTCGACTACACGTATAAAACACTCACAAAATAAAAATATCTAAAAATCAGTACAAGCACATGTACACACACACACACACACACAGAATATGTTTATTTCTCTGTTCCTATCAATCAATTATTTACAGAAGGCTGGTAGGTTAGATTTTACGGCATTTCAATCCTTGTTGGGTTATTTTATGCACAAGACATTGTTTTTATTCCTTCTTGATGAGTAGTGAATATTCTTTTTTTAAACTCATTTTTTCTATTTAACACATAGATGGGACCCTAACAGGTACTACCACTCCGGGTCAGGATGGACCTGGGAGTAATGGCGAAGTGAAAAAACCTTTGGTGGATTCCTACACCAATTCAACCAGGATATTCAAAAGATGACCAGACAGTTAGAAAAGATCGAACAAAAACTCATCCAACAAGAATTGTCTGTTGAGTTTAACAAAACATGTTTAAAAGAAAAAATGCTGCCAAAATATACTTTATATATAGATAGATAGATAGATAGGCGCATTGCCGTGATGAAGGGTAATATCAAGAATACTACCTAGAAACCAATGGTAGCAATTGCACCTTAAATGTATTGTACACTATATATATATATATATATATATATATATATATATATATATATATATATATATATACAAAATCCTTTTTAGTTTGTTGAAGTGCTCTGCTGAGTAATTCCCCTTAATGGCATGTCTCAGAACAATATGAGATTTATTTGCCAGCACCCATTTCCTCTCTAAGTAATGTGTGACAGATTGTACTGAGTTACATGATACCAATAATGGGGAATGACCCTTGACCTGACTAATGTAAACTCTTACAAAAAAAATTTTGAAGTACAGGTACTACCACTCCGGGTCAGGGTGGACCTGGGAGTAATGGCAAAGGGGTAGTACACACTCCCTAGACCTTCAACTTCATGATTAAATGCAGTTTAATGCCATATCCAGGATATTAAGACCCTCAGCCATTGCATTCTAGCACATATGATGAAAAGGGTTAGGGGCTTGGCATAAGGACAAGGTTGGTACAATCATATATGTGCTAGGGCTTGATGTGATCAGCTAACCGAGTGGAGGAAACTTCTACGACCACGCGTCTAGCCTAGGTAAGGTCCAAGGTGGAGTGTTGCATGTCATGGACTGCTCAGCCATGTGGAGTCTGTCCTTCAGCATCACCTACAGCAAATAAGTAGCTCTATTGGGTGGGGTCTTACCGCTCAGCAGAGATGCAGTCGGTGTATTCTATAGCCCCAGCTCACAGGCTTTTACAGAAGGAGATATATATATACACACACACACACACACACACACACACACACAGTGATGCTGATAGCTTTTTAATTTAGTGGGTCCTGGGACATACGGATTTGATTTGAATGAGTCACCGGGAAATTTGATGGGTCCCCACTAAAGTTTCTTAATAAATTGCAGAGTTTTTATCTATAAACTACTAAGTTTGGTTTGTTTTATGGTATATCAACCTCGGTGGTCATTTAATGCCGACAAAGTTGTGAAATAAATTCATTCTTAATGCATAATACAATTTTGTTTATAAACTCATGTTTTTCTATTTAACCCATAAATGGGACCCTAACAGGTACTACCATACCGGGTCAGAGTGGACCAGGGAGCAATGGTGATGAAGGGGTGCTCCACATTCCCCAAACCTCCAAAACTGGAACCTCACCATCAGATAGAGTTTAACATCATTCTCAGGACCTGTAGACCCTCAGTTACCACCTTCTAGCACCCATATGATAAAAAGGGGTTGGAGCTTGCCATAAGGGCAATAGGGTTGGAAAAATCATATAGGTGCAAGGGCTTGACGTGACCAGCCGATTGATCGGAGGGGGCCTCTCCAACTGTCTAGTCCAAGATAGGGCCAAAGTGGAGTATTGCAAGTCATGAACTGCTCAGCCACCTGGGCTCTATCCTTAAGCATCACTGGTCACCACCCATGGCCAACAGATGGCCCCATTGGGGGGAGTCTTACCCCTCTGAAGAGGTGCAGTCGGTGCATTCTAATGCCCCAGCTGACAGGGCGGATGAACAACTAAAGCTGTATTACCTTGTACCACATACAGTGTAATTCGTTTCATGAAAATATTGAAATGTATTTAAAATTAGCTGTAAATGGTGGGAGAAAAAAAAAAAACTGGGACACATGGATAGGATTTTTATGCATCAGTGACGCAGGACACATACCTATCAGCATCTCTCTCTCTCTCTCTATATATATATATATATATATATATATATATAATATATATATCAAGAAAAATGAAAAAAACACAGGTTTAAATGGGTTAAGTGGTGAGTTTATTGGCCGACGCTGCAGTGTTTCGATCTATTAAATAGATCATCTTCAGGGCATAAGATAAGAAATTATATATCACAGAATGATGAGAAAAAGTGAGTGGTAATCCTTCTTATTCAGTCTGTTTAAAATTTTTTTCTGAAGTTTGAAAAAAGGAGACGGTTTTGAAATATGACATCAAATATTCTATTTTAAGGTGTGAGTATGTAGCGCTGTTAGTGTGTGTATTGAAGGAAACATTGTGCATTTTTTAGGTATGTGGTAGTGTGTGTGTGTGTATAAATTTTTTTCTGTAGCGATAAACGACAGCGGAAGTGAAAACTCAAGGTTGTGTGTGTGTATGTGTGTGTGTGTGTGTGTGTGTATATTGGTAAGAGGTAGGGAGATATATATATATATATATATATATATTATATATATATATATGTGTGTATATTGGTAAGAGGTAGGGAGATTATATATATATATATATATATATATATATATATATAATATATTATATATTATATAATACGATTCCATTTATCCTAATGATAGATAAACATGCATATGTGACAAAGAGACAAAGATAAACTAGATAAATATGAAGAGGAATTATGAAATGCACAAAATAAAAAATGATATACATACACAAAGATAGATATAATATGTTTATTTCCTTGTTTCTATTTATCTATTTACAGAAGATTATATATACTAGCAAATATATGCACCCTCCGATAAAATATAAAATATGATATTAAATTAGAAAGGCTAATGAAACTGAATAAGAATGTAGATAAAAAGATTTGGAACAGATTGAAAAATAGAACAACTTTGAAACTAACTCTTCATCATTTTCCGTTACTCCCGTCTTTCATTGGTAAATTTTCCTAATTAAACTGTTTAGTTAAAATAGGAAGTAAAGAATAATATTACAGTTATTTCTTCTTGTTAATGGATTTCATTTAAGATTCATTGAAGAGATTTTTGCTTATATCCATTAAAATAAAACCAAACAGTTAGAAATCAATAATACTAAGCACATATTTATTAAAATCATATTTTCAATATCAATATGCAAATTAACCTTCCCGTTCACACTGTAAACCGCTATTTTGTTGTATATATAAATACAATTGCATGTTATTTGTATGTAGATATGGTTAACAGCATCAATAATGTAAAACAATTTTATTAATAATTGAAAAAGTAGAATAATGGAGAATGTGACGTTAATAACTAAGGAAATTGTTACTTGTGTAGTGATATAGTTTCGGTTACAGACAGAAAAACACACAATCTCCATTATAATAAGATATATATATATATATATATATATAAATAAATGCAATACCATTGATCCTAATGGTAGATAAACATGTCTATAAAAAGGACAGAGATAAAGTGAGGGTGAACAAAGTAGACAAGATAAAAATGAAGTATGAATTACTCATAAAATAAAAAATGATATTTAATTTTTTTTTAAAGCTAAAAATCAGTACAGTCACAAACATGTAGATAGATAGATAGATAGATACGAGGGGATGTCAAAAAGTAATGCTATTTTGCCTCTCTTTTGCCCCATGAAAGAGTTTGAGAGGCAAACATTATCCCAGTGATGAGGAAGTGAAATCTGTAGAGAAGAAGTGGCTCAAAGAACAGTCAACAGAATTTTATGTGCCAGGGATACACGCTCTCATTCGAAGGTGGAACTTTGCTTTTGAGAGAAACGGTGACTATGTGGAGAAGTAGTGATCCAGAGAGGACCAGCTTCATTTTGATGTATGATACATATTCCTGTGTTGGTAATTATACCTGTCCTAAATAAAATGGCATTATTTTTGACTCACCCTTGTATATCTAATATATCTATTTACAGAGGGATACATATAGAATGTGATTCCATTCAATTACAGTTCATAAAGTTCATCTAAAATTCAGGACAGACATCTACACACAGAGATAGAAAATATTTATTTTGGTTAAAACGAACTTAACAGACCTAAATTACACCATTGTATGTCACCCCGTCGGAAAAAAAAAAATACCCAAAATCAGGGAATTAAACAAATTTAATGAAATTTTCAGTGTTGATATATTAACAAATAAAAGAATACAATGCACTAGTATTATCTGCGTTATTCGGACTGCTGACCTCATCTTCCTTGTTACCTGTACAGCGTTTTGGACAATATGCCCTCTGGCCTTCTTCAGATATTTCTTGTCTGACTTGGGAACCTTCAGAGAAATATAATGCACTAGTTATTTTATTTAAAAACTTCTACATTTTTTCAGATCAGTTAACTTTGAACCACGTATCTTTGAGGTGTAACACAGATTCTCAAAGATCTTTTAATACTAATTCACAAAGCATTTTTGAAACCTATCTATCACTTACTGGTTTTATTATTTTAAGGTATACTAGCAAATATATGCACCCTCCGGGTGCAAGTATTTAAGTTTTAATGTAATAAAATATTGTATTAAATTAGAAAGGCTAATGAAACTAAATAAGAATACAGATAAAAAGATTTGAAACAGAGGGAGTATAATAAAAGATTTGAAACAGAGGGAGTATAATAAAAAATGGAACAACTGAAACTTACTCTTCCATCAATCTCGTCTTTCATTGTTATTTTTTCTAATTTAAGTATTTAGTTATAAGAGGAAGTAAAGAATAAAATGACAGTTATTTTATCTTGTTAATGGATTTCATTTAAGATTCATTGAAGAGATTTTTTCTTATATTCATTAAAATAAAACCAAACAGTTAGAAATCAATAATACTAAGCACATATTTATTAAATTCGATTTTTTAATATTAATATGCAAATTAGCATTCCCGTTCACACTGTAAACCGCTATTTTGTTGTATATATAAATATAATTGCATTTAGTCAGTATGTAGACATAGTTAACAGTATTAATAATATAAAACAATTTTATTAATAATTGTGGTTTAGATAAAAAAATAAAATAATGGAGAATGTGATGTCAATAACTCAGAGATTTGTGACTTGAGTAGGAATATAGTTTCGGTTACAGACATAAAAACACACAATCTCCATTATAATAAGATGTTCAATTTACTGAACAGCATTCAAGAAAGTTCAAGAATGCTCTCTAATCTAACTTTGGTAATTTATGAGGAAGTGCGTCCCAGTCTCCTGCCTCATAAATTGCTACCCGGTGACTATCAAAATAACGTCCCCAGCTATGTCGTCTCAGAATTTCTTTTATTCACGTTTGTTTAATGTCTTGTTTTTAGTTTAAATAAACAAGAATTACAACAAAAAAGAAGCGACACCCCACAAATACATTTACTTGTAGAAAATATCTATCTATCTCCATTTGTTCATATCTATCTATATTATTTTGTTTATCTATCTATCTCAGTCTATTCCAAACTATATATCCATCTTCATATCTAAACAAGAATTACGACAAATTTCTATAAATGAACAAGAATTGCGACAAATTTCTATAAATGAACAAGAATTGCGACAAATTTCTATAAATGAACAAGAATTGCGACAAATTTCTATAAATGAACAAGAATTGCGACAAATTTCTATAAATGAACAAGAATTACGACAAATTTCTATAAATGAACAAGAATTACGACAAATTTCTATAAATGAACAAGAATTACGACAAATTTCTATAAATGAACAAGAATTACGACAATTTCTATAAATGAACAAGAATTACGACAAATTTCTATAAATGAACAAGAATTACGACAAATTTCTATAAATGAACAAGAATTACGACAAATTTCTATAGATAAATAAGAATTACGACAAATTTCTATAAATAAATAAGAATTATGCCAAAAGAGCCCCCTCCCCCCCTAAAATACATTTAACACCCTAAGTTTGTTGTTTTCTTTTAAGTAACACCGACATACTTGGGGATGTTATTTTAATAGTCACCGAGTAGCAATTTCTGAGGCAAGAGACCGGGACGCACTTCCTCATAAATTACCCTAACTTTGACTGTTCAAACTTCAAGAAATTCTAATCCATCTTTGTGAGTAGTTTTTGCTTTCTCCTTATTAATTCACTTCACATAAAATCTGCCCATTATAATGGTAAATGTATTAGAATGGCACTCTTAAATCCCCTGTGTCTGCTGCCATAATAATGGAAGTTGACTGTAGAACAATTGGGTCACATGACTGATATGGTTAAGGAAATAGAATTAAATAAGTAATTAAAAGAGAACAACAAGGTGCCTGGTTATAAAGTGGTAGGAGGAGAGGATGGTAGGAGGAGAGAATGGTAAAGGGAGAGAAATTAATTGTATATAAGTATAGATGTCAATAGGGTGGAGAACAGGAAAAAAAACAAAAAACATTTGCAAGTATAGAACTTGAAACTAAAAGGATAGAGAAATTAATTGTTAGGTAGCAAAGAGGAGAATAACCATAATTTATATATATATATATTAATGTGTATGGTTGGCACTAGTATACTAGAAAAAGTAATAGTAATCCAACGTACAGTATTATTAGAAGAGTGCTCAATATCTGTGGTAGAGCGTTGATAGTTCAATGAGAAATCAAAACAAATAAAAGTTTTTGCTTTTATTTATTTAATTACGGGAACGGTATTACAACCAGCGGTTTCTTGCTGGAAGCATTCATCGGGTAATACGAAAAGTTCCTTTAAAAATGACAGAAATTGTGTAATATATATATATATATATATATATATATATATATATATATATACCAACCTCTCCGCACAAGCAAGATACAACACAAGGTCAATTTTTAAGTGGAGTTTAACAGGTTTGAATTCAGAGTTTTCCTTATTCTAGACTAGTTACCTAGCCATGGTTAAAGAGCCCAGTCCACCCTGCTATTTACCCATAGCTGGAGGGAGAATTGGATTCATACCTTTCCCAAGGGTATTAGTGCCATGTGAAAAGCCAACAGCTTCGTCCAGGAATTGAACTCGGGTAGACGAGTCCATTTCCCACGACTCTAACCATTAGACCACGCGCCTCCATGCCATAATTTATATAAGGGCTCACAAATTCAAGGACCTAAAATGTCTATTATGTTCTAGGGAAAAGGCACAGTGGGCCTTAAACGAGGTGATGATGCATGATTAAGTTAGAATGCTAATTTGCAATACAGCTGAAAGATTGGAATTTTATTTTACAATAAAAATGAATACACATATGACAGTGGGATATGTGAATTAGTATTACTAGCAAATATATGCACCCTCCGGGTGCAAGTATTTAAGTTTTAATGTAATAAAATATTGTATTAAATTAGAAAGGCTAATGAAACTAAATAAGAATACAGATAAAAAGATTTGAAACAGAGGGAGTATAATAAAAGATTTGAAACAGAGGGAGTATAATAAAAAATGGAATAACTGAAACTTACTCTTCCATCACTCTCGTCTTTCATTGTTATTTTTTCTAATTTAAGTATTTAGTTATAAGAGGAAGTAAAGAATAAAATGACAGTTATTTTATCTTGTTAATGGATTTCATTTAAGATTCATTGAAGAGATTTTTGCTTATATTCATTAAAATAAAACCAAACAGTTAGAAATCAATAATACTAAGCACATATTTATTAAATTCGATTTTTTAATATTAATATGCAAATTAGCCTTCCCGTTTACACTGCAAACCGCTATTTTGTTGTATATATAAATATAATTGCATGTTGTCAATATGTAGACGTAGTTAACAGTATTAATAATGTAAGACAATTTTATTAATAATTGAGGTTAAATAAAAATAAAATCATGGAGAATGTGATGTCAATAACTAAGAGAATTGTGACTTGAGTAGGAATATAGTTTCGGTTACAGACAGAAAAACACACCATCTCCATTATAATAAGATAATGCCATAAGGGCATGTAGGGGGACATTTTCTGTAATTCTGTTTTTAGTTTTGGTAAATTCAGTTGTTTGTTTTTTTTAATTTCTTGGATAAATTTGAATAAATTGAACTAATTAATATTATTGTGAAAAAAGAAAAAAAAAACTTTTACAAGTATAAAACTTGAAAATAAAAGAACAGTGAAATTAATTGTTTGGTAGCAAAGAGGTGAATAGAGTTAATCTATATAAAGGGGTTTCAAATTCAAGGACCCAAAATGTCTATTATTTCATAGGGAGGAGGCACGGTGGGCCAAAAGTAAGTTTGGGGGAGAGAAGGGGTGATTTCCGCTAGTTTTAATATTAATATATATTACAGCTGAGAAATTGCAACTTATTAGTTTGTTTTTTTGGGGTTTTGTTTTTTTCAAAATGAATATACATATGTAGTAAATGGTTTCATTTGGTTTGTTTTATGGCATGTCAACCTCAGTGGGTCATTTAATGCCGATAAAGTTTTGAAATAAATTACTTCTTAATGGATACTCAATTTTTTTTATAAACACATTTTTCTATTTAACCCATAGATGGGACCCTAACAGGTACTACCACTCCGGGTAAGAGTGGACCAGGGAGCAATGGTGATAAACGGGCACTCCACATTCCTCAAACCTTCAGAACTTGAACCTCACCATCAGATAGAGTTTAACGCCATTCCCAGGATATGAAGACCATCAGCCACAGCCTTCTAGCACCCATATGAAAAGGGTTGGGACCCTTCCCTGGCAAGCTGCCTTCATTTTTTCAAGAGTGGGGTGCTCCCTCTCCGCCATCCTTATATCCGGGAAGGCCACCTCGGCCGCTCTCACCATTGACCACACCCCCGTGGCGCGGCCCTTCGCCTCTCGGATAAAGGTGGTCACCATGGGAGCACCCTTAAAGTTCATTGGTCTATCCACTCGCTTCCCTTGTACTTTCTCTAGTTCCTCCAGGGGACGAAGAGATCTTCTCTGGACATGCGTCAGATCTTTCTGTGGCGACGCATGCCAGACTTCACAACAACTTTCGCCTTCTAGAAACAGAAGGTTTTTACTCTTTCTCCTTCTAGAGAGGGTAGAGAGTCTGTGCCCCCTGGAGGCATTCTTTTTGGTTGCAGAAGGGGTGGGCGACTGAGCGCCAAAAACAAAAACATCGGCAGATTGCTCTGCTGTTTGAGCTGCTTGCTCAATAAGGGCATGTAGTAAATGGAATGTGCATATTTATACAAAATGTAGGGGGGGGGGATTTTCTGTTTCAAATTTTCCTCGATTCCATTTTTACTTTTGGTAAATTCAATTTTTTCCATTTTACTGTATTTTATGGGTACATTTCAGTTTATTGTGAAAAAAAAACAATTTACACAGTATTAGTACAAAATAAAAAATGCCCTCCGGGCGATGTAAAAATAGATTTTTGAAACATATTGCCTGAGGGGTGGGAGTAAAAAATTCAATGTCAGCGAGTTTGTAAAGTAAGTAAGTAAAATCATCAAATACATTAAAGGATTAAAAAATAAAACTATTTGAAATGTAAACTTTAAATATGTATTAAAATAAAACAAACTATATATAGATATATAATACCAGTCATGTATTTATTAAAACTTGTTTTAAAAAACAATGAGGACTGTCTAATGTTGCATGTTCAAATTTTCAGTTTATTTATTCTGTTATGACAATTTTGGGTAATGTGACGTAAGCAGTGACGTAATTTTTGTTGGACAAAAACCAGAAGCGAATCTCCATTAATAGAAGATAAAACTTTAAACTAAAAGAACAGTGAAATTAATTGTTTGGTAGCAAAGAGGAGAATAGAGTTAATCTATAAAATTCAAGGACACAAAATGTCTATTAGTATTATTTACTACTTAGAAGAGGCCTAAAATGAGCGAGGGTGCATGATTTCTACAAGTTAAAATACTAATTTGCAATACAGCTGATAGACTGGTATTTTATTTATAATCAAAATGAATACGCATATGATAGTAAGTGGGATATGTAAATTAGTATTATATAAGGGGACATATTCTTAATTCAAATTTTCCGTAATTCTGTTTTTACCTTTGATAAATTCAATTTTTTTCAAATTGTATTATAAATATTATTGTGGAAAAAAAACCTTTACAAGTATAAAACTTGAAATTAATTGTTTGGTAGCAAAGAGGAGAATAGCATATATTATGTCCTAGGGAAGAGACACAGTGGGCCTAAAATGAGGTGAGGGGGCATGATTTCCACAAGTTCAAATGCTAATTTGCAATACAACTTATTGGTATTTTATTTTATTTTATAATCTAAATGAATACGCATATGATAGTAAGTGGGATATGTGAATTAGTATTATGTAGGGGGACTTAATTTCAGATTTTCCTTAATTCTGTTTTTACTTTTGGTAAATTCCATTTTTTCAATTTCTTGGGTAAATTTTAATAAACTGCAGTGATGCTGGTAGATTTTTGACTTAGTGCATCCTGGGACAAAAATATTTGCTTTGAATGAATCCCTGGGAAAATTTATGGGTTTCCAACTAAAGCTGTCTAACTCCTACCTTGTAACCTATTCTGTGTAATTCATTTCTAAGAAACTATTGAAATATATTTATAGTTAGCTAAAACGGTGAGGGAAGAAAAAAGTAAAACACTGGGACACATGGATATGATTTTAGGTTGGTTGGTTTATTAATTTTAACGGCATATCAACCCGTCTGGGGTTATGTCATGCCTACCGGTTATGATGTAATACATATCGTGTATTTATATATATACTTTTAGTAATTGGTTTTAACAATGTGTTAACATTATTGGGGGTTATGTTGTATGGTATTGATTTTAGTGTGTCCTTTAAGATTTTTGTGTGTCAGGGACGCAGGACGCGTACCTATCAGCATCTCTGAAACTGTATTATAAATATTATTGTGGAAAAAAACAAAACCTTTACAAGTATAAAATTTGAAACTTTTTAGTTTCAAATTTTGTAATAGTGAAATTAATTAGTATTATCTGCATTATTCGGACTATTGTCCCCATCGTCATTGTTATTTGTACAATGTTTCGGCCGATATGCCCTCCGGCCTTCTTCAGGTATTTCTTGTTGGACTCTGGAACCTTCTTTTCGAACTCGGGAACTTTCTTGTTGTAATCGGGAGCTATCACGGAACTTCGAACTTAACCCTTTATTTTACGACAAGAAAGTTCCCAAGTTCGAAAAGAAGGTTCCCGAGTTCCAATATGGGGGATCGATTTACTATAAACTTATACGGGGAAATGAGCACCATGAAAACTCAAAAAATAAAGAACTTTTAAGAATTTTTTTTTTTACAATCTAATAGATTGGTGTGTAATTGATAATAATCCATTGAAGGAAAAGAAAAAAAATTTAGATTGGGGGGGGGGTCCAGATCTTCAGGTCCACCCACTTTTTTTCCATTTTACTGTATTTTATGAGTAAATTTCAGTTAATTGTGGAAAAACAAAATTTACAAGTAGGGTAATTCCACGTCACATTAACCAGGCCATGTCACCCCCACCCACTTCAATTTTTCTGACATTTTGTAGGCATTAGACAATCCCCAAAATTTGAGCTACCAATTCCATGAATTGTCAGAGTTGTGTCGATTTTTAGCTCCCCAAATTTGGTGGGGTTGGCAAAAAATAGCGACTTTTTGTAATCTATTTTTGTCTGTAAGATGTGTTCTACTACTAAAAATAGTCCAAGGAATCCATAAATGCTATCAAAAAAAATCTTAAAGTCAACCAATTTTAAGTTATTGAGGATTTCTGATTTTTTCATAGCAGGATCAATATCCCGATGTAGCACTGCATCTATGACAATTTTTTTCTATTATTATTTCACATATATTAAACATTATTTTTGATAAAAAAAAAAGATAGAAAATTATCTTTCATGTACAAATAATGTTCAAATATAGGGATGTGTGACAATTTTACTTTTTTCTAGATGATTTGACATGGAATTACCCAGTAGTGAATTTGAAACTAAAAGGATAGTGAAATTAATTGTTTGGTAGCAAAGAGGAGAATAGCGATAATCTATATAAGGGGTCACAAATTCAAGGACCCAAAATGTCTATTATGTCCTAGGGAAAAGGCACAGTGGGCCTGAAGGGAGGTGAAGGTGCATGATTTCCACAAGTTAAAATGCTAATTTGCAATACAGCTGATAGACTGGTATTTTATTTTATTTTACTATCAAAATGAATACTCATATGATAGTAAGTGGGATAGATAGATAGACAGCTGATAGACTGGTATTTTATTTTATAATCAATTAGTATTATATTAGGGGACATATTCTTCATTCAAATTTTCCGTAATTATGTTTTTACTTTAGGTAAATTCTGTTTTTTCAGTTTCTTAGGTAAATTTTGATAAATTGTATTATAAATACTAGCAAATATATGCACCCTCCGGGTGCAAGTATTTAAGTTTTAATGTAATAAAATATTGTATTAAATTAGAAAGGCTAATGAAACTAAATAAGAATACAATAAAAAGATTTGAAACAGAGGGAGTATAATAAAAAATGGAACAACTGAAACTTACTCTTCCATCACTCTCGTCTTTCATTGTTATTTTTTCGAATTTAAGTATTTAGTTAAAAGAGGAAGTGAAGAATAAAATGACAGTTATTTTATCTTGTTAATGGATTTCATTTAAGATTCATTGAAGAGATTTTTGCTTATATTCATTAAATTAAAACCAAACAGTTAGAAATCAATAATACTAAGCACATATTTATTAAATTCGATTTTTTTATATTAATATGCAAATTAGCCTTCCCGTTCAATTGTAAACCGCTAGCCATAGTTAAGACAATTTTATTAATAATTGAGGTTTAGATAAAAATAAAATCATGGAGAATGTGATGTCAATAACTAAGAGAATTGTGACTTGAGTAGGAATATAGTTTCGGTTACAGACGGAAAAGCACACAATCTACATTATAATAAGATTATTGTGGGAAAAAACCTTTACAAGAATAAAACTTGGGACCATATGACCCATTCATCACCATTACTCCCAGGTCCACCCTTACCTGAAGTGTTAGTACCTGTTAAGTCCCTTTTATGGATTGAATAGAAAAAAAGAAGTTAACAAAAATGTCTTTAAAAAAATGAGTGGACCATATTACTTTTAGGCACCCCTTTTTGATCTCGATTAAGAAAGGACATGTTTTTCATTTACACCGTCAATATCCGGTTGTTTTAACAGATGATTTTTAGATTTTTTTTTTTTTTATAAAACTAACCCTAACTCTTAAACAACCGGATATTAGCAGCTTTTTTTTTTTTTTTCATCAAAATGAATATGTGATACAGGGATATGTGAATTAGTACAAAACTAGTAGGACCTGTGGATATACCACAGTATGATAATCTAATTATTACAAGGTTTGAAATGTTTACTTAAGAGCTATTGCCATATAGTTCAATGTCTTTTCATTATGTATGATTGAAACGGATTAACTTTGGTCTGTGGTGGTCTCACGTTAATAGGGCCTTGTGCCTAACCCGTACAAGTGGGGTACAAGGTAAATACCATGATTGAAACAGATTAGCGTTATCGCTTCCTCACCCTCTCACTCTCAATATATATTTCCTCTACTCTCTTTCTTTATTTCTGTCATTTTTTTGTGTAGAATGTCCTTTTCCTTCCCTTTCTTTATAATAAAAATGGAATGGTTAATTATGTAACTGAGTGATACACTCAGAAAAATTGGAATTCAGCAGATTATCAGGATTTACATTTTTGATGATTTGGATGGTCTCACATATGATAACAGTCGTAAATTAAGGAACACGTATATAGATTTTATACTCTTTTCTGGGGAGAAACATAGCAGGGACAAATTACCAAGTTTTAGAAAAATATTAGTCATGAAAATTTCTCACGTGTCCTAAAGAGGGGGAAAAAAAAAAAAAAAAACAAAAAAAAAAACATTTTTTTTCAACTATTTATAAATTGAAATTTCAAATTTATAATACTTCAAATTTTAAGATACAGGAAAAAAAAATGATGTAGCAAAAGTGAGAACTGTTTTCCGTTTTATCTTTACTTCTTTTGTATTTAAATTGGGATTTAGTCTACCACTCCTGTAGTCTTGTTTCCTGAAAAATGTTCAAGTATCAATTTTTATTTCACCACATACGGTCATAAGTCATATGATAAACACATCACTTTAAACTTTACTCACTTTTGTCAAAAAGAAAAAAGAAAAAAAAAAAAATAATCCTTCCTGAAAATCTATTTTCTTAGGCTGAACCTCCCCACTGCACTTCTCTTAACATCCTATACCACCTCATTCCACCCGGCAAGAAGTCACATTCATTTTCCTAATCCACCCCAAACGATAGCCTGTTTAAATGTAATATTAAACATATTTAGAAGTCTTTGAGTTAAGGGAAATAACAGGTAACTTTAAATGAAAAGGCTATTTTTAGCCATTTTTTGATAAATTCTTATAGGAATGGGGATCTGGACTTGGAAAATTCTCAACAGGATGTTAAGAGTTAAAAAACAGGTTATTCTCTAAAGCCTACAATATAACAAAGGCCAAGAGAACAGCACCATTTTCATTTCCACCTTCATGTATTTCTGTTGGTTGGTTGGGTTTTACGGCATGACAACCATTGGGTCATTTTCTGACAAAGACATTTGCTTTTTTCATTCTTGTTTCAATCAAACATAATGAAAAGATGAAAAGTAGGGGAAAAAATGGGGTGAGAGAGAGTCAAATCAAGATTATTATACTTTTTACCTTTGCATTTCACAGAGCTAATACCCTTGGGAAAGGTATGCATTCAACTATTCTCTCACTAGATATGGGTAAATAGTACAACAGACTGGGCTCTTTAAACTTGGTTAAGCAACTGGTCTAGGTTTGGTTTGGTTTGTTTTACGGCATATCAACCTCAGTGGGTCAGTTAATGCCGACAAAGTTTTGAAATAAACTCATTCTTAATGGGTACTCAATAATATAAACACATTTTTCTATTTAACCCATAGATGGGACCCTAACAGGTACAACCACTTCGGGTCAGAATGGATTAGGGAGTAATGGTGATAAAGGGGCACTCCACATTCCCTAGACCTCCAAAACTGAAACCTCAACCATCAGAAAATGTTTAAAAGGTGGCCCCATTGGGGGAGTCTTACCCCTTTGTAGAGATGCAGTTGGTGTATTCTAACACCCCAGCCGACAGGGCGGCTTGAGATTTTTAAAGTCTACAGTTAATTATTGGATTTACCAATAAGTTTGAGAGATATATATATATATATATATATATATATATATATATAGACCAGAGTTTTTCAACCTGTGTGCTGCGGCACACCAGTGTACCGTGAAGCTTCCATGGGTGTGCCATGATTGTTGAGGACGGTTGATCATCCTCTTATATTTCTAAATTATTACTTTAATATTTTTTGTTTTAATTATGCTACACTTGTAGCACATTTTCACTATTCTTTTTCTTTTAAAATTTAAATAAAATAATTATGTTTATATATAGATGGTGTACCTCGATCAATATATTGCCCAGCTCACTGTGCCGTGAGATGAAAAAGGTTGAAAAATATCAAGCCTACAATAATTTGAGAAGACAACAAAAAAAACAAGACAGTTGTATAAATTTAAGAGAAATATGAGTTACATATTGAATGTATACAGAAATAAACTCATTCTTAATGGGTACTCAATTTTTTTTATAAACACATTTTTCTATTTAACCCATAGATGGGACCCTAACAGGTACTACCACAACAGGTCAGGGTGGACCAGGGAGTAATGGTGATAAAAGGGCAGTCCACATTCCCTAGACCTCCAAAACTGAAACCTCAACCATCAGAAAATGTTTAAAAGGTGGCCCCATTGGGGGAGTCTTACCCCTCTGCAGAGATGCAGTTGGTGTATTCTAATGCCCCAGCCGACAGAGCGGGACTGGTCTAAGAGAAGGAAAATTGAATTCAAACCTGTTAAACTCTGCTTAAGAAATTGGCCTTTGTGTCACATCCTACTTGTGTGAAGGGGTTGGTAAATTTACATAAATATCAAGCCTACAATAATTTGAGAAGACAACATAAAAACAAGGCAGTTGTATAAATTTAAGAGGAGTTTGTGTTACATATTGAATGTGTACAAAAAGGAAATTAGGACTCATCAGCATGGAGTATGTTGACAACCTCTGACAATGGATGCTGACCCCTCTTGAACTTAAAGTCACAAAATAGGAAATAAAAACACAAATAACAAAAAGTGTTTTTTTTAAAGGGGTAAAAGTGGTAGAATATAATTCCAAAAGATGTGGACAGATAGTGAAATTTTTGCTTAATTTATTTAAAAAACACTTAAGAATTTCTAAGAACTTTATTTTCAGCTTTATTAAAATTCTGTACCACAAAATATATATCTTATTATAATGGAGATTGTGTGTTTTTCTGTCTGTAACCGAAACTATATTCCTACTCAAGTCACAATTCTCTTAGTTATTGACATCACATTCTCCATGATTTTTTTTTATCTAAACCTCAATTATTAATAAAATTGTCTTACATTATTAATACTGTTAACTATGTCTACATACTGACAACATGCAATTATATTTATATATACAACAAAATAGCGGTTTACAGTGTGAACGGGAAGGCTAATTTGCATATCAATATTAAAAAATCGAATTTAATAAATATGTGCTTAGTATTATTGATTTCTAACTGTTTGGTTTTATTTTAATGAATATAAGCAAAAATCTCTTCAATGAATCTTAAATGAAATCCATTAACAAGATAAAATAACTGTCATTTTATTCTTTACTTCCTCTTATAACTAAATACTTAAATTAGAAAAAATAACAATGAAAGACGAGAGTGATGGAAGAGTAAGTTTCAGTCGTTCCATTTTTTATCATACTCCCTCTGTTTCAAATCTTTTTATCTGTATTCTTATTTAGTTTCATTAGCCTTTCTAATTTAATATAATATTTTATTACATTAAAACTTAAATACTTGCACCCGGAGGGTGCATATATTTGCTAGTCTATATAATTCATCATTAGGTCGTGTTGACAGCACAAATATCCATGATTCTCTCCAACCATCACTATCAATCATTGCCCCCTTGGCAGGTCTTCTGCATGACATGGAGTTGACTGTTTTTTGCTGGTTCACCTACACTGGTATGTCCAGGTGTACTAGGGTAGGTTGATTTTCAACTTTTTTTGAACATCAAAAAGATTCACCCAAAGAAATTTGGGTATTGGTATGATGAAAAAAGATTCACCCCAAGGAAATTTGGGTATTGGTATGATGAAAAGATTCACCAAAGGAAATTTGGGTATTGGTATGATGAAAAAAGATTCCAAGGAAATTTGGGTATTGGTAGATGAAAAAGATCACCCAAAGGAAATTTGGGTATTGGTATGATGAAAAAAAGATTCACCCCAAGGATGTATTGGTATGATGAAAAAAGATTCACCCAAAGGAAATTTGGGTATTGGTAATGAAAAAAGATTCACCCAAGGAAATTTGGTATTGGTATGATGAAAAAAGATTCACCCAAAAATTTGGGTATTGGTATGATGAAAAAAGATTCACCCCAAGGAAATTTGGGTATTGGTATGATGAAAAAAGATTCACCAAAAGATTCACCAAAGAAATTTGGGTATTGGTATGATGAAAAAAGATTCACCCAAAGAAATTTGGGTATTGGTATGATGAAAAAGGAAATTTGGGTATTGGTATGATGAAAAAAGATTCACCCCAAGGAAATTTGGGTATTGGTATGATGAAAAAAGATTCACCCCAAGGAAATTTGGGTATTGGTATGATGAAAAAAGATTCACCCCAAGGAAATTTGGGTATTGGTATGATGAAAAAAGATTCACCCCCAAAAATTTGGTATTGGTATGATGAAAAAAGATTCACCCAAAGAAATTTGGGTATTGGTATGATGAAAAAAGATTCACCCAAAGAAATTTGGGTATTGGTATGATGAAAAAAGATTCACCAAGAAATTTGGTATTGGTAATGATGAAAAAGATTCACCCAAGAAATTTGGGTATTGGTATGATGAAAAAGATTCACCCAAAGAAATTTGGGTATTGGTAATGATGAAAAGATTCACCCCAAAGAAAATTTGGTATTGGTATGATGAAAAAAGATTCACCCAAGAAATTTGGGTATTGGTATGATGAAAAAAGATTCACCAAGAAATTTGGGTATTGGTATGATGAAAAAAGATTCACGCCAAAGGAAATTGGGGTATTGGTATGATGAAAAAGATTCACCCCAGAAATTGGGTATTGGTATGATGAAAAAAGATTCCCCAAAAATTTGGGTATTGGTATGATGAAAAAGATTCACCCAAAGGAAATTTGGGTATTGGGATGAAAAAAAGATTCACCCCAAAAAAATTTGGTATTGGTATGATGAAAAAAGATTCACCCAAAGAAAATTTGGGTATTGGTATGATGGATTGGGATGAAAAAAGATTCACACCAAAAAAAGAAAAAAGATTCACCCAAAAGGAAAATTTGGGTATTGGTATGATGAAAAAAGATTCACCCCAAATGGGTATTGGTATGATGAAAAAGATTCACCCCAAGGAATTTGGGTATTGTATGATGAAAAAGTAATTTTGATGAAAAAAGATTCACCCCAAGGAAATTTATGTATTGGTATGATGAAAAAAGATTCACCCAAAGAAATTTGGGTATTGGTATGATGAAAAAGATTCACAGAAGAAATTTGGGTATTGGTATGATGAAAAAGATTCACCCAAAGAAAATTTGGGTATTGGTATGATGAAAAAAGATTCACCCAAAAAAATTTGGGTATTGGTATGATGAAAAAGATTCACCCAAAGAAATTTGGGTATTGGTATGATGAAAAAGATTCACCCAAGAATTTGGGTATTGGTATGATGAAAAAAGATTCACCCAAAGATTTCACCAAAATTTGGGTATTGGTATGATGAAAAAAGATTCACCCAAAGAAAATTTGGTATTGGTATGATGAAAAAAGATTCACCCAAAGAAATTTGGGTATTGGTATGATGAAAAAAGATTCACCCGAAAAAATTTGGGTATTGGTATGATGAAAAAGATTCACCCAAAGGAAATTTGGGTATTGGTATGGAAAAAGTCATTGGATGATGAAAAAAGATTCACCCAAGAAATTGGTATGATGAAAAAGATTCACCAAGAAAATTTGGGGTATGATGAAAAAGATTCACCCAAAGAAATTGGGTATTGGTATGATGAAAAAGATTATTGGGTATTGTATGAAAAAGATTCACCCAAAGGAAAGTATTGGTATGAATGAAAAAAGATTCAAAGAAATTTGGGTATTGGTATGATGAAAAAAGATTCCCAAAGAAAATTTGGGTATTGGTGTATGATGAAAAGACCCAAGAAATTTGGGGTATTGGTATTATTCACCCAAGGGAAATTTGTATGATGAAAAAGATTCACCCAAGGAAATTTGGGTATTGGTATGATGAAAAAAGATTCACCCCAAGGAAATTTATGTATTTGGTATGATGAAAAAAGGAAAGGAAATTTGGGTATTGGTATGATGAAAAAAGATTCACCCAAAGAAATTTGGGTATTGGTATGATGAAAAAAGATTCACCCAAAGAAATTTAGGGTATTGGTATGATGAAAAAGATTCACCCAAAGAAATTTGGGTATTGGTATGATGAAAAAAGATTCACCCCCAAAGAAATTTGGGTATTGGTATGATGAAAAAAGATTCACCCAAAGAAAATTTGGGTATTGGTATGATGAAAAGATTCACCCCGAAATTTGGGTTTGGTATGATGAAAAAGATCACCCAAAGAAAATTTGGGTATTGGTATGATGAAAAAGATTCACCCAAGAAATTGGTATGATATTGGGTATTGGTATGATGAAAAAGATTCACACCAAAGAAATTTGGGTATTGGTATGATGAAAAAGATCACCCAAAGAAAATTGGTATGATGAAAAAAGATTCACCCAAAGAAAATTTGGGTATTGGTATGAATGAAAAAGAGAAATTTGGGTATTGGTATGATGAAAAAAAGATTCACCCCAAAATGATGAAAAAAGATTCACCCCAAGGAAATTTGGGTATTGGTATGATGAAAAAAGATTCAAAATTGGTATGATGGAAAAAAGATTCACCCAAAGAAATTTGGGTATTGGTATGATGAAAAAAGATTCACCCAAAAATTTGGGTATTGGTGATGAAAAAAGATTCACCCAAAGAAATTTGGGTATTGGTATGATGAAAAAAAGATTCACCCAAGAAATTTGGGTATTGGTATGATGAAAAAAGATCACCAAAAAAATTTGGGTATTGTATGATGAAAAAGATTCACCCAAAGAAATTTGGGTATTGGTATGATGAAAAAAGATTCACCCAAAGAAATTTGGGTATTGGTATGATGAAAAAGATTCACCCAAAGAAATTTGGGTATTGGTATGATGAAAAAAGATTCACCCAAAGAAATTTGGGTATTGGTATGATAAGTACTGACACCAAAAAGTAGATTTCTAGCTTGAACCAATTTTTGAGCATTTAGTTTAATATGAAGCCTCCCAAAATCCATCAGGAGATGAAAAACTCTGAATTCAAACAAGCAGTACTCTTCTTAAAATTGACCTTGTGTCACATCCTGCTCATGGTGGAGAAGGGGTAAATGCATACAGATCAATGCTTGTATATCATGTGTTATTATTCATGCAAGCTGTTACCAGAAACAAAATCTAAAACAAATTTTGGATTTTCAGAGATGCTGATAGGTACACGTCCTACATTCCTGACTCACAAAAATCTAAAATGACGAAGTAAAATCATATCCATGCGTCGCAGTGTTTTTCTTTTTTCGTCCCTCACCATTTCACGCTAACTGTAAATACATTTCAGTAGTTTCTTAGAAACGAATTATACAGGATAGGTTACAAGGTAGGAGTTAGACGGCATGGGTTGGGACCCAAAAATTTTCCTGGTGACTCCTTCAAAGCAAATAGGTGCGTCCCAGGACACACTAAATCAAAAAGTTATCAGCATCACTGGATTTTGGATAAAATCTTCGCTGATAAAATCTAAAAAAATTTTTTTTTGATTTGTTGTTATTATGGCTTTTTTGAGGGAGTCTATCCCTTTTTCACTAGCGCTAGACCAAGGAGATTGTTTTGGCGTTTGAGGTACCATCAGCTCCTCACATTACTGCAAAAATCCCCATGCTACTCATATGCTAAGTTGGTGAGGGCCAGTATCGAACCCAGAACCTTGTGGTTCCAAGTCAACCACCCTAAATTTAGGTGAAAAATCCCTACTTTTTTTTTTTTTTTTTTTTTTTTTAACTACCCTTTATTTTACCCTGATTCATGGTGATAATAAATTTTTATTAACCTTACTGTTAAGTTTCTGTCTGCTAATTTTATGTTTCCTTGTGACAGTTTAGAAATAAAATGTATTTTGCCCCAACCCTTAACAGTCAGAATTATCCTGATGATCCATTAGGAGAAACCTACAAAGATTGTTTCTGACTCATTAGGCTTACTTTATCATTATTCATTAGTTTTACTTGGTGTATTGAGCACTTTAGTATATTTAACTTAGGTAACTCTTATAGGATATTTTTTCTTTTGGCCATTATAATAAGGCCAAATTATTATTTTCAGGTGGTGCATATGATTTTTTTTTCTTCATGTATTTTTTTTTCTTCAAACAAAAATTTGGGTAATTTGTGAGGAAGTGCGTCCCGGTCCCCTGCTTCAAAAATTGCTACCCAGTGACTATCAAAATAACAACCCCAGCTCGTCGTAATTCTTGTTTATTTATCGTAATTTGTAATTCTTGTTTAGATATGAAGATGGATATATAGTTTGGAATAGACAGAGATAGATAGATAAACAAACAAAATAATATAGATAGATATGAACAAATGGAGATAGATAGATATTTTCGACAAGTAAATGTATTTGGGGGAGGGTCGCTTCTTTTTTTGTCGTAATTCTTGTTTATTTAAACTCAAAACAAGACATTAAACAAACATGAATAAAAAAAAATCTTAGTATTTAAAGTAATATTGATAAATATGAACAAATTGAGATAGATAGATAGATAGATATGAACATGGATAGTTTTGAATAGACTAAGCTGGGTCGTTATTTTAATAGTCACCAGGTAGCAATTTTTGAGGCAGGAAACCGGGACGCACTTCCTCATAAATTATCAAAATTTGTCATTACAAATTATAGATGCGAGATTTGTTCTTTTTTTTTTTTTTTTACACTGTCAGAGTTTCGAAATTATATAGTGATGTTGAGAGCTTTTTAATTTAGTGCATCCTGGGATGCACATATTTGCTTTGAATGAGTCCCAGGGAAAATTTATGGGTCCAAACTAAAGTTTCTTAATAGATTGTAGGGTTTTATTTATGATCTGGGAAAACAACTAAAGCCGTCTAACCCATACCTCATAACCTATATTGTATAATTCTTTTAAGAAACTATTGAAATGTATTTACAGTTAGCTTAAAATGGTGGGGAAAGAAAAAAGAAAAACACTGGAACGCACAGATTTAGAACCTTTTAGATTTCTGTGTCAGGGATGCAAGACATGTACCTATCAGCATATATATAAGTAAAGAAATAACAAAAAACAGATTTAGCATTATAGTCTATTTCAGGGAGCTTAGACAAAGTGTCTAACTCTCCCGACTCATCAGATGGGAATGATGAGTCGGGACAGTTAGACACTTTGTCTAAGCTCCCTGAAATAGACTATAATGCTAAATCTCTAAGTCTTTTGTTATTTCTTTACTTATATATTTGCTCTGTGACTCTAACATTAAGAGCACACATTGAGCTCTCAAACTGCGACAGGTTTTGTTTAAATAAAACTCTTGTGTCATAAGGAAGATTTCTTCTCTGGACTTTTGGATTATATATATATATATATATATATATATATATATATATATATATATATATATATATATATATAAAAATGTTGTTCTGGTTCAAACGGGAGAAAATGTAATATTTAATAAAAAAATATCTAGTATGTAGAGTATGTTAATAAAGTGAAGCAATTTTATTAATAATTGAGATTTAAATAAATATAAAATCATGGAGAATGTGATGTAAATAACTAAGGGAATTGTGACTTGAGTTGTAATATATATATTTATCAACCTTCCACACAAGCAGGATGCAACACAAGGTCAATTTCTAAAGCGGTTTAAAAGGTTTGAATTCAGAGTTTTCCTTCTACTAGACTGGAGATAACAGAAAAATTACAGAAACACGCACAACCTATATATATATATATATATATATATATATATGTATTGATCAAAGCCTGAAGAAGATACCAGAATATCTGAAACACGTGTTGCGTATGTGAAATAAAAAGAATAAAACATTTTTTCTGAGAACGATACATTTTGCGGACCTTCTTTTTATATATATATATATATATATAAATACTCTCAAACCAAATTAAACTAGTTAATAAATAATTTTAGCCTTTCGAATTTTAACTATTAATACAACCTATAATATACCTTTCATTAAATAATAATTGAAAAAATAATTCCCATAAATTAATCCAAATTTTTAATCCAATAAACAAAAACCGTTCCCGATCTTCGATAAATAAGCGTTCCTCTACTAAAGATAAGTCCCATTCCAACGGGCATGTATTATACCATCTAAGATTAATCGAAAACTCGATTAATTTAACTAAAGTAACCCTGAAGAATCAATCGATGAAACTCGAGTAGGTTACTCCTTTCCATTGTTAAAATAAATTTTTGCTCTACATTGTATTGAGCACTTTGTATTTGTTTTTTTCTCATTCTTAACCTCTGGATACTGTACGCTTCCAACGATCGTACTCATACCCACCGGTAAGTTACTACTTATATATATATATATATATATATGCTGATATCAAAGTTCTTCAAAAGTAGATGCATTCTTTAATGTATGGACATTGCCATTTTGAAATGCCAGATTTTTGTTTACTTTGTTCCATCTAAATCACATTTACCAGTGGGAAAGGCATATGGTCACCATATAAAACAACTAGAAAGTGAAAATATCAAATTGCATTTTTAGGAGTTTTGGTAAGTGTCAAAATATAGAATCATATTGGCAGAATATTGGGTCACTTCAGAATAAGGAAATTTCTTACAAGCAATGTCCTCAAATTAACACTTGTTTAAAAAGATCTTATTATAAATGGAGATTGTGTGTCTGTAACTGAATCTATATTACAACTCCTGAAGGTGCATGGTCTAATGGTTAGAGCCGTAGGAAATGGACTTGTCAACCCGAGTTCAATTCCTGGACGAAGCTGTTGGCATTTCACATAGCGCTAATACTCTTGGGAAAGGTATGAATCTTATTCTCCCTCTAGCTATGGGTAAATAGCATGGCAGACTATGCTCTTTAACTATGGCTAGGTAACCAGTCTAGGAGAAGGAAAACTCTGAATTCAAACCTTTTAAATCGCTTTAGAAATTGACCTTGTGTTGCATCCTGCTTGTGCGGAGGGTTGATAAATATATATATTACAACTAAAGTCACAATTCCCTTAGTTATTTACGTCACATTCTCCATGATTTTATATTTATTTAAATCTCTATTATTAATAAAATCGCTTCACTTTATTAACACTGTTGACCATATCTACATACTAGATATTTACCACGTACCCCACATGTACGGGTTAGGCACAAGGCCCTATTAATGTGGGAACACCCACTCATGGGTGGCAGGTGCAAAAAATGCGTTGATCCTGTCAGCATTCTCCCTCAATGTGAGCGCCTCAGGCACTGGGCAATAAACTCAGCCCTGCCCCATTAAATCGAAATGGCAGGTGTTGCTTGGGGGAACGGAACCTTGGGATCAACAATGTTAACATGTATGGTCCAGGGCCGAAGCCACTAGACCCCCACCCCCGGTCAAAACTGGAGTTAGATATGTTGGACATATCTACACACTAATAACATGCAATTGTATTTATATATACAACAAAATAGGAAGCGCGTGGTGTAATGGTTAAAGTCATGGGAAATGGACTCGTCGCCCCGAGTTCAAATCCTGGATGTGGTAATTGCATTTCACTTAGTGCTAATACCCTTGGGAAAGGTATGAATCCTGCTCTCCCTCTAGCTATGGGTAAATAGCAGGGCAGTCTGGGCTCTTTAACCTTGGTTAGACAACCAGTCTAGGAGAAGGAAAACTGAATTCAAACCTGTTAAACTCCACTTAAGAAATTGACCTTGTGTTGCATCCTGCTCGTGCGGAGGGGTTGGTAAATAAATATATATATATATATATACATACATACATACATACACACAACAAAATAGTGGTTTACAGTGTGAATGGGAAGTCTAATTTGCATGTTGATATTAAAAATTTGATTTTGATAAATATGTGCTTAGTATCATTGGTTTCCAATTGTTTGGTTTTATCTTAATGAATATGAACAAAAATCTCAGGGATAAATCTTTAAAGAAATCCATCAACAAGAAGAAATAACTGTAATTTTATTCTTTTCTTCCTATTTTAAATAAATAGTTAAATTAGGAAAATTTAGCAATGAAAGACGGGAGTGATGGAAGAGTTTCAGTTGTTCTATTTTTTCAATTATACCAACCTCTGTTTCAAATCTGTATTATTTAGTTTCATTAGCCATTCTAATTTAGACATTTTATTACAAAAATACGTGCACATGGAGAGCACAAATATTTGCTAGTAAGAATAATGGGGTTTAATTTGAAACCAACATTAATCCTTATACATCCTTGTGCAAATTAATTGAAACAAAATAAATAATTCTGTTATCTTATTATAATGGAGATTTGGTGTGTCTGTAAGTGAAACTGTCACTGCTTATGTCACAATACCATCAGGAATTGCGTCAGTTTATCAAGGAGTATTTTTAATCTATAGTCAAAATCATTATTACATAGAATAAATCTTATTTATCAATGACGTCTCAGTTAGATTTGCCAGAAAACACCCTATGTAAGTTAAATTGCGATGTACTCACCCTTTATTTAAGAAATGATTAAATAGTAAACATTTTTGTACAAGGATTGATTTCATTTTTTAATGCAAGAAAAATAAGATACCAGCTTTCTATAAAAAAAAAAAAAAAAAAAAAAAACGAAAACGAAAACGAAACGAGAAAAAAAAACGAAACGAAACGAAACAAGAAAAAAAACAAACGAAACGAAACGAAACAAAAAAAAAACAAACGAAACGAAACGAAACGAAACAAGAAAAAAAAACAAATGAAACGAAACAAGAAAAAGAAAAAAAAACAAAGAAACGAAACGAGAAGAAAAAAAAAAAGAAGAAATGAAAAAAAATTCTGAATTCAAACAAGCAGTACTCTTCTTAAAATTGACCTTGTGTCACATCCTGATCAAGGTGGAGAGGGGGTAAATTCATACAGATCAATGCTTGTATTTCATGTGTTATTATTCATGTAAGCTGTTACCAGAAACAATATCTAAAAAACAATCTTGGCCAATAAAATCAAGAAATGTTTTAAGGATTTTGGATAGTTTTAAATTCTAGAAAAAAAAGTTGTTGTTGTTGTTATTGTTATTATTATTAATATTAATAATAATAATAATAACAACAACAATATTTATGATGATGATGATTTTTTTTGTATGCTAATTTTATATTTCCTTGTGTCAGTTTAGAAATAAAATGTATTTTTCCCCAACCCCTATCAATCAGAATTATCCTGATGATCCATTAGGAGAAAAAACTATGAAGATTGTTTCTGACTCATTAGATTTACTTGGTGTATTGAGCACTTTAATATATTTAACTTAGGCAACTCTTATGCTTTAGTAGATGTTTTTATGCCTAAGTTACGTGTAGATAATATAAAAAAATATTCCAACAACTCTCTATTAATAATAGAGAGTTCTTGGAATATTTCTTATATAAAGATGTGCTCTAATTCCCCACCTTGATTTATAGACTAGCCGAGGTCACATGATTTACTGATCCAGCCAATCAACAAACCCTACTGTGTGGCTGATACACTATTTAAACCCCCACTGGTCATAATTACAATTACGCTCACTGAGGACGTACATAGGATAACCAGATCTTTACCAGAGGAACCAAAGGATGCATTATCGAGGGACTCTTTACCGAGCATCCAATTCCGCTGGACAAGCGCTCTTGCTTGAAGGC
Source organism: Doryteuthis pealeii (assembly GCA_023376005.1). Classification (NCBI taxonomy): domain Eukaryota; kingdom Metazoa; phylum Mollusca; class Cephalopoda; order Myopsida; family Loliginidae; genus Doryteuthis; species Doryteuthis pealeii. Next base: position 28,917,569 of record CM042181.1, read on the forward strand.
CAAAGGATGGCCCATAAAAACTTAACAAAAGTAACTATGATTTTTGGATAATAGATAAAAGGTGACCTACCAATTTCTGATTGGTCAGCATATCATTACCTGTTGATTTCTGGCAAGGAAGAGAGTGAAAGAAAGTGATGAGTTGTCAGTCTGGACTGAACTGTTGAAGGGAACAGATGCAAGATGAGTGTGTTCCAAGGTATTTTTTACTTGGGAAAATAGAGGAGCTCAGAAAAAAAAAAAAAAAAAAAAAAAAAAAAAAAGAAGAAGAAAATCTTGTGTCGTTATTAAAAACTATCAATAGCACAAGACCAGATATCCTAAAAGTGCTAAACTTGCAAATTGGTCGGAAAATTAAAAAGGAAACTTTTTTGATGGTCCCCCATGACAATTTAACTACAGTGTATGAATGAACTTTTTGCAAATTGTGTTACAGTTTAGGGGTTTGGGGATTAAGGTTGTTTTTAATTACGTATTGCTTTAAAAAAAATTTTTAAAAATAAAAAAATAAAAAAAATATTAATACATTTCATTAACCATTGAAATTAATTATTGAACCCAACATATTAGTCTCAGTTGTTTGTGTTAGCAATGTATAATTTCTATTAAACTTGGTTTTAAAAAAATATTTTAACATTAAATGTATAGTAATTTGTTGTTTTTTTTGGGGGGGTTTTAAGCAATACGTAATTAAAAACAACCTTCATCCCCAAACCGTAACACAATTTGCAAAAAGTTCATTCATAGACTGTAGTTAACTTTTAAAGTCCTATACCACCTCATTACACCTAGTCTCATTCATTTTCGTAATACACCCCAAACGATAGCCTTTGTTTAAATGTAATATTAAACATATTTAAAAGAAGTCTTTGATTTAAGGGAAATAACAAGTAACTTTAGATGCAAAGTTCATTTTTAGCCATATTTTTATGTCCTTATAGGAATGCTCTGGAATTAGAAAATTCTCAACAGTATATTAAGAGTTAAACTGTCATGGGGAACCACCAAAAATGTTTTTGTTTTAATTTTCTGACCAATTTGCAAGTTTAGCCCCCAAAAGTTTCTAAGGTAATTTCCAGACTTGAAGAACAGCTGAAAATGTCAGCCCAACAACAGATTAAGAAATACCAGCAATTCTGATCCAGCCCCAAAGAAGTAAAACAGGAGAATTAGGAGATAAGTATAGAATTATTACTATTACTTCATCACTCCCTCAATGCTACACTTATTCTAGTTATGCCATTTTTACCTGTGCCATTATTACCAATATACAAAAAAAATATAGACACCCATTGTTCCTTTGCATTTTTTTGGCTCAAATGAAAAATATTCTAACACAATTCTAAAATCTATAAATTAAAATAAGAAATGAAAAAAAATAAAAATAAAGACCCTTGTTAAAGTACATATTTTTAAAGTATTTTGGACCATATGACCTTTAGGCACCCCTTTTTGATCTTGATTCAGAAGGACATGTTTTTCATTTACACCGTCAATATCCGGTTTTGCTAAAAGACGATTTTTAGAGTCTTTTTTTTTTTTTTTTTTTTTTTTTTTTTTTAAATAAAAGTAACCCCTAACCCTAATCCCTAAAAAACAACCGGATTTTGACAGTGTAAATGAAAAACATGTCCTTATGAATCGAGATCGCAAAAGGAGTGCCTAAAGGTCATATGGTTCAAATATTCTAACACAAAATTCTTATTTCTCTGAATGTTTGAGATGAGGTTTGATGATTAGTATTATGAATATGTCTAATTGGACACATGGCCTAGTGAATAAGGTAGTTAGGTTAAGACAGCTCTAAGTGACAGTTATCTCTAGATTGCAGGTTCAATCCTGACCAAGAGCAGGAGTAACAGAATAATAATTAACACAGCTTAATTCCCCTACCCCAGCTATGGTTAGCGGAATGAGAACAGGATACCCCCGTGGACAGAATAAATGGTTAGGTTCAAAGTTCCGTGATGGCTCCCGATTACAAGAAAGTTCCCGATTACGACAAGAAAGTTCCAGAGTCCAAAAAGAAATACCTGAAGAAGGCCAGAGGGCATATCGGCTGAAACATTGTACAAATAACAATGAAGCTAAGGACAATATTCCGAATAACGCAGATAATACAAAATTCTTAAATCTATGAATTAAAATAAGAAATGAAATAAATAAATAAAGACCCTTGTTAAAGTACATATTTTTAAAGAATTTTTAATAAGAATTTGAAAAAGTAGTGGATTCAAATGAATTATTGCGATCCTCATGTTGACCTATTTAGTGAAAACTTATTTGCTATATAATATGACTATTTGCCATTCTAAACATTTCAAATTTAAAAATGGCCGCAATAATTCAAAATGGCCGCCATTAAGATTAATTGCTATTCCTTATACAAGCAAGAATATGTACCTCTGAGTGTAAGTATTTAAGTTTTAATGTAATAAAATATATTAAATTAGAAAGTCTAACGAAATTAAATAAGAACACATAAAAAGATTACTTATTTTAATTATATTTCAATTGGTTTCTATATAAAATCATTCATAGGACACATTGATAAACTTTTGAAAATTCTGATGGTATTGTGACATAAGCAGTGATTTAGTTTGTTACTGACAAAATAAATAAAATACAATAAAAAGCAAATAAAAGACAAAAGAAAATGTACAAACAAGAAGAACAATATAAATAACTTAGAATAAGAATATATAAAGAATAAAAGATAAAACAAATAGATAGAAAAATACTTGTTATTAAATCTATATGAATATAGATAAGAGTTTTATTTTTTAACTTTTTAAATCCCAGGTAATACAGGGTAGCTCTGCTAGTTTGGTATTTGTGACCTCTATGGATAAAATGACTCCTGATAGTGAATTGCAAATAACTGGCCAACTAATAACAGCAAAAAGATGTGAATGTTTTTTTGGGGAACACCATCTGAGATACACGGCAGCCATATTGGATAGCCACAACATCTGTATGCTCAGCAACAACACCCTATTATTCCCTATATTGAAAATTATTACTACTAGCAAATATATGCACCCTCCGGGTGCAAGTATTTAAGTTTTAATGTAATAAAATATTGTATTAAATAAGAAAGGCTAATGAAACTAAATAAGAATGCAGAGAAAAAGTTTTGAAACAGAGGGAGTATAATCGAAAAATAGAACAACTGAAACTTACTCTTCAATCACTCGTCTTTCATTGTTATTTTTTCTAATTAAAGTATTTAGTTAAAAGAGGAAGCAAAGAATAAAATGATGTTATTTTTTCTTGTTAATGGATTTCATTTAAGATTCATTGAAGAGATTTTTGCTTATATTCATTAAAATAAAACCAAACAATTAGAAATCAATAATACTAAGCACATATTTATTAAAACCACATTATTAATATCAATATGCAAATTAGTTCACACTGTAAACCGCTATTTTGTTGTATATATAAATACAATTGCATGTTGTTAGTATGTAGATATAATTAACAGTACTAATAAGAATGTAGATAAAAAGATTTTGAACAGAGGGGGTATGATTGAAAAATAGAACAACTTTGAAACTAACTCTTCCATCATTTTCCGTTACTCCCGTCTTTCATTGGTAAATTTTCCTAATTAAACTGTTTAGTTAAAATAGGAAGTAAAGAATAATATTACAGTTATTTCTCCTTGTTCAGGGATTTCTTTTAAGATTTATTGAAGAGATGTTTGCTCATATTCAATAAGATAAAACCAAACAATTAGAAATCAATAATACTAAGCATATATTTATCAAAATCAATTTTTTAAGTTCAATATGCAAATTAGCCTTCCCATTCATACTGTAAACCTCTATTTTGTTGTATATATAAATACATTTGCATGTTATTAGTATGTGGATATGGTCAACAGTCTTAATGGTGTAAAACCATTTTATTAATAATTGAGGTTTAAATAAAAATAAAATATGATGTAAATAACTAAAGGAATTGTGACTTGTATAGTAATATAGTTTCGGTTACAGACAGACAAACCCACAATCTCCATTATAATAAGATTTAGAAATCTTTGATTTTAGGGAAATAATAGGTAACTTTAAATGAAAACACCAATTTTGGCCATTTTTTGATAAATTCTTATAGGAATAGGGCTTTGGACTTAAAAATTCTCAACAGGATGTTAAGAGTTAATAAATAAGATTCCATGTATTACTGATTTTGACTATAAATTAAATACTCATTGATAAACTTGAGCAATTCCTGAGGGTATTATGACATAAGCATTGACAAGACAAACAGACATCAAATCTCCATAACAATAATAAGATATACACAACATTTAAGCCGATGTGCCCTCCAGAACCTGTGATTTTTCTTTCAACAACAAGTCTGTAGTATCATCTGCGTTATTCGGACTATTGTCCTCTTCTTTATTGTTATCTGTACAAAGTTTTGGCCAATATGCCCTCCGGCCTTCTTTAGGTATTTCTTGTCAGACTCAGGAACCTTCTCGAACTAGGGAAACATCTCAGATTCGGAAACCTTCTTTTCGGACTTGGGAACCTTCTTGTGGTAATCAGGAGCCATCACGAAACTTTGAACTTAACCCTTTATTCAGTCCATGGGGGTATCCTGTTCTCATTCCGCTAACCATAGCTGAGGTAGGAGTTGTGTTTATTATATACCTGTAGAAGGCCGGAGGGCATATCGGCCGAAACATTGTACAGATAACAATAAAGATGAGAACAATAGTCCGAATAACGCAGATAATACTAATCATCAAGCCTCATCTCTGTCTGCAGTAAGCTTTCAATCAAGAGATAAGTCAGCTGAACTTCCTTGGCATTAATAGTCCAGTGTGTGATATCAAGACTGTGAACAATCTTAAATGCTTTTCTCTCCTGCCATACTATTGGCAAATTTTTACCAAGAGTTGCTTGTAACCAGTGCTGGTAGGACCTAAATATATAGAAGTGACACTTTTACTTGCATATTATACCATCCGTGGTGTAAAGGTTAGAGTCATAGGAAATGGGCTCATGGACAAGAGTTCAAATCCTGGACAAGGCTGTTTGCATTTCACATAGCATTAATACCTTTGGAAATTACTCTCCCTCCAGCTATGGGCAAATAGTAGGGGAGACTGGGATCTTTAACCTTGGTTAGGCAACCATACTAGAAGGAAAACTGAATTCAACCTGCTAACCCCTACTTAAGAAATTGACCGTGCATCACATCCTGCTTGTGTGGAGGGGGTTGGTGTGTGTGTGCGGGTATATATATATATATATATATATATGGTATTTGTGGAAAAAGTGACTTACCAGTGAAAATGGTCACAGTGGTTAGTTGATTCAAGTTTCACAATGATAAGGCAGCGACATAACAAATATAAAGTGCTCAATACATTAGTAGAGCAAATTTATTATCATAAAGATACACGGTAATAACCTACTCGAGTTTCACCATAAGGATCTTCAGGGTTAAATCCACTGGATTAATCAAGATATTGATTAATTGCAGTTGATGTCACGTGTGTGTTTTTTCACGATAAACGAAATGAATAAGATATTTGGTTATTATTTAAACGCTGAAGATCGTTATGGTGAAACTCGAGTAGGTTATTACTGTGTACCTTGAATCCATATATTCTCCCTCCAGCTATGGGTTAAATAGTAGGGCAGACTGGGCTCTTCAGCCTTGGGTAGGTAACCAGTCTAAGAGAGGGATAACTCTGAATTCAAAATTCCTGAGGTCGGTCGTTGATTGGGTTTGTGGCAACCCTTGATGCACCAATTCTTTCCTATCGACTGTGCCAAAAAGTGTGGATGGTCCAAAACAAGCCTTCACCACTATAAACAAATCCCTGTGAGGGAGTTCATTGTGTGTATGAACCCTCATACGTCGAAAATCGACGGGAGAATCCATTTTTTTTAAATTATATATATATTTATTGCACACTATTTAATAATCCAACAACTTTTTATATTTGAAGACAAAGAGCAGTCAGAACAAAATGAGACTATTGGATATCAGGAAAGCTGTATCCTAAATCTTGGCCAATGGGTGAGCCATTTTACCAAAGGTTTTGTGTCGAGGATGTCCTATTACCAGCTAAGAGAACTTTTTATATTTGAAGACAAAGAGCAGTACAAACAAAGTAGGAATGCTAATAATAACTAATAATCCAACAAAAGTTCTCTATGCAGGTAACAGGACATCCTTGAAACAAACCCTTTTGTAAAATGGCTGTACTATACTGAAAATGTAGTAAACACTTATTGCTTTTAACACTTATGATACTAAACTTTATCATTTCTGAAGAGATTTCATTGGCATGACATTCAGGTCCATTTTGACCCAGAGTGACACTTCCTGTTAGAGCTCTTCTTATGGGTCAAGTAGATATATTTAAGAATTACTACTTACAAATACTTGATAGGATGAAAGCTGTCTAACTCCTACCTTGTAACCTATCCTGTGTAATTCATTTCTAAGAAACTTTTGAAATGTATTTATAGTTAGCTTGAAATGGTGAGGGAAGAAAAAAGAAAAACACTGTGACACATGGATATGATTTTAATTTGTCCTATTAGATTTTGTGCGTCAAGGGATGCAGGACGTGTACCTATCAGCATCTCTGGATAGGTGAAACCCATAGTAACAGCAGGTACTATAAATAATTGAGGGTCCATGTGTTAAAGTTTAGTAAATTCTAAGAATGGTATGAGCACCGGAATGTATTTACCAACCCCTTCCGCACAAGCAAGATGTGAAACAAGTTCAATTTCTTAAGCAGAGTTTAACAGGTTTGAATTCAAAATTTTTCTTCTACTAGAACAGTTGAAACAACAAGGTCAAATAGTCCAGTCAGAGGGCTGACTGGGCTTTTTGATCTGTGTTGGAGTGCCACACCTACCATTAGCTCCCCATTTTATGGCACAAGTCCAAGCTGTGGTATTCGTGCTGAGTTGGCAAGGATCGGTATTGAACCCAAAAGCTTGTGTTTCCTAGGTGGATGCTCAACCAATCGAGTTAAACTGTCCAGTAGGGTAGGTCGATTTTGGAACTATAACCTTTCCCATGTGGCAAAAGTTGCATATTAACAAAGAATTACCACAAAAAATATTTTTCTTCAAAACTTTACCTTCATTTGAGGAAAAAGATTTTTATCTTTTAAAATGTTGTCTCTGTTACAACTTAATCAATTAGGTAAAAAGCAGCATATCGGAGGTGTCGGTGGTGATGAGGATATTTTCAATTTCAATTCTGGCTATAATATCTTATTCATTTCATCTTAGTAAAATAAAATGACAACTTTTTCTGTTATCTATACAACATTTCGGCCAAAGTGTCCTCCGGCTGCCTTCAGGTATTTCTTGTTGGACTCGATTATGACAAGAAGGTTCCCGAGTTCAAGAAGACTCTCGAGTCTGACAAGAAATACCTGAACAAAGCCAGAAAGCACACTGGCCGAAACGTTGTATGGATAACAATGAAGATGAGGACAATAGTCCAAATAATACTAATTATCAAACCTTGTCTCAAAAATTCAGAGAAACAACCTTTTGTTTTAAATATTGAAATTGTTAATTTTTCTAACCAATTTCTGGGCCAAATGTTGTAAAAACGAGGATTTTTTCATGCATTTTAATCGACGATCTTCCAGCCATCACCAACTTAACACACGAGTACCTGAGCTTGGATCTGCATGGTAAAGTGGGGAGCTGATGGTAGGTGTGGCATTTCCAAATGTTATTTCCTCAAACAATGGTTCAAGAAATCTAGTTTTTGATATCAGTATTTATTATACAAGCATACAACTTTCGCTGTTTGAGAGAATTTAATTTTTTTTTTTTTAAGTGAAAAATGAACCTACCCTAATAGGCAATCTCTGAGTTAAAGGGAGATAAATGTGTATATATGACAAAAAGTTCCTTTACCTATATCATATGTAACTAGCAAAATAAAAAGACGCCCTCCGGGCGATGTAAAAATAATTTTTTTCAAGATATTACCTGAGGGGATGGGAGCTGAAAATTCAATGTCATAGAGTGTGTACCATAAGTATGTAAAATCGTCAAATCTATTAAAGGAGTAAACAAAAAAAAAAAAAGAAAGAAAATTTGAAATGGAAACAGTTCCGATAACTTGAAATATATATTAGAATAAAACAATCTATATATAAATATATAACGCCGGGCATCTATTTATTGAAACAATGAGGATTGTCTAATGCTGCATGCTCACATTTTGAGTATATTTATTCTATGTTATGACATTGGATTATGTGTTGGGTAATGTGACGTAAGCAGGGATTCAGTTTTTGTTACAGACAAAAAAACGGAAGCGAATCTCCATTATTAATAGAATAGTTGCCAATCAAGTGACGTATATACTTGTGTAATGAACGATTTTTTATAGTTTTGTTTTATTTCTACGCTTTCAAATTTGATTTAAATAAATATTTCTTATATTGTTCCTAACAATATTTCTGATTTTCTCAGATGAAACTTGATAATTTGTTTTGTTTTACGGAATATCAATCTCAGTGGGTCATTTAATGCCAATAAAGTTTTGAAATAAATTCATTCTCAATGGATACTCAATTTTTTTATAAATACATTTTTCTATTTAACCCATAGATGGGACCCTAACAGATACTACCATTCCGGGTCAGAGTGGATCAGGGAGCAATGGTGATGAAGTGGTGCTCCACATTCCCCAAACCTCCAAAACTGGAACCTCACCATCAGATAGAGTTTAATGTCATTCCCATGTAGACCCTCAGCCATCACCTTCTAGCACCCATATGATAAAACAGCTGGGGCTTGCCATAAGGGTTAGGGCAATCATATAGGTTCTAGGGCTTGATGTGACCAGCCGATTGATCGGAGGGGGCCCTCCCCAACCACAAATCAAGCCCAAGAAAGGGCCAAAGTAGAGTATTGCAAGTCATGGACTGCTCAACCACCTTAAGCATCACGGGTTGCCACCTACAGCCAACAAGTGGCCCCATTAGGGGTGTCTTACCCCTCTGCAGAGATGCAGTCAGTGTATTCTAACGCTCCTGCCAACAGAGCGGTTGATAATTTGTATTATTTGGATTTTTCAGACTATTGTCCTCATCTCTATTGTTATATATACAACATTGGACATATGACACAATGGATTGAGTTAATACAGTTCTAAGTGACAATCATCTTTAGGTTGCAGGTTCAATCCTGGTCAAGGGTGATAACAACAATACTTAACATAGCTTAACATTTGTACCCGGTCATGATTAACTGAATCAGAACAGTCTACCCCAGTAGATTGAATAAAGGGTTTGATTTGAAGTTCCGTGAAGGCTCTTAAGTTTGACAAGAAGGTTTGCCCTCGTGGACATATGACGCAATGGACATAAGAGTGGAGCTTGCAATTTAGATGGAATGCCACGCCTACCATCAGCTCCTACTTTACTATGCAGATCCAAGCTCAGGTACTCATGTGCTAAGTTGGTGATGGCTGGAATTGAACCCAAAACCTTGTGGTTCCTAGGCAGATGCTCTACCATTTGAGCTAAACTGTCCAATCTAATTAGAAACTTAATGGAAGTTTGCATTTGTACTACTCTCACCACCATTTTAATTTCTCAAGGAAGATAGCTATTAAGTACTAATTACGGTACATTTTTGAATTTATATATTTATTTGCAATCATTATCACATAAAGCCCACGCATCCATCCCTTATATGGAACAGAAAAAAAGGAAGGTGGGTATTATCTAAACACAAATTTCTGAAATGTCTGATTGTAGAGAGAAGTATACCAGTCGTCACCAACTCAGTACTTGAGTATCTGTGCAGTAAAGTCAAGAGCTGATGGTAGGTGTAGCACTCTACCTCAGACACAAAAACAATTTTCCTGGTCTAGCACTGGTGAAAAGGGGGATAGACTCTCTCTGTCCAGCTGATAGTGATAATAGGCCACTGTTGGCTTTACTACTTATGGTAAAAAGAACAGAGATGGAATGTAGAGAGAAAAAGAGAGAAAAAGAGAGAAAAGAGAGAGAAAAGAGAGAAAGGAGAGAAAAGAGAAAAGAGAGAGAAAAGAGAAGAGAGAAAAGAGAGAAAAGAGAGAGAGAAAAGAGAGAGAGAAGAGAGAGAAAAGAGAAAAGAGAGAGAGAAAAAGGAGAGAGAAAAGAGAAAAAGAGAGAGAGAGAAAAAGAAGAAAAAGGAGAGAGAAAAAGAGAAAAAGAGAGAAAGAGAAAGAGAAAAAGAGAAAAAGAGAGAGAGAAAGAGAGAGAAAAGGAGAAAAAAGAGAGAAAGGAGAAAAAGAAAAAAGAGAGAAAAGAGAAAAAGAGAGAAAGAGAGAAAAGGAGAAAGGAGAAAGAAAAAAAGGAGAAAAGAAAAAGAGAGAAAGAGAAAAAGAGAGAAAAGAAAAAGAGAAAAAGAGAGAGAGAAAAGAGAAGAAGAAAAGAGAAAAAGAGAGAAGAAAGGAGAAAAAGAGAAAGAAAGAGAGAGAAGAAAGAGAAAAAGAGAGAAGAAAAAGAGAAAAAGAAGAGAAAGAAAGAGAGAAGAAAGAGAAAAAAAGAGAGAAAAGAAGAAAGAGAGAAAAAGAGAGAAAGAAAGGAGAAAAAGAGAGAAAGAAAGGAGAAAAAAGAGAGAAAGAAGAAGAGAAAAAAGAGAGAAAGAAAGGAGAAAAAGAGAGAAGAAAGAAAGAAAGAGACAGAGAGAAAGACAGAGACAGAGAGAAAGACAGAGAGAAAGACAGAGAGACACAAAGACAGAGAGACCCCCAGAACTAGAGAGACACTCAATCCAAAAAAAAAGAAAAAAGGTAAAATAGTGAGGTAGGGGGCAGGATCACTGATAGTTTGATTGATAGTTCATTGTAGAATCAACATCATACTGATCTTCACAGGAAGACTGTGACTAGTGTCCAGTCACCAGACAAGAAAAATAAAGACAGTAATCGAATAAAAGGTCTGTACAAACTACCAGAACACAGTCAAGTGCTTGGTATATATGGATAAAAGTATCCACACTAAAACCAGCAGCCAATGGGAAACCTGGGAATGGACTTGGCTATGGTACACAGTGGAATAACCCAACCTGCTATTTAAACCACCTACCAAATCTGGATTCTAAGAACAGATTCAACTTGCAACACAGCTGAATAATGGTCACGCAAAACTAATCTCTACATGGCACTGCGAACAGGATTCCAACCAGTGAGGGAATATCCATTCCTTAATTGAATGACTGTATACATCATGCAACACCCTCTTGTTAAAAATGAGACCGTCCAAATCATCCAAGATGAAATGCAAAAATGTAAATCTTGATTATCTGGTGTTGCTTATCCACCAAATTCTTATGAATGTCGTCACCTTAGCTAAATAACAGACCATCCCACTTTTATTAGAAAGAAAGGGAAGAAAAAGGACATGCTACACAGAAAAATATTATAAGAAAGAAATAAAGAGAGGGAAGGAGAAAGATAGAGAGGGAGTGAGCGGACAGAAGCAATAATGCTATCTGTTTCAATCGAACATAATGCAAAGATGAAAAGAAGGAAAGATAGAAAAAAAAAAAAAAGAGTTATCAAGATTATTATACTTTTTACATATTGAACAATTTGGCAATAGCTCTTAAATAAACATATCAAATGTAATAATTAAATCATCATACTGTGGTATATCTACAGGCCCTACTAGTCAAGATTATTATACTTTTTACATATTGAACTATTTTGCAATAAGCTCTTAAGTAAATATATCAAATGTTGTAATAGTTGAATTATCATACTGTGGTATATCAACAGGTCCTGCTAGTACTTTTATAAATACAAGTTGAATTTTACAATTGAGATGCACTGAGGTCAGTGATGTTTGTACGGTCATTTCTGTAACTAACTGCATGTAAAGTATTCCTATTAAAGTGTTTTAAAATGTTTTTTCAGCATCTTTATTGAGTATACCTGTTTTTTTTACCTATCATTATGTAATTGTTCCATAACTACGTGTGTGCAAAATCATTTTCAGTGCAAACAACTTTATAACATCGAGGAAGAAATTGTTTCCTGCAAGTCTGTCTATTTTCACAACAATCTGTTCACAAATAACGATACTATGAGCTTTTGAATGTACAGACCCATTTTTAGCTGTTTTTTTTACCAAATCCTTATGGGAACAGACTGGATTGGACCTAGAATTGCTTCTGGGAAGTTAAGAGTTAATAGCCAAGAAAAACAGCTTTTAAATGCATTGAAATGAAATCAGAAAATTTACACAAACATTTTATGAAATTTAAAAGATACATTTTAAAACTGAACAGCACAGCAATAGATGTTTATGTACAGTGATTCAGAAAAATTGATATCATTTTGTAATCACATAACTTGACTGATCCTCTTTTAAATGATTACAAATCTTAACAGCATGTATAGAAATAACCCAAAATTAGGTTAGCTGTTTTGGGTTTTTTTTCTGGTATAGAAATGTCATTTATTGAAAAAGAAAAGGTGTTTAAACATCAAACATAGAATTTCAAGTCGTTTCTACACCCTCTTAAGATTGGAAATCATTTGAGATGTACTGGGTTTTTCAGAAAATTTTTAGCTGCGAACCACTGTATCCCAGTGGTATAAGATTGGGATGCACCATATCCCAGTGGTACAAGATTGGGATGCACCGTATCCCAGTCATTTAAGATGCAGTGCACCATATCCCAGTCATTTAGAATGCAGTGCACCATATCCCAGTCATTTAGAATGCAGTGCACCATATCCCAGTCATTTAGAATGCAGTGCACCATATCCCAGTCATTAGAATGCAGTGCACCATATCCCAGTCATTTAAGATGCAGTGCACCATATCCCAGTCATTTAAGATGCAGTGCACCATATCCCAGTCATTTAAATGCAGTGCACCATATCCCAGTCATTTAGAATGCAGTGCACCGTATCCCAGTCATTTAGATGCAGTGCACCGTATCCCAGTCATTTAAGATGCAGTGTATCCCAGTCAATCCCAGTCATTTAGAATGCAGTGCACCATATCCAGTCATTTAAGATGCAGTGCACCATATCCCAGATGCAGTGCACCATATCCCAGTCATTTAAGATGCAGTGCACCATATCCCAGTCATTTAAGATGCAATGCACCAATTATCCCAGTCATTTAAGATGCAATGCACCATATCCCAGTCATTTAAGATGCAATGCACCATATCCCAGTGGTAAAGATTCTATTGTGGAATCTTCTGAAATTTTATAAAATGATAATGGTGTTTTAAAAAATTGAAGAAAAAAGAAAATGTAACATTTAAAGAAATCAAATCCACATGTCTGTAACATCTTCTAAGTGACTTTATACACAAGAGAATAACAAGCAAAAACAAAAATAGTTTAAGTTTTGTTTTGTGGTGGGTGGAACTATACAAAGACAATTTGTACTCAATTGTTTACTTTTATGTCTTTAAAATATATAGTAAAGAAAAAATGCCTATATATATATATATATCATTTAAAGGCCAGTTGGTTTATTATATAAAACGTTTCGTGAACAGACACTTTCTCTATGTTTTTCTTTGTTCATATAAGTGTCCACTTGAGAGAAGTACGCAAATTTGTTAGCCTATCAAAATTGTCACTTAAAACATGGTTCAGATTTGTCCACTATATTATTCAAAAGTTAATCTTAAAAACATTTTCTACAGATCACTTAGAACAGGGATTATTCTATTAATAATGGAGATTCGGTCAATTTGTCTGTAACCAAAACTACATCACTGCTTACGTCATAAGAATTACCAAAATCATCAATACATAGAATAAAGAACAATTGATATTAAAATAAATAAAAGCTATTCTTTAATTCAACATTTGAATCCTTTTCTTTAGAATATGGACAATTTAAATGAATAAACTATATATCATTTAAATAAATAAACAATATATATATTTACCTACTCCTCCGCACGAGCAGGATACGACACAAGGTCAATTTCTTAAGCGGAGTTCAGCAGGTTTGAATTCAGAGTTTTCCTTCTCCTAGACTGGTTACCTAGCCATGGTTAAAGAACCCAATCTACCCTGCTATTTACCCATAGCTGGAGGGAGAGTAGGATTCATACTTTTCCCAAGGGCATTAGCGCTAAGTGAAATGCAATTACCACGTCCAGGATTTGAACTCGGGGCGACGAGTCCATTTCCCATGACTTTAACCATTACACCACGCGCTTAAATAAACAATATAAACTATGAAATTGATTAAAGAATTGTATCATGACTTTAAATGGAAAAAATTATTTGAGAAATTTGCAATCAATTTTTCAAATTATTTTTTACTTTGGCACTTTTTTCATCGACAAGAAGTTAACTAAAATGTTTGCAAATAAATGAATACCTATGATTTTCTGTAAAATTTATGCGTAAGATATCAAAAATAATTATTTGATTAATAATTAATATATTTTGCACATTTTATTTGGATGTGGACAGAACTAATGAAAATGTTGAATAATTGGGTGTTAAACTTAAAAAAAACAAAAAAAAAACCGCTGCTATCTGTATCTCTTATTCTCTAAATAATGGGTTAAAGCATAGAGATACATACAATAGTGCATAATCAGAAAGAACATACAATTTTACATAAGAATACCAAATTTTATCAAAATTGTTCCAAAAATAAAGAAACAGTGAAGAAATCACTGAATTTCTTTTCAAATGGTCTGTGATTTTGGCATATTTTTGAAACAAAATCATGTCCACATTTGTACCCCCAATTTCGGGGCTTTAAATTCTCATAACTTTTGAACCACTGGGGATATTTGCATAATTCAAACAGTTCTGAACTCCATTTACACAGCTCTATATAACTAATGTGATTAAACAACAATAACCTCAAATAAAAAAAATTAACTGGGAATGCTACTAAGTTTCTATTCCAAATTATTTTATTTATTCATTTTTGTTTTACTCCTTTAATAAATTTGATAATTTTACTTATGATACAACCTCACTGACATTGAATTCTTAACTCCCCACTATATCTTTCAAAAATTAGTTTTTACACCACCTGGAGGGTGTTTTTTTTTTTTGTTTTTTTTCCTTTTGCCAGTAATAATAATAATGATAATCATTATTTAATCCAATAATGACCATTAACTAAACTATTTATTCTATGTTATCACAATTTTGGGTAATGTGACGTAAGCAGTGACGTAATTTTTGTTACAGACAAAAACCGGAAGCGAATCTCCATTATTAATAGATGGTGCACACGCGATCCACTATTATCCCAATGGTTTAGTTTTGTTTTACGGCATATCAACTATTTTCAGGTCATTTAATGCAGAATCAGGTCATTTTGATGTCAGGTTGCTTACAGTATCTGTCGTTGCTTAAATGATTACCCATCTAAGTATTGACCAGGCTCATCACTGCTTAATTTCTGTAATTTAGGGAAAACCAGTGCTTTCAATGTGACTTGACCATAAACCCAAGGCTTTAGACGGCGGGAACGCGACACGTCCCAAGGCTTTAGACGGCGGGACACGACACATCCCAAGGCTTTAGATGGCGGTTTGTATTTCACTTTGCACTGATGCCATTGGGAAAGGCATGAATCCATCTGTTCTCCCCCCAGCTATGGGTAAATTGTAGAACAGATTGAGTGACACAAGGATGCTGTATGCTGTCTTCAGTGAATCCAGGAAGCAGCCTCCCCCACAAAAAAGCATCTGTACAGCAACTTGTCTCCTATCATACAAACTATCTAAGTAAGATGGATAAGACATGCTGGACATTGATGGAGAAGTATGGATGAATTCATAAGTGATTTTCCCCTGTGGACACCAACACATGGACACACCAGTGTAGGTTGACCCGCAAAATCTGCATCAATCAGCTCTATGCAAATTCTGGATGCCGTGTGGAAGACCTGCCAGGGGAGATAACCGATAAGGGTTGCTGGCAAGAGAGAGTCATGGGTATTGCATGCTGTCAGCACAACTTGGTGAGGATGAGGCAACCAATATAACAGAAGGAAAATCTAGAAATCAAACCCATTTTACTCGACTTAAAATTTGATCTTGGATTACATCCTAAATGATGGAAGGGTTGATTTGGTTTGTTTTACGGCATATCAACCTCAGTAGGTCATTTAATGCCGATAAAATTTTGAAATAAATCAATTCTTAATGGATAATACAATTTTTTTAGAAATACATTTTTCTATTTAACCCATAGATGGGACCCTAACAGGTACTACCACTGCGGGTCAGAGTGGACCAGGGAGCAATGGTGATGAAGGGGTGCTCCATATTCCCCAAATCTCCAAAACTGGAACCTCACCATCAGATAGAGTTTAACGTCATTCCCAGGACATGTAGACCGGCAGCCACCGCCTTCTAGCACCTATATGATAAAAAGGGGTTGGGGCTTGCCATAAGGGCAATAGAGTTGGGAAAATCATATAGGAGCTAGGGCTTGACGTGACCAGCCGATTGATCGGAGGGGGCCTCTCCGACCGCCTGTCTAGCCCAAGATAGGGCCAAAGTGGAGTATTGCATGTCATGAACTGCTCATCCACCTGGGCTCTATCCTTAAGCATCACGGGTCGCCACCCACGGCTAACAGGTAGCCCCATTGGGGGAGTCTTAACCCTCTGTAGAGGTGCATTCTAACGCCCCAGCGACAGGGCGGTGGAAGGGTTGAGTAAATAATCAAGATATAATGATTCATCAATGAACTGATGTATCACAAAAAAAAATTTTTTTTTTTTTTTTTGCAGGCGATACTAAATCAAATCATAAAATAAAAAGCAAACTGGTTATTTTTTAAACTTGTTTTTTTATTTGAATTCTAGAATAAATTAAAGTTAATTGATTGTTAAATACAAGTTCATATTTACTAAAAAAAAAATTTTTTTTAAAATAAGAAATAATTACATTTAGATATTCATTGAAAAATGCCCAAAATGATTTATTGAGAATTAGGGACTAGCAAAATAAAATATACTATGAGTTTTAAAAGCGAATTAAGAATAATTAAATCTATTATTTAAGGTTAAACTTTGTCTAAATCGATAAGTAGTAACATAATAACCATCATTAAAAAAAGAAAAATATAATTACGCATGCAGTTTATTTTTAAACGATTTAAAACTATTTGTTTTGGTCAATTTCGATGCGATCCGCCATTTTGGCTGTTTTTTCAATGGTTTTAGGCGCTTGTTTACAATTTTAACGTAACATTTGGGATGGAAATAAAATAAATAATGCAGTATAAAGATCATTCATTGATAAATAAACACTGAAAATTTCATTAAAATCCGATAATTCCCTGATTTTTGGTAAATTATTTTCTGTAGAGGGGCTAAAGTCATTTTGTCAAAAACGCATTTTAGGCTCAGTTTGCCAGTCCCTATTGTAAATGAAAATTATTTCAGAATTCAGACGAAAAACAATTTTATTTACACCCACCCACAAAAAAGTAGATCGAAAGAGCTTACGAGGCTAGCTCCTGCTGCTAATTTGAAATGAGCATTTCTTTTTTTTAAATAAATAAATAAATAAATAAAATAGAAAAATTTAAAAAATAAAAAGCTGAAAAATTTGGGAGTGCGTATCTTGAAGATAACCAAAACTTTGAATATCTTTTATCTACGAAGAAAACTTTTAAAATAAAATAAAAATTCCGACTTTAGAATAAACATTGTTCTTCTTATCGATTAACCTTTACCGATTTGATCAACTTGATAACTAAAAGGTGAGAGATATATTTTACCTCCTTAAATATTCAAATCACGAGACCTGGTGTTAAAACCACTGACTATGAATGTTAGTAAAGATTAGTACACTTTAAGTTATCTATAAGGAAGTAAATATCACAAAACACACCGCCCCTTCTCGCATGACCAACTATTAACAATATGACTAGCCAGCTGTTTATTTATTCCACACGATCTAGTCATTTTTTTTTCCTTTATCGTCACTGTTTAAAAACATTGCTACTGTTTTAAAATTGTTAATTTCCTATTCCTGTTAATTTAAAATAGCTACATTGTAGTTGGTTTTGTTTCTGTTTATTTATTCAATGTCTTTTTGTTTTGTTTTTATAAAAACATTTTTCTAGGGAGTAGCAAAAAAAAAAAAAAAAAAAAAAAAAAAAAAAAAAAAATCGGATACTACGAGTTTTAAAAGCGAATTAAGAATAATTAAATCTATCATTTAAGGTTAAACTTTGTCTAAATCGATAAGTAGTAACATAATAACCATCATTAAAAAAAGAAAAATATCATTACATATGCAGTTTATTTTTAAAAGATTTAAAAGTATTTGTTTTGGTCAATTTTGTTCGCCGACGCCATTTTGGCTGTTTTTCAATGGTTTTAGGCGCTTGTTTACAATTTTAACGTAACATTTGGGATGAAAAAAAAAATTTACCAAAAATCAGGTAATTATCCAATTTTAATGAAATTTTCAGTATTGATTTATCAATTAATGAATTTTATAATGCATCAGTTATTTTATTTCAAAACTTTAATTTAGTATTTTTGCTATGAAAAATGAATATATAAAATTCATTTAAAATATGAAAATCCTGATAAGTTTAAAATGTTATATTTTTAGATTCTAAAAATAGATATCTACTTAATGTAAACCTTATTTTTTTTAGACGAAAGTAATAAGTTTTGAAGAAAAACTCAATTGAAAATGTACCCCCTCCCCTTTTTAAGCAGAAAAAACATTGATGTATAATTTTTTCTTTTATAAAATAATAGCTAATTAAATAATTATCAAAATGGGTAAAAAAGAAATCTCCAAAAAATTAATTATTTATCATTTTTTTACATTTTATTTTTCGATTTTCGGTACTTATTTTCTCATAGAAGAGCAACCGTAAAAAAAAATTTTTTGTTTCTATTCATAACTTCGGTCTTTTATCTCTTTATTTATAATGTAATTAGTAACAGGTAAGGACCAACTTGAAACAATTTTACACCCCCAATATAAGGGCGGTAAAAATTAAGTGACCTGAAAAAAATTAGAAAGTTTTGAAATAAAATAAATAATGCATTATAAAGATCATTCTTCGATAAATAAACACTGAAAATTTCATTAAAATCCGATAATTCCCTGATTTTTGGTAAATTATTTTCTGTAGGGGGGGCTAAAGTCATTTGGTCAAAAATGACTGAGGCTCTGTTTGCCAGTCCCTACATTTTTCTCTCACGTTTCGTCAATTTGACTAGGGACTTCTCCAATCACTGGCAGCTTGATACAAGGGTAACCCGAGGTATCTCCAATTTGCCCTGCAAAATTTAACCCCCTATATTTGACACACAATGAAACTTGCATAAAGGTTAATATCAAGAAGAAACATTTAAAAAAAAACAAAAAACAACTCCTGATGATTTTTTTTTTAAATTTCAGCTTACGGAAATAATAAAAACAATTCCTGAGGGTATTGTGACATAAGCAGTGATGTAGTTTCAGTTACAGACATACACCGAATCTCCATTATAATAAGAAGACTAGCAAATATATGCACCCTCCGGATGCAAGATTTCAGTTTTAATGTAATAAAACATTGTTGAATTAGAAAGGCTAATGAAACTAAATAAGAATGCAGATAAAAAGATTTGAAATAGAGAGTGGTCTAATCAAAAAATAGAACAACTGAAACTGACTTCCATCATTCTTGTCTTTCATTGCCAAATTATCCTAATTTAACTTTTTTGTTAAAATAGGAAGTAAAGAATAAAATCAATTATTTCTTCTTGTTAATGGATTTCTTTTAAAATTTATCTGAGATTTTCGCACATATTCATTAAGACCAAACAATTAGAAATCAATAATACTAAGCACATATTAGAATAAAATTTTTAATATCAATATACAAATTAGCCTTCCCGTTCACACCATAAACCGTTATTTTATTGTATATATAAATACAATAGCATATTATTAGTTTGTAGATATAGTCAACAGTATTAATAATGTAAAACAATTTTATTAATAACTGAGGTTTAACAAAAAATAAAATCATGGAGAATGTGACATAAATAACTAAGGGAACTGTGACTTTAGTAGTGATATAGTTTTGGTTATAAACACAATCTCCATTATAATTGTGACGGAGAACGAGAAAGGAAAAAGAGCAAGACATTGTCTTGCCTGCTGGGATCGAACTCGCGTCCTCCCGCATGCAAAAACAAATGCGTTTTTTGGCACTGGACGGATGCGAGGTTCAACTGATGTGCCCGGATGTTTTGCTAATATGCCCATAAAATAACAAGTGAGTCAAGCGCTGTGCAGTGAGCAGCAGCAGTCGACGACGAAGCGCTTTTCAGTAAAGAAATGGATTTTAGTCGAACAGAAACAAAACTAAATAGGAAATGTGATTTTGAACTGCTAAAGATTATTTCGACTACGAGGATTTTCCAGCTGCTAGACGAAGAATGTGTTGACCAACAGAGGGTCTGGCTTGTGAGAAGACGGAGAACTCGCTTGTTTTTGGTTCCCCCCTCAGAGGGAGCTTGTTGATTCGAAGGTCTATTTCGCCCCATATATTTCCCCCCTTCTATAATAATAAGAATTGCTTCCTAGTTTTGTATAATATCAACACGTATAAACTGAAATTGAAACTTCATTTCTCAGGAAATGAGAATTTGTGCTAGTTTATTTCACAATTAAAAAAGAACAGAGTGAATGTGTTGAAAATAATGGCCATTGTGCAAGATTTACGTTTTAAGAATTTGGTTATTTCAAGAATCATTTCGAAGAATTTACCAAAAATTTAAGAAGAATCAATACTTCCATTTATGAACCAATTTTCAGCTAATGAGCAAAAAGAAAAAAAAAAATTTTTTTAATTTTTTAAAATTTTAAAAATTAAAAAAAAAAAAGAGCGGACCTGAACTTTCAGAACCCCACCATCTAAAATTTTTGTTTTTAATTTTTTTTTTTCTTTCAATGGATTATTATCGATTGCACACCAATCTATCAGACTGAAAAAAAAAAAAAATCCAAAAAAATAATTTATTTTTCGAGTTTACAGGGGTGCTCAGTTCCCAGTATAAGTTTATCGTAAAACGATCCCCCATATCGGAACCACTCGAAAGGAAACTAGCGCAAAGGTGTCAAAGTTAGGGTGGCCCAGAAAAAACAGAACCCAAATTATTTATTCATTTTCCCATTAAACTAACCTTAAACCCCAACACCAACCCTTAACCCTAACCCTCCCCAGAGTTAGAATTAACAGAAAACTCGAAAAATAAATAACTTAAAAAAAATTTTTTTTTACAATCGGATAGATTGGTGTGCAATCGATAATAATCCATTGAAAACAAAAAACAAAAAAAATTAAAAACGAAAATTTTAGATGGGGGTTCTGAAAGTTCAGGTCCACCAAAAGAAGAATCCTTATATTTCGCAAAATACATCTTTAAGATGATGAGGGGGAAGATGTCAGCGATGTTATATTCCTGGGATCACCTGATTGAAAAATTATAAAATAAATAAAATAATCTAAAATACTCTTACATCACTGGAGAACTTGGTTTTTTCTCTCTCTTCTAAAAGATGGGGAGGGAAGGGCTAATTAAAAAGAAAAGTGGGAGGGACTAGAAAAATGCAATAAGGCCAATGCATATGTATAGTCTAGCTAATTCAAACTAATTTTTCAATAACAAAAAACAAAAAAAATAATTTTGGTGTGTGGCCATGTTTTTTCGAAAGCACAATATTATATAACAGAGCAATAGCAAATTATTAAGGAAGATTATGCTTATATTTGTTGGATTATTTTGTATACTAGTACAAAATTTTAAAAAAACACCCTCCGGGCGATGTAAAAATAGATTTTTGAAACATATTGCCTGATGGGTGGGAGAAAAAATTCAATGTCAGCGAGTTTATACCCTAAGTAAGTAAAATCCTCAAATTCATTAAAGGATTAAAAAAGAAAAATTAACTTTAAATATGTATTAAAACAAAACAAACTATATATAGATATATAATATCAGTCATGTATTTATTAAAACTTGTTTTAAAAAACAATGAGGACTGTCTAATGTTGCATGTTCGAATTTTGAGTGTAATTATTCTGTTATGATGATTTCAGGTATAGCGACGTAAGCAGTGACGTAGTTTTTGTTACAGACAAAAACCGGAAGCGAATCTCCATTATTATTGTATATAAGGTGTGGTACAATACACCACTTAAATTTATAGACTAGGCAAGGTCATGTGGTTTAAACCTCAGCCAATCAACAGCCCGAATGCGTGGCTGGTTGACTACTTAATCACCGATACTGAGAGACATCCATTGGCAATTATTGACGAAGGACTTGCAAAACTAAGGAGCACCAAAGAACAACCAAAGGATTCTTTACCAAGGATCGTGCTTGGCTTAACACAAAGGATATCCACTGGACAAGGGCTCTTGCTTGAAGCCTAAAGGATGGCTACTAAAATCATAACATATATATTTGTTTTAATTTGATTTACATATATACAATATTTTCCCGCCTTATAATATTGTTTTGCGTTTCCTGTTATCACTGTTATTTGAATGCATTAATATATATATATATATATATATATATATATATCAGTATGTATGAAT
Source organism: Doryteuthis pealeii (assembly GCA_023376005.1). NCBI lineage: Eukaryota > Metazoa > Mollusca > Cephalopoda > Myopsida > Loliginidae > Doryteuthis > Doryteuthis pealeii. The sequence continues at coordinate 28,940,165 of CM042181.1, forward strand.
ATTGTTTTGTATGCGTGTCTATGTCATGTGTATGTGTAACCATGTGCAACAACATCCGGTTGACACCGCAACACATCATATTAGCCAACACCCCCGTTCCATAACCCCCACTCACCCATAATATACAACATTTGCAACCTTAAAGTTAATATTATTCAGCCACACTCCTCAATTAATACGACCCGACTATATACAATATACATAACCCACACATCCGATAGGAACAAAAACATACACACACACAGATACATGCACAAACACAAACGCTCGCACATAAGCACTGTTAAAATACCACACACTCACATATCAACGTATTATGTGTGTGACCAGTTACTATGCGTACGCAACCTTTATGCTGCCCATAAACACTCTCATACATTCAATTCACCTTCACATACATACACACATCATTTTATCTAATTATACGCATCCCATGTCTATTGAATTTTTTGAAATCTTTTGTAATTTTTTCGATTTTCCTTACATTTGAAACATCTTCACCTGATGATTGCATCGCATGAAACCAATATGGTTGTGAATATTCCTTTGTCACCTAATAAATAGATATGTAAAACCTTTATATATTTATCTTATTATATTATATATATATATATATATATTTCACAAAATGCATCCTTAAGATGATGAGTGGGGGGGGAGTTGTCAGCAATGTTATATTCCTGGGATCATTGAAAATTTCAGATCTTTCAACATCATATTTTCTCCCCCAGGAGACCCAATCGACCCTAATTCCCCATCCAGTAACAGGCTTTCACTAACCACGACTCCATTTTCAGTAGAGCTGACTATTTAGGTAGCTTTATATTCTCGGACATGTGACCCCAAGCCATTGAAAGGTCAGAAGCACTTGTTTACTATAGGAATGCATTGGAAATGGTTTTACTATAGGAATGCATCTACAAGGGTCATTCAATAAATAAGGTTAATTTTGTAGGAGGAGTTGCCAATAGGAAGTACTATAGAAATGCATTGGATATGGTTTTACTATAGGAATGCATCTACAAGGGTCACTCAATAAATAAGGTTAATTTTGTCTAAGTTGGCAATAGGAAGCACTGTTTACTATAGGAATACATTGGAAATGGTTTTAATATAGGAATGCATTTACAAGGGTCATTCAATAAATAAGAGGAATTTTACATAAGGAGTTGGAGGAGTCCCCATGGTGTTAATGGTTAACAGAGTCATTCAATAAAAAAAAGGTAGATTCTATCATGGAGTTAGCAATATGAAGTACTGTTTACCACAAGAATACATTGATCAGGTCCTGCTGACAGCATTGATAACTATGACTCTCACCAACCATCACTGTTGGTCATTGCCCCTGGCAGGTCTTCTGCACAGCATCTAGAATCCACACACAGCTGTAGGTTTTTGCTGGTCAGCCTACACTGGTGTAGTCTGCAGGAGAATGTCACTTATGAGTTCGTCCTTGCTTGTCCAGCATTTCTTATTCATCTTAGTTTGTGTGATATGAAGCAAGTGGCTGTACAGCCGCTTTTTTATGGAGTGCTTTTAGGGTATGGGTTTTTTATAGTAGGGTCATTCCATGTCAAAACACTAGCAAAAAGTTGAAATCTGCACCCACCAACACCGAATTACCTGAAATTTGGCACAAATGTTCCCCTTCATGAGTTAGGAAAGAGTGCCAAATTATTTTATCTTAAATCTTACCGTTCCGATTTTAGAGGGCGGGATATAATTTTCCTATTTTGCCTTAAAATTAAGGCCATGCGGTGTCGCAAAATCTCAGTGTTTTTAAAAAAATATTTTTAAAATACTTTCATACATTCAATATTTCTGAAATTTGGTATGTAAGGCAAATAAGGACTGTAGAATCCAAATATCCAACTATTTTAACCCTATACCTGATAGAAAATTTTTATTTTGCCCACCCAAATGCATGACTCCAAAATCAACAACTTTTCATCTATGTAGCTTACAGTCAGTCTATCGAAAATGCTTCAATTTTCATAATATTTTTTTCTTAACATCTACTATGTCTGTCTAAGTTCATCAAAGAATTTTGTGTGGGAGCAAAGTCTACTTTAGAAGATATGAACCTACCAATTTCAGAGTTTTTTTTCCTATGTACGTGCTGGATTTCAGTGAAAGATTATAATTAAAGACAATCATGCTCCATGAACTCTCAAATGTTGATATTGTGCTCAATGACTTCTTAAACAATTCAATAATTTTTTTTTTGTGCCAAATTTCAGGTAATTCTGTGTCGGTGGGTGAATTGACATGGAATGACCCAGTAGTTTGTTTTGTTTTACGGCATATCAACCTCGGTGGGTCATTTAATGCCAGCAAAGTTTTGAAAGATTCATAGTGGCAGTTTAGAAGAAAATTTTTTAAACTCAATTTTTTTGTAAACAAATTTTCTATTTAACCCATGGGACCTTAACAGATACTACCACTCTGGACAAGAGTGGACCTGGGAGCAATGGTGATGAAGGGGTGCTCCACAATCCCCAAACCTCCAGAACTGGAACCTTACCATCAGTTAGTGTTTAATGTCATACACAGGACATGAAGACCCTCAACTACTGCCTTCTAGCACCCATATGATAAAAAGAGTATAGGGTAAGGACAATCATAAATGCTAGGGTACATGATCAGCCGATTGATCAGAGGGGCCTATCTGACTGTCCGTCTAGCCTAGGTAAGAGCCAAAGTGGGGTGTTGCATGTCAAGGACTACTCGTTCCATGATTCCATCCTTAAGCATCATGGGTTGCTACCATTTGGAGGGGTCTTACCCTTCTGCTGAGGTGTAGTCGGAGTATTCTAAAACCCCACCTGACATGGCTGTTTTATAGTAGTTTTGATCAATTTGGTCAGATCTTGACAAAAAGGTTGCTTTTATTAATTATTACTAGTAAATATATGCACCCTCCGGGTGCAAGTATTTAAGTTTTGATATAATAAAATATCATTAAATTAGAAAGGCTAATGAAACTGACTAAGAATGCAGATAAAAAGATCTGCAACAGAGGGGGGTATAATCGAAAAATAGAACAACTTTGAAACTAACTATTCCATCATTTTCCATTACTCCCCTCTTTCATTGGTAAATTTTCCTAATTTAACTATTTAGTTAAAATAGGAAGTAAAGGATAATATTACAGTTATTTCTTCTTGTAAATAAATTTCTTTTAAGATTTATCCACGAGATTTTTGTTTATATTTCTTAAGATAAAACCAAACAATTAGAAATCAATAATACCAAGCACATATTTATTAAAATAAAATTTTAAATATCAATATGCAAATTAGCCTTTTCATTCAAACTGTAAACCGCTATTTTGTTGTATATATAAATACAATTGCATTTTATTAATACGTAGATATGGTCAACAGTATTAATAATGTAAAACAATTTTTATTAATAACTGAAGGTTTATAAGAATGAAATCATGGAGAATTTGACGTAAATAATTAAGGGAATTGTGACTTGAGTAGTAATATAGTTTCGGTTACAGACAGACAAACACACAATCTCCATTATAATAAGATTACTAGCAAATATATGTACCCTCTGAGTGCAAGTATTTCAGTTTTAATGTAATAAAATACATTAAATTAGAAAGGCTAATGAGACTAAATAAGAATGCAGATAAGATTTGAAACTGAGGTGGGTATTATAAAAAAATAGAACAACTGAAACTTAATCTTCCATCACTTCTGTCTTTCATTGCTAAATTTTCCTAATTTAACTATTTAGTTAAAATAGGAAGTAAGGAATAAAATTACAATTATTTCTTCTTGTTAATGGATTTCTTTCAAGATTTATCCCCGAGATTTTTACTTATATTCATTTACATAAAACCAAACAATTAAACAATACTAAGAACATCTTTATTAAAATCAAACTTTTAATATCAATATGCAAATTAGCCTTCCCATTCACACTGTAAACCACTATTTTGTTTTTATATATACTAGCAAATATATGCACCCTCCGGGTGCAAGTATTTGAATTTTAATGTAATGAAATATGTTAAATTTGAAATACTTTTGAAACTAAATAAAAATCCAAATAAAATGATTTGAAACAGAGGGGGTATAATCGAAGAATAGAACAACTTTGAAACTAAGTCTTCCATCATTTTTCATAACTCCCTCCTTTTATGCTGAATTTTCCTAATTTAACTATTTAGTTAAATTAGGAAGTAAAGAATAAAATTACTGTTATTTCTTTATATTAAAGGATTTCTTTTAAGATTTATCCCAGAGTTTTTTGATTTCTTTTAAGATTTATCCCCGAGTTTTTTGCTCATATTCATTAAGAAAAAAACAAACAATTAGAAATCAATAGTACCAAGCGCATATTTAATAAAATTAAACTTTTAATATCAATATGCAAATTAGCTTTCCTGTTCACACTGTAACCCGCTATTTTGTTGCATATATAAATACAATTGCATGTTATTAGAATGTAGATAAAGTCAAAAGTATTAATAAGGTATAACAATTTTATCAATAACTGAGGTTTAAATAAAAATAAATTCATGGTGAATGTGACGTCATTAACTAAGGGAATTGTGACTTGAGTAGTGATTTAGTTTCGGCTTCAGACAGACAAACACACAATCTCCATTATAATAAGATATATATATATATATATACACACAATTGCATGTTATTATTATGTCTATATGACACTCACGGCAGGAGTCCAGTGGCTTCAGCCCAGGACCTTAAAAGCTAACACTATTGATCCCAGGGGGCCATCCCCCCAGGCAACATTTGTCCCCTTGATTTAAAGGGGCAGGTCTGGGTTTATTGCCTAGTGCCTGAGGCACCCCCCTTAAGGCAAATGCCGACCGGATCAATGCATTTTAAGCACCTGCCACCCATGAGTCATGGTTTGTGGATGGTCCCACATTAATAGGGCCTTGTGCCTAACCTGTACACATGGGGTATGTGGTAAATATCTAGTATGTATATACAGCCAACAGTATTGATAATGTAAAATAATTTTATTAATAATTGAGGTTCAAATAAAAATAAGATCATAGAGAATAAGACATAAGTAATTAAGGGAATTGTGACTTGAATAGTAATATAGTTTCGGTTACAGACAAACAGTCTCCATTATAATAAGATAATTATTTAGAAAACTCAAAAATGTCCCCTGGTTTGGTATTTTTGAAAAGGTCCTTAAAGTTGCTTGTCTGATAGTATTTGGAGTGAAGTTTTCTTGTCGGACTCGGGAACCTTCTTTTCGGACTTGGGAACTTGTAATCAGGAGCCATCACGGAACCTTGAACTGAATAAAGGGTTAGGTTCAAAGTTCCGTGATGGCTCCCGATTACAACAAGAAAGTTCCCGAGTCTAAAAAGAAGGTTCCCGAGTCCGAAAAGAAATACCTGAAGAGGGCCGGAGGGCATATCGGCTGAAACATTGTACAAATAACAATGAAGATGAGGACAATAGTCCAAATAATGCAGATAATACTAATCATCAAGCCTCACCTCAAACATTCAGAGAAATAAGATTAATATATTGGCTGTGATGTGCACCACATACGGTACATGAAAAACTCCCAAAACCACAATGTGCACCATATATGGTACACACCTATAAAAGTATATATATTCTTAAAATAGGCATGAATTAATTATCAAATTTCTGATTACAAAACATTAATATTGTTAAGGAGTGTTCAAAGTAAACAATATAACAGAATTTTTATCTGTAACTGCAAATGACAAAATAACTAAAAAAAACTGACATCCTTGCATTTCAATGAATCCTAGTTAGATGCATTCAAATTATTCACCAAAAAAAAAAAAAAAAAAAAAAAAAAGTATTTTGTGCAGCTTTACTGAAGTAAGTCTGAAAAGACTTATCTTTCAGACGTACCGGACCATATGACCTTTAGGCACCCCTTTTGCTTTGCTGATTCATAAGTACATTTTTTTCATTTACACCATCAACATCCGGTTGTTTGTTAGGGGTTAGTTTCATAATTTAAAAAAAAAAAAAAAAAAAACCTCTAAAATTCGTCTGTTGACGGTGTAAATGAAAAAATGTACTTATGAATCAGCAAAGCAAAAGGGGTGCCTAAAGCTCATATGGTCTGACTTACCTTTGCAAAGCTGCACGCAACTTTTTCACTATCTGATTTGGCACTGAATAAGTATTATAATAAAAAAATAATAAAAAATGTAAAGTCGTCAGGGTGGCCTAAATTCAGTATCAGCCAGACAGCGAGGGAGTCTATCCCCTTTTCACTAGTGCTAGATCAAGGAGATTGTTTTTGCGTCTGAGGTGGAGTGCCACACATACCATCAGCTCCTCACTTTACTGCACAGATTCCTGTGCTACTTATACGCCGAGGACTGGTATCAAACCAGGAATCCTATGGTTTCTAGCCGAACGCTCTACCGACTGGAACCACTATTTTCTTGTATATATATATATATATAAATACAATTGCATGTTATTAGTATGTATATATGGACAACAGTATTAATAATGTAAAACAATTTTATTAATAATTGAAGTTTAAATAGAAATAAGATCATGGAGAATGTGACGTAAATAACTAAAGGGAATTGTGACTCGAGTAGTGATATGGTGGTAATTTATGAGGAAGTGCATCCCGGTCTCCTGCCTCAGAAATTGCTACCCGGTGATTATCAAAATAACGTCCCCAGCTATGTTGTCTCAGTGGTGTTACTTGAAAGAAAACAACCAACTTAGGGCGTTAAATGTATTTTAGAGGGGGGGGGGCTTCTCTTTTTTGTCGTAATTCTTATTTATTTATTGTAATTCTTGCTTATTTATAGAAATTTGTCTTAATTCTTGTTTATTTATAGAAATTTGTCGTAATTCTTATTCAGATATGAAGATGGATATCTATCTATCTATCTATCTATCTACCTCAATTTGTTCATTTTTTACTTTGTTTTTATATATCTATCCACCCATCTCCATTTGTTCATACCAAAAAAGAGAATTTCCATTATAATAAGATTAAGAAAACTCAAAAATGTCCCTTGGTCTGTTGTTTTTGAAATGGTAGTATTTGGAATGAGTTGGTGAGGACCGGTATCGAACCAGGAACCTTGTGGTTTCTAGTTGGATGTTCTACCGACCGAGCTAAAAATAAAATAATTAAAAAATAAAACTCACATCCTTGCATTTCAATGAATTCTAGTAAGATGCCTTCAAATTATTCACAAAAATTTGAAAAGTATTTTGTGCAGCTTTGTACTGGTAAGTCCTTTCAGAATAACCTCTGTAAACATGCACACAAATTTTCACCCCAATATCTGGTTTGGTACTGAAGTCATACGAGCTGGAACATGGTATTTCTCTGAATGTTTGAGATGAGGCTTGAAGATTAGTATTATCTGCGTTATTCGGACTATTGTCCCCATCTTCACTGTTATTTGTACAACGTTTCGGCTGATATATTCTCCTGCCTTCTTCAGGTATTTCTTGTCGGACTCAGGAACCTTCTTTTCGAACTCGGGAACCCTCTTGTCGTATTCGGGAGCCATCACGGAACTTAAAACCTAACCCTTTATTTATTCCGCTGGGGTATCCCGTTCTCATTCCGTTAACCATAGCTGGGGTAGGAGTTGTGTTAATTATTTTTCTAACTGCTTTCACTCAGGATTGAACTCGGGTTCCAGAGATAACTGTCACTTAGAACTGTCTTAACCTAACTGCCTTATCTACTCGGCCATGTGTCCTTGGACACTTGCATTCTAATACCCCAGCCGACAGGTTGGTTAATACATTTGAGAATAAAACAATAATATTAGAAATCAATAAAACCAAGTAATCATTTATTAAACACAGTTTTATTAAAACCTGTATGCAAATTATTTGAGCCATCTATATCTATACATATATAAAGGGCAGTTGTGTGAATCTGTATGTCCAAAGGAAACTTCGAAAATAAAGCAATTAATGACAAAGTAAATATATATAAACATTAAATATCACCAGGGCTATTATATTATTTATATATCTATTAATAATGGAGATTCGCTTCCAGTTTTTGTCTGTAAAAAAAAAAAAAAAAAAAAAAAAAAAAAAAATGACATCGCTGCTTACGTTACATTACCCAAAATCGTCATAACAGAATAAATACACTCAAAATTTGTACATGCAACATTAGACAGTCCTCATTGTTTTTTGAAACAAGTTTTAATAAATACATGACTGGTATTATATATCTATAAGTAAAAAAAGTAAAGTCGTCGGGACGGCCTAAAGTCGGTATCAGCCAGTCAGCGAGGGAGTCTATCCCCTTTTCAATAGCGCTAGACCAAGGAGATTGTTTTTGAGCAAAAATAACGAAGATTTGATTTATATTTGGGAAGATATTTAAAAATCCAAATTTTAAAAGTAACAGAAGGGAAAGTCATTCGCATGTTATTTTGTTTATCTTTTTTTTGTATGTTTTTTTTTTGGGGGGGGGGGGGGTTCACTTTGAAATATAATATTGGTTGATTGAATTAATTGCATCATTTATATCTTATTTAAAAAAAAAAGATTGTAAATCATTGAATGGAAATTTCTTACTATATTGTTATATATATCCTTGGGGATTTTTATGGGGCAACCAGCGAGGATCTCACTCGCGATAAGTGATAATGGATCTGGGAGACTAATTTAAAAATCCCCTTCTAGTATACTATATAAGCATTTATTTCTTAAATGATATATAAGACAAATTGCGAGATTTATACACATTAATGATATGGGCTGTTTTGAGGCAAATCTATTTCAGCTAGACCTTAATAGAGACATTGTTAATAAATGAGATGTTAATTAAGATTAAATAGTGATTATTTAATAATCACTGAGAATATAACATAACTAAATAAGAAAATCATAAAGTTTGTGGTGACAGTTTTGGTTACAGACAGACACACAGTCTCCATTATAATAACTAGCAAATATATGCACCCTCCGGGTGCAAGTATTTATTTTTAATGTAATAAAATATCGTATTAAATTAGAAAGGCTAATGAAACTAAATAAGAATGCAGATAAAAATATTTAAAACAGAGGGGAGTATAATTGAAAAATAGAACGACTGAAACTTACTCTTCCATCACTCTCATCTTTCATTGTTATTTTTTCTAATTTAAGTATTTAGTTAAAAGAGGAAGTAAAGAATAAAATGACAGTTATTTTTTCTTGTTAATGGATTTCATTTAAGATTCATTGAAGAGATTTTTGCTTATATTCATTAGAATAAAACCAAACAGTTAGAAACCAATAATACTAAGCACATATTTATTAAAATTACATTTTTAATATCAATATGCAAATTAGCCTTCCCGTTCACATTGTAAACCGCTATTTTGTTGTATATATAAATATAATTACATGTCAGTATGTAGACATAGTTAACAGTATTAATAATGTAAGACAATTTTATTAATAATTGAGGTTTAGATAAAAATTAAATCATGGAGAATGTGATGTCAATAACTAAGAGAATTGTGACTTGAGTAGGAATATAGTTTTGGTTACAGACAGAAAAACACACAATCTCCATTATAATAAGACTAGCAAAATAAAAAAAACACCCTCCAGGCGATGTAAAAATTAATTTTTGAAAGATATTGCTTAAATGTCGGAGAGTTTGATCCGTAAATCATGAAATCATCAAATTTATTAAAAGGAGTAAAAAAAAAAAAAAAATAAAACAATTTGAAATCGAAACTAAGTTCTATTAACTTTGAATATCTATTAAAATAAAACAAACTATATATAAATATATGGTACTGGGGATTTATCTATTAGAACTGGTTTTAAAAAACAATGAGGACTGTCTAATGTTGCATGTTCAAATTTTGAGTGTATTTATTCCGTTATGACGATTTCGGGTATATAGTGACGTAAGCAGTGACGTAGTTTTTGTTACAGACAAAACCAGAAGCGAATCTCCATTATTAATAGATGAGATGTTTTTGTGGATGATTTTGTGGACCTTGGTTCAGCTGCACCATATGCTTCCTGGTAAATCTAACGATGGAAAATCTCAGTGGTGCCCCCCCTTTTTTTTTCATGATGCCCTAAGCATGTGCTTATTACACTTAATGGTTAATCCAGCCCCGAGTAAATCTAAATCATATTAAGGGTGGGGAATTCTTCAACCCTACCCCCACAACTTTGCTCAGAAAAAAAGAGAAAAGAAAAAAAAAACATTCATCTGACTTAACATTAAGAATAGGTTTGTTTTGGTTTCTTTGTCTAATGGCATATCAAGGTTTGTGGGTTATTTAATGCCAAAGCCATCCTTGTAGAAGCTGATTAGGTTCCAGACAAAAGAAGTTTAGGTTCCAAATGTGTATGTTGAAAAGGAGGGGGGATCCCTTAATGAAAAATTGTGATATCGTAAAAAGTTCCTGGTACCTATTACTTGTCAGTTTCGGATATGTAAGAGTTTTAAACGTTAAAATGAAAATAAAATTTGCCTGGGACCCCGTTGTGTCCCAGGTGAATGAGGGGGGGGGGGATATAAAAGGGTTATATTCATCCTCTTATGAGGATGTCATGTGAAAAAGCTTCTAGAATTTCTAATAAAGATGTTTTCTCTTTTTGTTCAAAGTATAAGAAAGACCGGGCGGGGTGGTTTTTTTGTGGGGGCAAAGTTTTTAGGTACTAGACATATATACTGAAAAAAGGGGGGGGGTCCCTTAAAGAAAAATTATGATATAGTGAAGTACCTGGTACTATTACTTAAGCATAACATTTATTATCTAGATGTAGATATCTTATTATAATGGAGATTGTGGATTTGTCTGTCTGTAACCGAAACTATATCACTACACAAGTCACAATTCTCTTAGTTATTTACATCACATTCTCCATGATTTTATTTTTATTTAAACCTCAATTATTAATAAAAACTGTTTTACATTATTAAGACTGTGGACCATATCTACATATAACAGCATGCAATTGTATTTATATATACAACAAAATAGCGGATTACAGAGTGAACGGGAAGGCTAATTTGCATATTGATCTTAAAAATTTGATTTTAATAAATATATGTTTAGTATTATTGATTTCTAATTGTTTGGTTTTATCTTAATGAATATGAGCAAAAATCTCAGAGATAAATCTTAAAAGAAATCCCTTAACAAGAAGAAATAACTGACATTTTATTCTTTACTTCCTATTTTAACTGAATAGTTAAATTAGGAAAATTTACCAAAGAAAGAAGGGAGCAAGGGAAAAAGATGGAAGAGTTAGTTTCAAAGTTGTTCTATTTTTCAATCATACCCCCTCTGTTCCAAATCTTTATCTGCATTCTTATTCAGTTTCATTAGCCTTTCTAATTTAATTTAATATGATATTTTATTATATTAAAACTTAAATACTTGCACCCGGAGGGTGCATATATTTGCTAGTAATATTAAAAAAAATCTATTTATATATCTATTAATAATGGAGATTCGCTTCCAGTTTTTGTCTGTAACAAAAATTACGTCACTGCTTACGTCACATTACCCAAAATCATCATAACAGAATAAATACACTCAAAATTTGAACATGCAAAGTCCTCATTGTTTTTTAAAACAAGTTTTAATAAATACATGACTGATATTATATATCTATTTATAGTTTGTTTTATTTTAATACATATTTAAAGTTTACATTTCAAATAGTTTTATTTTTTAATCCTTTAATGAATTTGATGATTTTATTAACTTAGGGTACAAACTCGCTGACATTGAATTTTTTACTCCCACCCATCAGGCAATATCTTTCAAAAATCTATTTTTACATCGCCCAGAGGTCGTTTTTTATTTTGTACTAGTCTAGATAATGAATTAAGATAATCTATCTATCTTCTATATCTATACATATATAAAGGGTAGTTGTGTGTATATGTATGTCCAGAAGAAACTTTGAAAATAAAACAATTAACGACAAAGTTTATATTTGTAAAGATAATTAAAAAAAAAAAAATTTAAATGATAACAGCCTGGATTTTTTTTTTCATTTAATATTTTAGATAGTAGACATTAACATTTCTTTTCAGAGTAGCTGGATCAATGCAAGGTCTATTTTTTTTTACATAAGGATTTAAATGGGGCATCCCACGAGGATTCAACTCATGATTCAGAAATAATGGATCTGTGGGACTAACTTAAAAAAATGCTACCCAGGGCGACGCCAGGTAGCCACTTCTAGTTTAATATATTTCATTACATCAAAATTTAAATACTTACATCCAAAGGCCGCATATTCTTGCTAGCGTATATAATTCTCACTTTTGTATTCTGTGACCCTTGCCCTCTGACTCATTTTTCAGTTTAATTAAAACAATTCCCCTTCCCTTCTTTTCAAAATAGGAAGTATTAAAGATTAGCATTACTTTAGAGAACACTAATTCCGCCATTTGAAGCCCTTTTTTCTATAATTTAATTCCAGCTATGGGTTAGCTCAGTCGGTAGAGCATTTGCCTCAGAACCACAAGTTTCTGGGTTCAATACTGGCTCTCACTCACTCAGGCTATGAGTAGCACAGCCTCTGTGTGGTAAAGTGGGGAGCTGATGGTAGGCGTGGCGCTCCACCTTAGACGCATAAAATAATCTCCCTGGTCTAGTGCTAGAGAAAAGGGGATAGACTCCCTCGCTATTCAGTTGATAGCGACAATAGGCTTACTTACTTTTCTTCTACTGGGCCCTCCCAGGTGGTGGTCAAAATTTACAGACCAGGCATATATGCCAGAAGGAAAAATTGTGATATTGTAAAAAGTACCTGGTACCTATAAGGGGGTTGGGGCATTCCTAAAATGAGTTAACTAAGTGAGTAACCAGTACTATTAATATTTTTTCAATTTAACCGTTGTAGTTCTTTTAGACAATAACAAAATAAATATAAATAAAATTATTCTAATTAATTATTATTCTGGTAATTTTATCATAATCAATTAGATTTCCATATGCCACAGTTAAATGAGCTATGTTTATTAGATTCTAAAATGACTTGATTAGTTAAACTTAAAGTTAATAAAGAATAAGTTAAATAATAATATTAATAATAAAGAATAATAATAAGTTAAATAATAATATTAAAGAATAATAATAAGTTAAATAATAATATTAATAATAAAGAATAATAATAATAATAATAATAAATAATAATATTAATGATAAAGAATAATAATAATATAAGTTAAATAATAATATTAATGATAAAGAATAATAATAATATAAGTTAAATAATAATATTAATGATAAAGAATAATAATAATATAAGTTAAATAATAATATTAATAATAAAGAATAATAATAATAAGTTAAATAATAATATTAATAATAAAGAATAATAATAATATAAGTTAAATAATAATCTTATTATAATGGAGATTGTGTGTTTGTCTGTAACCGAAACTATATTATTATACAAGTCACAATTCCCTTTGTTATTTACATCATATTCTCCATGATTTTATTTTTATTTAAACCTCAATGAATAATAAAATTGTTTCACATTACTTATACTGTTGACCATATTTACATACTAATAACATGCAATTGTATTTATACATACAACAAATAGCGGTTTACAGTGTGAATGGGAAGACTAATTTGCATATTGATCTTAAAAAATTGATTTTAATAAATATATGCTTAGTATTATTGATTTCTAATTGTTTGGTTTTATCTTATTGAATATGAGCAAAAATCTCTTCAATAAATCTTAAAAGAAATCCCTTAACAAGAAGAAATAACTGTAATATTATTCTTTACTTTCTATCTTAACTAAATAGTTAAATTAGGAAAATTTACCAATGAAAGACGGGAGTAACGGAAAATGATGGAAGAGTTAGTTTCAAAGTTGTTCTATTTTTCAATCATACCCCCTCTGTTCCAAATATTTTTATCTGCATTCTTATTTAGTGTTATTAGCCTTTCTAATTTAACATGATATTTTATTATATTAAAACTTAAAAACTTGCACCCGGAGGGTGCATAAATTTGCTAGTATTAATAATAAAGAATAATAATAATATAAGTTAAATAATAATATAAGTTAAATAATAATAAAGAATAATAATAATAATAATAATAATAAGTCTGTAAATTGCTAACGATCAAATTGCTAACTGTCTAACTAAAAGAGGTGCTTCACTTTACACCATGATAGACTGTTTGAATAATGGAGAGATGACATACTTTTGAATAGAAAAGGAATTAGATTGTTAATTGTTATTCTGTGTTACTCTCACCCTTAGCCAGGATTGAACCTACAGTCTGGAAATGACTGTTACAGATTGTTAACTATTGGACAGTGGAACAGTCAAACACCTCCTCAGATTAATGGACTCTTCCTGGCAGTAGTGGCAGTAATTATTTAAGCTGTTATAGTGGAGTCATTGGAGAACTAGTAACTGCATGGTTAGGCTGGAACAATTGAACTTATCAGGATTGATTGTAATACATTGGAGAATAAAACAATAATATTGGAGATCAATAATACCAAGTCATTATTTATTAAACCCAGTTTTGTTAAAACCAGTATGCAAATTAACCACGCCATAGATATGTAAACTTTTATTTCTAAGTGATATATTAGACACATTGCAAGATTTTAAATGCACTAATAACCCGGTCCAGGGTCCTCTGGTTTCATCCACTGGACTATTAGTGATAATTAATGGTGTGATCCTAGGTGTGATATATGCACCCTCCGGGTGCAGGTATTTAAGTTTTAATGTAATAAAATATTGTATTAAATTAGAAAGGCTAATGAAACTAAATAAGAATACAGATAAAAAGATTTGAAACAGAGGGAGTATAATAAAAGATTTGAAACAGAGGGAGTATAATAAAAAATGGAACAAATGAAACTTACTCTTCCATCACTCTCGTCTTTCATTGTTATTTTTTCTAATTTAAGTATTTAGTTATAAGAGGAAGTAAAGAATAAAATGACAGTTATTTTATCTTGTTAATGGATTTCATTTAAGATTCATTGAAGAGATTTTTGCTTATATTCATTAAAATAAAACCAAACAGTTAGAAATCAATAATACTAAGCACATATTTATCAAATTCGATTTTTTAATATTAATATGCAAATTAGCCTTCCCGTTCACACTGTAATCCGTTATTTTGTTGTATATATAAATATAATTTCATGTTATCAGTACGTAGACATAGTTAACAGTATTAATAATGTAAAACAATTTTATTAATAATTGAGATTTAGATAAAAAAAAAAATCATGGAGAATGTGATGTAAATAACTAAGGGAATTGTGACTTGAGTAGGAATATAGTTTCGGTTACAGACAGAAAAACACACAATCTCCATTATAATAAGATATATATATATATATATATATATATATTATATATATATATATATATAAAAAGATTTTTTTTTTTTTTATAGTGTGTTAGAAGCATTAATTAAAATGTAATAAGCTCTTTTGAAAGCAAAATAATGCAAATTTATGTTGAAAAACATATTTAATTTTTTTTCTTTTTCTCCCTCCTCTCACACTTAATATTTTCGGGCAAGGCCCATCTTCAGAGAGTTGAAAAGTTTCCATCTGTGTTTGTTAAACTCAACTGTGGTACCAATCCGTTGAATCTTCCAATGGAAATGTGATATATATATATCACACATCTATATGGGAATTACCATGTAACTAATATTGATATATACATATTACTTGTCTGAATTTTTGAGATGAGACTTGATAATTTGTATTATTTGGATTTTTTCAAACGTCATCTTTATTGTTATATACACAATGTTTTGATAAGAAACTCCAAAGAAAGTCGGAGGGCATATAAGTCTTAAAAATCCAAATAATACATACATATACAATAGTATCTATCATTGAAGTTGAAACATTCACTAACAATACCGCAAAAAACGTGGTTTGACCACGAACTCACCAAGTGAACTAGTGATAACCATATACTATTACAATATATATATATATATATATATATATATATATATGTGTGTGTGTGTGTGAAGAGATGGAAGTGAATCCGACAGTATGTAGTATATTAAGAAAATTGAAAAAAAAAACACAGGTTTAAATAAGTTGAGTGGTAAGTTTATTGGCCAACACTGCAGTTTTTCGATCTATTAATTAGATCATCTTCAGGGCATTTGTTGGTATAAGGAAGGTGATAAAAAAATTTTTATCACAGAATAACAAGAAAAGCAAGCGATAGTCCTTGTTTATCAGTCTGTTTAAAATTTGAAATCTGAAGAAAGGACGCTGAAAGGTGGACGATTTGAAATATGATGTCAAATATTCTCTTTTATGGTGCGAGTGTGTGTATCGAAAAAAGGCATTGTACATTTTTAGGTGTTTTGTGTGTGTGGTTGCGCAGGTGTATAAATCTTTTGCGTTTAACGACATCGAAACAAACCTCAAGGTTGCGTGTGTGTGTGTGTATATATATATATATATATATATATATATATATATATATATACACATTTGAGATATTTTTGTATCTGTATCCGGTGTGTGGAAGTACAAATATCAGGTTGGGGCATTAGTGTGAAGCATTAATGTGGTATATCATAATAATGTACTTTTCATAATGTATTCATCCGATATTTGTACTTCCCAAAAACGGATACAGATACAAAAATATCTCAAATATATATACTTACTAGAAGCATACTGAGACTCCTAAACAACACCTGTGTGTGTGTGTGTGTGTGTGTGAAAGGGAAAATTACATGATGGTTTGTTGGATTTTATGGCATGCCAACTCTTAATGGGTTATTTTATGCCAAAAGAAATTTTGTTTTATTCCTTATTGATAGCTATTGAAATTTCTTTTTTTTTAACTTAGTTTTTTTTTAAACACATTTTTTTCTACTTTACTCATAGATGGGACCCTAACAGATACTACCACTCCGGGTCAGGGTGGAAAAATTACATGAGTTAATCTTAAGATCACCAACACTCAAACAAGTTCTTTAGGACCTAATGACAAAATATTATTCTAAAGATTCATTTTCATTTATTTACTTAAACTAGATGGCTATCCAGCATTGCCTGGATAAAGGGGGGGGTATAATAAAAAGTTAGTCCCGCAGATCCATTGATTGTTTTGGTCTTACATAATTGATTTATGTTTTAATTACAAACACTACCATTTTCAAGTAGAATTTCAATGCCATTTCTATGTATATTCTAATTCTTAAATATCTTTGAATATAAATCAAATCTTCATAATTTTTTCACAAAAAGGCAAGAACCAGTAACATTTGAGGTGTATATATTTACTTTGCCATTAATGGACTTATTTTTGTAGTTTCATCCAGACATACATACAACTGCTCTTTATATATGTAAAGATAGATATATACGAGGGAGAGTCAAAAAGTAATGCCATTTTCTTTATTTCATATGAAGTTTGTTTCTAATTTTATAAAATCGAGGCCTACATTAAAACCCTAAAGAGGCTTAGAGCAAGAATCTGACGAGTAAAACTCGTCTCGCCAATCAACAATATCCTCTTTCTGTATGACAATGCTCGACCACACACAACCATTAGGACAAGGGAGAAAATCGCCTCATTCGGGTGACAACTTTACCGTATCCCCCTTCAGGCTAACATCTCTTCAGACCCATGAAAGAGGGTTTGAGAAGCAAACATTATTCCGGTGATAAGGAAGTGAAATCTGTAGTGAAGAAGTGGCTCAAAGAGTAGTCAGAATTTTACAGGTTAGGGATACATGCTCTCATTTGAAGGTGGAACATTGCTATTGAAAGAAACGGTAACTATGTGGAGAAGAAGGAATGTGATTCACAGAGGACCAGCTTCATTTTGATGTATGATACATGTTCCTGTGTTGGTAATTATACCTGTCCTAAACAAAATGGCATTCCTTTTTGACTCACCTTCGTTGATAGATAGCAAATTCAACAATGGAAGATCTCAATGGTGCCCCTTTTTCCATGGTGCCCTAAGCATGTGGTTAATTCAGCCCAGGGTAAATCCAAATTTTATTAGGGGGTGGTGAATTTTTCAACCCCACCTTCATAACTTTTGTAACGTGATTATGAAGGTCCACCGGAGTTTGATAGTGGAAATAAAACTGTGGGCGGACTGTTATAGAAAGAAAGGAAGAAGAAATAAGAGAAAGTAATGGTTAAAAAAAGGAGTAGTGGACACACAATGGGTTGCCGGTAATTTGACCGAGGTATGACCCCCGGAAGAGGAACTGAAAGCTGACCGGAAGTCAGGTGTCGACCAGAAGCGGAAGTCATATGGTGATGAGGAACAACAAGATCGGTTTCTTTTTGCTTTCTGGCGGCACAGGGTTCGGACGGGTCTGCTGGTCCATAGTTTGGGACAGCGAGATAGTTGATACAGGAATTTAACAGTGTCCTCCCTCTCTTTCTCTCCGAACAGAGCCCACGACACGAGCCCGAAAATAAATGCTAAGCCCTTGTGACGATATATCTCACGTGTTGTACCTTTTTATCAGCAATAATGACCGCCGCGTGACAAATACACTTTTGGTACTGTGATAATATTATAATACTACAAATACCTTTTTAGTGCCATGAATTTTGAGGCACGTTGACAAGCTCCACTATGTTACACTTTGCTCAGGAAAGAAACACCCGAGTTGAACTCTATTCACCTGGCTTAACATTTCAGAGTAGTTTGTATTATTTAGATTTTTCGGACTGTTGTCCTCATCTCTGTTATATGCACAATGTTTCGGCCAATGCTCCCTTTGACCTTCTTCAGGTGTTTCTCAGACATGTACATAACAATAAAGAGGAGGACAACACCTTTAGTCAAAGGATCCTGTAGAATAACTTTTCTTTAAATTTCAAATGTTTTCCATGCTTCCAATACAACCAAAAAATTTTCCATCCATCTATCATATATATCTATAAAGAAGCATATGTGGTCTCTCTCGGCATACGAGTAGCACAGGGATCTGTGCAGTAAAGTAAGAAGCTGATGGTAGGCATGGCACTCCACCTCAGAGGCTGAAAAACAATCTTTTTGGACTAGTGAAAAGGGAATAAACTCCCTCACTGTCTGACTGATAGTGACTTTAAGCCACCCCCAATGAAAAGATTCGCTGTATTTATACATACTGGATCATCAATATTAATGCAGTGGATCTTAGAAATCACATATAGAATCATCCCTTACTACCAAGTTTTGGATATATATATATATATATATATATATATATATATACACACACACACACACACACAAATCATCCTTAAATAAGATTAATTTCAAGTACAGTCGTCACATTTTAAAATGCCTGTAACACTTTTCCTGCCAATTCTCCTCCTTCCAGCCCCCACACCCCTTAATATAATTTCCACGAGTTCCCCTCCTACTTACTCTCACTACTACTAACTTGAAAAAAACTGGAACACAAACACATCACTCCTGAAGATGGCACTTCGAAGTGCCGAAAGTACTTGGAACAAAAACTTTGGTGGACTAATCCACGGATTCCATCCAAATATAAAAAAATGTTGGCCAGAAAGCTCAAAAAGATTGTTCATAAACTCGTTAAACAGGAGACATCTGTTTTGTTTAATTCTATATGTATAAATGAAAGAATGCTGCCCAAATTATATATATATATATATATATATTATATATATAGGGCTGGGTTAGCTCAGTCAGTAGAGCATTCAGCTACAGACCACAAGGTTCCTAGTTTGATACTGGCCCTCGCCAACTCAGCGTATAAGAAGCAGAGGGATCTGTGCGGTAAAGTAGGAGCTGATGTTAGGTGTGGCGCGCTCCACCTCAGATGCTAAAATAATCTCTTTGGTCTAGTGCTATTGAAAAGGAGATAGACTCCCTCGCTGATTGGCTGATACCGACTTTAGGCCACCCTGGCGACTTTACTTTTTACTCACAACAATTTTGTATATTTTTTTTTTAAATTTTGAACAGTCTAATAAATAAAGGCCTAATCAACATTACCAATATCATAACTAGTTTGTATCTGCCCCATTATTTAACTTTTTGGTAATCACTATACACTACATTTCCAAAACACCATAAATACACAAATCAAATATTCAATTTATTTATTTTCTTCTTCTTCTGAGGGGACATCATGTGGTGTAATGGTTAACAAACTAGATTAGCATACTGTTATTAGTGAGTGCAATTCTCACAGGATGCCCCATTCTTCTGGCCTTGTGTCACAACTAGTCAAAGCTTAGTAGGAACACTTCATGTGGTTTAATGGTTAGCAAGCAAGATTAGTAGACTATTGTTAGTGAAATTCTCACTGGGCACCCTATTCACCTGACCTTGTGCCACATCTAAGATAATAGCACTTCAAGTAGTGTAATGGTTAGCAAGCTTGATTAGCCATACCATTGTTAGTGAGTGTGGGTAATTTATGAGGAAGTGCATCCCGGTCTCCTGCCTCAAAAATTGCTACCCGGTGATTATCAAAATAACAACCCCAGCTAGTCGTAATTCTTGTTTATTTATCGTAATTTGTCGTAATTCTTGTTTAGATATGAAGATGGATATATAGTTTTGAATAGACTGAGATAGATAGGTAGATAAACAAACAAAATAATATAGATAGATACAAACAAATGGAGATAGATAGATAGATATTTTCGACAAGTAAATGTATTGGGGGGGGGTCGCTTCTTTTTTTGTCGTAATTCTTGTTTATTTAAACTAAAAACAAGACATTAAACAAACATGAATAAAAGAAAATCCTAGCATTTAAAGTAATATAGATAAATATGAACAAATTGAGATAGATAGATAGATATGAAGATGGATAGTTTTGAATAGACTGAGCTGGGTCGTTATTTCAATAGTCACCGGGCAGCAACTCTTGAGGCAGGAGACCAGGACGCACTTCCTCATAAATTACCTGAGTGTGATTCTCACTGGGTGCTCCATTGTTCTGGCCTTGTGCCACATCTAAGTTGAGCTTAGTAAATAACTAGAATGCCTTGTGTAGTTTAATGATTAGCTAGACTAGCAAACCATTACTAGTGAGTTCGAGTCTCACTGGGTGCACCATACATCTGGCCTTGTGCCATAAAGCTTAGTAAATAATTATTTACTAAGCTTTATGGCACAAGGCCAGATGTAAACTTCACGTGGTTTAATGGTTAGCAAGCTTGACTAGGAAACCATTACTAGCGAGTTCGTGTCTCACTGGGTGCACTATACACTTAGATGTGTGCCACAACAAAGGAAAGCTTGGTAAATAACATAGTTTAGCAAACTCAACTCTAGTGAGTTTGAGCCTCACTGGGTGCCCAAAACATCCGGTCTTGTGCTATAACTAAGCAAAGCTTAGTAAATAACTAGACACTTCACGTGGTGTAATGGTTAGTAAGCTATACTACGAAACCATTACTAGTGAGCTTGAGCCACACTGGGTGCCCCACACATCCAGCCTTGTGCCACAACTAAGCAAAGCTTAGTAAATAACTAGGCACCTTATGTTGTGTAATGGTTAACACACTTGACAAAACAAGCCATTACTAGTGAGCTTGAGCCTCACTGGGTGCCCCATACATCCAGCCTTGTGCCACAACTAAGCAAAGCTTAGTAAATAACTAGGCACCTTATGTTGTGTAATGGTTAACACACTTGACAAAACAAGCCATTACTAGTGAGCTTGAGCCTCACTGGGTGCCCCATACATCCAGCCTTGTGCCACAACTAAGCAAAGCTTAGTAAATAACTAGGCACCTTATGTTGTGTAATGGTTAACACACTTGACAAAACAAGCCATTACTAGTGAGCTTGAGCCTCACTGGGTGCCCCATACATCCAGCCTTGTGCCACAACTAAGCAAAGCTTAGTAAATAACTAGGCACCTTATGTTGTGTAATGGTTAACACACTTGACAAAACAAGCCATTACTAGTGAGCTTGAGCCTCACTGGGTGCCCCATACATCCAGCCTTGTGCCACAACTAAGCAAAGCTTAGTAAATAACTAGGCACCTTATGTTGTGTAATGGTTAACACACTTGACAAAACAAGCCATTACTAGTGAGCTTGAGCCTCACTGGGTGCCCCATACATCCAGCCTTGTGCCACAACTAAGCAAAGCTTAGTAAATAACTAGGCACCTTATGTTGTATAATGGTTAGCAAGCTAAACTAGGAAACCATTACAAGTGAGTTTCAGTCTCACTGGGTGCCACAAACTTCCGGTCTTGTGCCACACTAATTAACGATATTCTTTAGAGTTTAACCATTGTTAAATCTTTGAAATATAAACTTTAAAACAATATCAAAGTTCATAGTAATTATTGATAACTTTTATAAAATAAAAAATTATTTAAAAAAATATTTCATTTTAAAAACGAATTGAGATTAATTAAATCGATTATTTAAGGTCAAATTTTTGTCTAATTCGAAAAGTAGTAACATATTGAGCATCAGTAAAAATAATAATAATAATATTAGTGTAATATTACTTTGCTTTTTTTTTTTTTTTAAATGTGCATTGTTTTTGTATGGGTACATTTTTGCTCCAAACAAAATTAGGGTTTACACATGCAATTTATTTTTAATACATTTAAAACGATTCTTTTTTTTTTTTTGGTATGCCATTTACCTAATGATGTTCCGAACCAAATTTGGCAAATTAATAATACTGGATTTATTTCAGTAAAAGAAATGTTTTTAGTCTGTCTAAAGTTGTTTTGCCTCAACATTTGTTGCTTTTAAGGATCCAATTTTAATGACTCGTAAAAAACAAAATCAACCAGTTCCGATGTGTAGCAAGATTCAGTTTTCAAAGATTTTTGTTTTAAAATTGTAGAGACGTTTTCTTTTCTTCCTTTTTTAAAAATGCTTATTAAGGAGGGTCATTATGGATGATTCAGAAGCACCGGATTATAATTCCTTGAAACCACTTAAAAGTGTCTAATACTCCCATTTTTTGGTCTATGAAGTTCCCAACTGACAGATGTGATAGAGTAAATAAAAAAATGGTCTTGTTTTGAACAAATTCTACCAAAATGTGCATCCTCAATGCTATCTTCTCAGAAAAGCAATTAATTGAATTGTAATGAATATAAAACACTATCAGTAAACTTTAAAATAATATCAAACACTAATCAACCGTGAATAATAATAAAAATACGAACCTAAGATTTAAAAAAAGTCACGAAGTTACTATGGGGTTTGTTTTTTTTTTCCAAATTTTTAAAGACCTTTTTGGTGATGTGACATTTTAGGGGAACGGTTTTTAACTTTTTTAATTAAAAATTCTGGTAAACTAAACAGTCTAGGATTGTATTCAAAAGTCATCTAAAAAATAAATAAAAATGAAAGTAATACAAAGTAAGGCAATAATATGAGTAGATAATAAAATAGCCAACTAAAATGAAATAAAAGTTACTAAAAGAAAAAAAATGCTGGCTTTTGTCTGCGTAAAAAAATAAATAAATAAAACAAAAAAAAAACAATTAACTTTTTACCAAATATCGTGAATGTGAATCAGCTTTTAAATATTTGTAAAAATCAGCATTTTTATATTGATTATATAATTATATTTAAATCAATTGAAGAAAACGTGATTTAAAAAAAATGTTAAAGTTTTAGTTTATTACATTAAATGAGACAGTTATTTTTTTCTGGCCTTTGCTACAATACGTCAAATGTCTTTTCTTAAAATATTGTAATAAAACTTACGATTTTAAATATTTTTGTAGTATTTCAAGAACCAAGAACTATGGATAAAAGGTAAAAGATTTACTCTAGTTAAAGTCATTAATATTTAAAAACTTAGAGTAAAAAGTACAGTACACACATTCGAAATCCTCATCGAAATTGTTATTTATTTAATGTTTAAATTGTTGATGCCCCAACAAGTCATTCAAAGTAGAAAATAAGAAGTCTGAGAGAATACGTTTACATTAAAAACTAACATAAACACTCAAGGCATTTTTTTTTAAATCTTTTCTAAATCAAAAATCAAAACAATAGAAAAGTATTTCGTTTTTATTGAACAACTAAATCTGTTTTTTATATTTTACCAATAATATGGAACTTAAATGTCTATCATCCATCAAGTCATGTGACAACGGACAGGTTGAATAATAATTAAAACTTTTAGTTGTTTGTTTTTTTTATAAGTTTTCTTGTTTAGAAACTTATTACTATTTTATTTTAACGATTTAGTTTGCTTAATTAATTCAATAAGATACGAGACAAAAAATTAATTTTCTTTTTTTACTTTTTTTTTTAAATGGTAAAAAAAATAGAATAAAAAATATTTTCTTAAATCTGAAGACTAAAGATTGACATTTCAAAAAATCACTGACATTATTACTTTTATTATCATTTACATTTGGATGTGGGGTACGAATATAGTTTTCACCATTAAAAAAAATGATTTGATAATAAAAAAAATTCCACTACATTTTTTAGGCATACTTAATCTCGTCTAGTTGAAATAGTAAAATTATTTAACTTTGTGAAATTTTAACAAACCAAAAAACAAAAAAGGAAGTCCATATTGAAATTTGGGAACTTAAGATTGACAAACTAGAATTATGAACGATGTTCTCAAATAAATAAAACAAAACAAAAAAATACCACAAAAATAATAAGTTGACGTGATTGACCATCCATAATTTTTAGGAAATGGGTCACTTGTATCATTTATTTCAGGGATTTCTTTTTTTATTTGTTATGCTATATTCAGAAATAAAATCAAGAAAACAGTCTACATTATATTTTTAGAATTAAAAAGTAAAATGAATCCTAGAGAAACTTAGTTTAAGAAACTATAAGTCTAAAACTTAAAAAGTTCAAATCGAAAAAAAAAATACAAAAAAACTAAACAAAAACAAGTACTGACTTAAAGTGGAACTATTTTTTTAGTAATTATTTTTACTTTCAAATTAAATTTGAAAAAAATATATATACGAATATTTAATCTAACAATATAAGTATGTTGGTTTGGAAAAGAAAAAAGATACTGTTTGAATGTGTAAAACTTTGTGACGAAAAGAGTATAGAATTGCATCTAAAAAGTAAAATTAAGTCTAGTGTTGTTGTATGTTGAGAAAGCGCACACATGTCTATAAAACTTTATGGTTATAAAATGAGGGATCAGTTTGAAATATATTAGCGAATTATATTGCCAATTTGTCACAAAAGGCCCCACTACTGAAGCAGGAAGAGAGGAAAAAAGTGGATAAAAATTAATATTTCTCAGCATTTTGACACCAAAACAAATAAAACAAAAAACAACCCCTAGATTGTGAAATTTTGTTCACGTTTGACAAATTTAATTAGATAGAAACTTAACGAATAACTTAATTAAACAAACAAAATGTAGTAACGAAAAAAACTTTTTTTAAACAACTTTTTTTTTGTAATTTTTTGTAATTAAAAATAATATTCTAGTTTACTTACTGTGGTGAGGTCATAGATAATTTTTCGCTTGTGAAAGTTTAAAAGGGCGTAGATGAGATGTTGGTGATGTAAAATCTCTCAGAGGAAGAAAAAAGTAAAAACAAATTTACTGGTAGATGCCGCATAAATAAAAAGTTTTGACGAGCTTTTGTTGTTGTTAATTATATTTTTTTTACAACAAGTGTTTCTGTGTTTGGTAGTAGCTGATCTTTCCTTCTTTCTTTCCTTGTTTCTTTCTTTTTCTAGAATAAAGTACTAATCACAATGAAACCTTAAAAACAAGTGGAAGTGTTCAATCTAAACGGAAACCTGCTAACCCCTCCCCACTCTTATAGACTGTTAAAAACTTTTGAGACTTAATGAAAGCAAGATTGAGGCCTTTAGTCCGAATTGGTATGTGTAACTCTGAGGATATGTCGACCAATGAGAACGGGAAGAAGAAGTTTGACTTTATGGGAATGTTTTCTGTGAATGTGTATATATCTCAGCTGCGACCGAACAAGTGAGTAAAAGTTTAAGTTTTAATGGAGAGAGACCATGATGGGTTTAGCATAGCAGTGGTTTTTCCCATCTTCTGTATCGCAGTGGTTTTCCCCCAGACTACAGCAGCAGTGATATTTTTAACACTTAAAAAAAAAAATTCTGTTTGCATATATTTGTTCTCAGTGTGTACAATCGTAACTTAAATAATTTTATTCTGAATCCAAGTCTCTGCAAAAAAAAAAAAAAAAAAAAATCAGGTTCATGTAAAGTAGGTATACCCAATTTGTCGAAAAATCCGTGTTTTTACAAATGTAACCCCCCCCCCGTTTAAAAAAAAATTACTAAAAAATCAGGGAATTATTCGATTTTAATGAAATTCTTAGTCTTGATTTATGAATGAATGAATTTTATAATGCATCAGTTATTTTATTTCAAAACTTTCTGATTTTCTTTTTTCAGGTCACTTAACTTTGACCCCCTTATTTTGGGGGTGCAAAATATCGGTGGGGTTATATTATATTTGATACTAATTTCTGCATAAAGACTTACAAAATTGTAAAGAGTGTATATGCTAGGTATACCCAATTTGTCAAAAATCCGTGTTTTTACAAAACAAATTTACCCGTGGGTAAAAAAAATACCAAAAATCAGGGAATTATCCGATTTTAATGAAATTCAGTGTTGATTTATAAATAGTTTTAAATATATTTAAATAAATTACATGTGTAATATTATTTTGCTTCTTTTTTTTTTTTTTTTTCTTTTTTTTACTGATGCTCATTATGTTACTATTTTTCTAATAGAAAAAAAATTAGACCTTAAATAATCGATTTAATTAATTTTAATTCGTTTTTAAAATGAAAAGCAGACGAAAAATTGGGTATACCTAGTGTATGGCATACACTGTATGGAAATATTTCCAGTCGGTAGACTGTGAATTCAGGGGCGTAAACTTTTACCATCAGAATTCAAAAAAAGGGGTAACTGTTTTAAGTCTTATTATTATTATTATTATTATTATTATTATTATTATTATTTATTATTATTATTATTATCATTGTTATTCTGAAATAGAAATATCATTAAATAAATACTCAGCAAAATTACCAGCAAATAGTAATTTTCAGTTTATTTATTTCGTTCAGTAAAAGTCATATACTATATGACTTTCATCTCAATTCCTTTAAAATAACAACGCTGAGATTAAAAAAAAAAAAATTAATTTTTTTTTTAAAAGTGTATAACTGAATCACTACGGAACAACTTTGAATTTATACATAATAAATGATGTCCTTTATTTATTTATTTTTAAACTTATAAATGAATTAATGTATTAAGTTGTTTTCCTTAGTGTTTCATTTTTATTAAAAGTTGAGAAATTAAGAATATATACATTGGACTTCATTCCATATTCCACTAATCTCTGTCCAGTAGACTATAGTAAAAAATTTACGCACCTGAATTCACACTCTACCTTTACAGTCTGTGGTTACTACTGTATACGTTTATATTTCATATTATTTACGTAATTATTTGTGTGCATTTTTATTATTTTTTTTACTGATGCTCAATCAATCAGCATCAGTAAAAAAAAAAAATAATGTTACTACTTTTCAACTTAAACAATTAACCTTAATTAATCGATTTAATTAATTTTAATTCGTTTTTAAGTGAAAATGTGCACAGCACATGAATTGTTAGTCTCTAGTGCATTGAATTGTTGGTCCTTAGGGTTATTTCCTATAACTCCAACCTAAAAAAGGGGAACCACTCTGAATGAATTTTATAAATTATTTATTTATCTATTGATCTACTAGGAAAAAAGAAGACGGTTAGGGTTTAAGGTTAGGGTTTAGGGTTAGTTTAATGGGAAAATAATGGGAAGATTGATTAACAGATAAAATTAATTCAGAGTGGTTCCCCTTTTTTAGGTTGGAGTTATAGGAAATAACCGGTCCTTACACTAGGGACCAACAATTCAATTTTTGTATAAACATTCATGTCATGTATGACTGTAGTCAGTGATGCTGATTTGATGTTTTTTGGGGTTTTTTTTCATATTTGCTTTGAATGAGTCACCAGGAAAATTTATGTGTCCCAACTAAAGTTTCTTAATAAATTGTAGGGTTTTTATTTATGATCTGGGGAAACGACTAATGCCATCTAACGCCTACCTTGTAACCTATCCTGTGTAATTAATTTCTAAGAAACTATTTGAAATGTTAGCTTGAAATGGTGAGGGAAGAAAAAAGGGTAATAAAGGACTATTTGCTCGTAAATTCCTACCATAAAATAAACTGAACCCCCATTTTATGTCCGTATTTTTTGTATTAAATGTTTTGTTTTTCTTGCACCCGTTATTTTACAATACAAAATATATTTTCTTTATTTATCTTAATATTCATTTCAATGTGCATATTCTAAAAGTTTTTATTTTGTGAGAATGTTTAATTTTAAAGTGGGGGCTCGTTTTACAATTTAGCCATAAATTGGATCCTCCTTTTATGACCGTAATTTTGTTTTTTCGTCGACGATGATTAAGATCTGACGTTTTTATTTTAGAGTACCAAAGCCAAAAAGAAAAGAAATAACAAAAAGTAATATTCAACTTTTTACTCGTAAATTCCTACCATAAAATTAGGCTTGGGCATTTTATGGTAGGAATTTACGAGTAAAAAGTTGAAGTGTAAAAACGAACCCCCACTTTAAAACTAAACATTCTCACAAAATAAAATCTTTTAGAATATAAACATAGAAGTGAATATTTATTGCAAAAACATGGACATAAAATGGGGGTTCAGTTTATTTTATAGTAGGAATTTACGAGCAAATAGTCCTTCATTACCTTTTCATTTATATGTGCATTGTTTTTGTGTGGGTATATTTTTACCCAAACAAAAATTAGGGTTATTTAGTCTTTTAGGCATGTATACAGTTGTTCACATGGTATGTCACTTAGTTTTTAAAACATGTTTACATTTTTGTTTGCTTAACTCACGAGTTAACTTAATGAATGATATGAGCAGGTTGAACACTTCTTAGTAATAACAGCAGGTAATGTGTTAACAACCTGAAAATTTGCGTCGGTAGATTATCAAGGCATTAAAAATAAATACATAAATAAACCTGAAGCTGCTACACCTTTTGTAAATTTGACTTAAAAATGTGATCTGTGTTAAACTTGCAAATCGGTCGGAAAATTAGGGTGACCCAGAAAAAACAGAACCCAAATTATTTATTTATTTTCCCATTAAACTAACCCTAACCCTAACCCCCCACCCCTAGTTGAAATTAACAGTTTTATTTCAAAACTTGTGGGTTCTGTTTTTTCTGGGTCACCCTAATTTCCAGACCGAAACTTTGTAACCCTCTCAGAGATGCTGATAGGTACGCGTCCTGCGTCACTGGCGCATAAAAATCTAAAAGGACGCATAAAAATCGTATCCATGCGTCCCAGTGTTTTTTTGTTTGTTTTGTTTTTTCTTCCCTCACCATTTCCAGCTAACTGTAAATACATTTCAATATTTTCTTGAGTTAGTTGGCTTTAGTTGATCATAGAAAACTCTGACCATATGACTTTTAGGCACCCCTTTTGCGATCTCGATTCATAAGGACATGTTTTTCATTTACACCGTCAAAATCTGGTTGTTTGTTAGGGTTAGGGGTTAGTTTTATAATTTTTAAAACTCTAAAAATCGTCTGTTAACAAACAACCGAATTTTGACAGTGTAAATGAAAAACATGTCCTTATGAATAGAGATCGCAAAAGGGGTGCCTAAAGGTCATATGGTCCGAAAACTATAAATTATTAAGAAACTTTAGTTAGGACCCATTAAATTTCCAGAGGACTCATTTAAATCAAATCCATGCGTCCCAGGATGCACTAAATTAAAAAGCTATCAGCATCACTGCCCTCGACTCTAAAGAAAAAGAAAAAAAAAAAAAAACATTGAGTTTTTACGAGTGTTTTTTTTTTTTTTTTTTTTTTCGAAGGATGTGCTAAGTCTAAAAATAGTTTAGACTAATAAGAGAGTCCCTTTGGTTTGAATTCAGATTTTTCCTTCTCTTAGACTGGTTGCCATACCAATGCAATAGCCCTATCTGCCCTACTATTTACCCATAACTGGAGGGAGAATAGTTGGATTTGTACCTTTCCCAAGGGTATTAGCACTATGTGAAATGCGACTAGCCACGTCTAGGATTTGAACTCATCTTGCTGTGTCCATTTCTTAGGATAGTAAACATTACACCACAGACACCTCCAATTGGTAAAATTCAAGTTTAATGTCAGAAAAATATTGAAAATATTTAACACACACACGTACAGCCATGTATTTTACCCAACCTAGGATGTGACACATGGTCAATTTCTTAAGCAGAGTTTAACAGGTTTGAATTCAGAGTTTTCATTCTCCTAGACTGGTTGCCTAACCAAAGGTAAAGAACCCAGTCTGCCCTTCTATTGATGAAATTATATTTAAAATAGGTTTTTATCTAAGATATATTAGGGGAAATATTTTTTTCACATGGTCTCTCCCCTCTATTTTATTTTATGAAATCTGAAAAAATGAAGTGATAAAAAACGATTTATAAATTTTTTTCTATAAATATAAGTCTGAATAATTATATCAGAAAATTTTTATAAGTTTCTATGCATGATTTATTTTAGTAAAAAAAAAAAAAGAATTCTGAATTCTGCTAAAAAATGCCGTAATATCATTCTTTTTCAAACTTTAACTTACTTTTTTAATTGAATTGCCAATAAATTTTTTTTTCGAAGAAATCTTTTAAATTTTACCTATGCCTTTTATGTTTACATTTTCGCACCATTAAATCAAATGAAATTTAATGTGGCCAAAAACAAGTTATGACTACAGGCTTTTAAATAAAAATATATGAAAAATCAATTAAGAGTCAAATTTTCACAAAAATTTTGATACTTATTGATCTGCTGATGAAATTATGTTTAATAGAGGGTTTTCCTAAAAAAAATATATAAGAGAAATATTTTTTACCAGGTCCCCAACCCCATTTCATTTTTCTATAAAGAGTCTGAATAATTATATCAGAAGATTTTTATAAGTTTCTATACGGGATTTATTTTAGTAAAAAAAACATGAATTCTGAATTCTGTTTATAGATAAAATTTAAAAATCGTTTTTATCGCTTCATTTTTTTCAGATTTCATAAAATGAAATGCAAGGGGGATGACCTTGTAAAAAAAAACAATTATTTTCCCTAATATATTTTAGGAAAAACCTATTTTAAACATAATTTTATCAACAGTTAAATAAGTACCAAAATTTTCATGAAAATTTGACTCTTAATTGATTTTTCATATAATTTTTTTAAAAAGCCGGTAGTCATAACTTGTTTTTGGCTACATTAAATTTCAATTGATTTAATGGTGCGAAAATGTAAACATTGTTTTCGTTCTTAATTTTCATTATTTCCGTAAGCTGAAAAAATTTGTAACTATTTATGAAGTGCTTATCTGTTTAAAATGATTGTGAACTATATTTACTTGCAAAATTTATTAGTACAGAGTGTGGCAGAAATACCTTCTATATTTTAAATTGTTACCTATGTTTTACATAGCCATTTTATTACATATAATGTGTATATATATATATATATATATATATATGTTGAAAGAATGAATAAAGGAAAGAAAGTATAGAATGGATAATATAGGATATTTTAATCAATATTACTTTTTATCAATATTACTTACTTTTATCAATATTACTTACACGTGTTTCGGTCAGGAAGTGCATATATAAATGAATAAATATATAAATATATATATGTATAAAAAAAATTAAATAATATATATATAAATAAATAAATAAAATCCCTCATGCTTTGATAATTTAGAATTCCACAAAACTTTTCTCTGCGTCAAAATCTGTTCGCATGCGATATGACGTCATTAACGGTTCTTTATCGATCGCGTCTGAACATGAATTTTTTTTAAAAGTTCTTTTTTGAACATTTCAAAAATTCTCTGCTTTTTCCAATGAATTTCATTTCAAATAAGGATTTACTCTGATGAAGGTCGAAATTTCTTTGTGTGCGGAACATTTCTATATTTTTTTCTATTATTATTATTTCATTTCTTTTGATTATTTAAAAATAATAACAGTTTGAATAATGTACACTTTGATAAACTCCTGACCGAAACACGTGTAAGTAATATTGATTAAAATATCCTATATTATTCATTCTATACTTTCTTTCCTTTATTCATTCTTTCAATATACTGTCGGATTAACTTCCAGTTTCATTTTACATATATATATATATATATATATATGAAGAAAAAATGAGTAAAGAAAAGAAATGTAGATGGATAAAAATGAATTTTATCGATATCACTTTTAATCGATATCACTTACACATGTGTTTCGGTCTGTTTATCAAAATGCATACGGATTTACGTTATTATTATTATTAAAATAATCAGAAGGAGTTGAAATGATGATGATAATAACAAGAGGAAAAATGCATAAAATGTTCCGTACACAGATTTTGCCGACCTTCATCAGAGTGTTATTTTTATTTTTTGAGTTGGAGACGAGAATAGAATTTCAAAAAGTTCGAAAAAGAATATTTTTAAAAATGTTTATGAACGCAGACGCCGTTTAGAGACGGTTACAAATTTTTTGAAAGTTCTGGTGGATGGATATAATTTATATTGCAAAAATTGAAATGTTATTAGTAATCAAGATAAACATTTGATAAACGGACCGAAACACATGTGTAAGTGATATCGATTAAAATTGATATCGATAAAATTCATTTTTATCCATCTACATTTCTTTTGTTTACTCATTTTTTCCTCATATTGTCGGATTCATTTCCCATTCTCACATATATATATATATATTATGGGACACCCGTAGTGGTGTCCTCATATTTAATATTCTATTTATTCTGTACTTACATTCTGAGTAGTTGGGCTAGTATTTCTTATTACCGTACTTCTTGAATTTCTTGAGTAGCTATTAGCTTTCTTGTTGTGAGTAGTTGGGCTAGTATTTCTTATTACCGTACTTCTTGAATTTCTTGAGTAGCTATTAGCTTTCTTGTTGTGAGTAGTTGGGCTAGTATTTCTTATTACCGTACTTCTTGAATTTCTTGAGTAGCTATTAGCTTTCTTGTTGTGAGTAGTTGGGCTAGTATTTCTTATTACCGTACTTCTTGAATTTCTAGCTATTAGCTTTCTTGTTGTGAGTAGTTGGGCTAGTATTTCTTATTACCGTACTTCTTGAATTTCTTGAGTAGCTATTAGCTTTCTTGGGCTAGTATTTCTTATTACCGTACTTCTTGAATTTCTTGAGTAGCTATTAGCTTTCTTGTTGTGAGTAGCTGGGCTGGTAATAATCTTCATACAATGACTGCTATTTACACAGTAGCATTGCAACCAACAAAGCCTTCATCAGATGATGACTCTGGATTCAGGCATGGTTTCGGGGCCGAAGCATCATTACCACTAACCCAGAGTGCCCCAGCAGTATCTCACGATACCACCAGACTTTGTCGGTTTGATGTCACAATATAGGACTGCCATATCCACGCTGATGCAGTTAGAGCTTTCTCCTGAATCTTTTTCAAGTATTTCCTCTTGTCTGGTAGAGAAAGTCCAAGTTTAGACAAAAATGCCGAGGTTGAGTTGGCAATAAACCCCCGACATCGACCTCAATGGGAAATACATCCTTGATCCATCCGTTTCTGACGCATTGCTCACGTAGGTCTTCATATTTTTCCAACTTCCGCTGATGGGCCCAATCCAGATTTTCTTCAAATGGAACTGTCAACTCAACGATGAAAACTTTCTTTTGATTAACAGACCAAATGACAATATCAGGACGCTGGGCCGTCTATCTATCAGTCTGGTTCTGGCTTCTTTTGTTCCCAGCAGTTCTTTCTAACTTCTCTTAACTGGTGTCTAAAGAGATGCCAAGGTTGTCAAAGTTTTTAGGAACAAAATCAAGGCATACAGTTTTTGTGAATTCACATTTTATTAAATCTTAAACTTAGGCCTTAAACCACGTGGCTGAGCTCCTGCTCAGTGTGTCCTTACATTTAGGATTTCAGCAGCAGACTGGCTAACTAAGACTTTTATTTCTACCTTTTGTGTAGCAAGTTGGGGGTCAGATTGAGGTCATTGAATGTCAATCAATCTACCTACTCCAATGGCCCAGATTTGAATTCAACAACACCTGAATTCAAATCAGTTTACTATATTAACCATCCAAAAAGGACAGTATGCCTATCAATATATAAACAGATGAGGTGCAAAGGAGCTTAGGCAAGTGGCTATGGTAGCTATATCTAAAGATTGAGAGCTTTTTGTATTCCTTTTATGTCACGTCAGAATGATGTTGTTCTGGATAGAAAACTGATCCTGCTATGGGTTGAAAATTCTATCAGGAACTGCATCATTCTAATGTAACATGAAATGAGTATGAAAAGCTCCCTGTGTAGTAATTACAGATTCATCAGCCTTGAAAAATGTTTCAACAGCAAAAGCATGGGGTGCACCAGTCCAAGCCATTGTATCTGAAAAAAAAATGTAGGATATTAGCTTGATGGAGCTACAATTACCACTTGCCAAAGTTCACTGGCACCACACAGATGACAGTTTAAAATGTGGTAGGTATTTCTGCCGCACTCTGTATATGTATAGGCAGAACCGAGGAAAGATATAGTAAAACAAATTAAATGGTATGACATTAGCTAGATGGAGCTACCATTATCACTTGCCCACCACACAGATGACAGTTTAAAATGTGGTAGGTATTTCTGCCGCACTCTGTATATGTATAGGCAGAACCGAGGAAAGATATAGTAAAACAAATTAAATGGTATGACATTAGCTAGATGGAGCTACCATTATCACTTGCCTAAGTTCATTTGCACCACACAGATGACAGTTTAAAATGTGGTAGGTATTTCTGCCGCACTCTGTATATGTATAGGCAGAACCGAGGAAAGATATAGTAAAACAAA
This sequence comes from Doryteuthis pealeii, assembly GCA_023376005.1. Lineage (NCBI taxonomy): Eukaryota > Metazoa > Mollusca > Cephalopoda > Myopsida > Loliginidae > Doryteuthis > Doryteuthis pealeii. The sequence goes on from CM042181.1 coordinate 28,975,094, forward strand.
TTAAATGGTATGACATTAGCTAGATGGAGCTACCATTATCACTTGCCTAAGTTCATTTGCACCACACAGATGACAGTTTAAAATGTGGGAGGTATTTCTGCCGCCCTTCATATATGTATAGGCAGAATCTAGGAAAGATATATATATATATATATAGATATAGATATAGAGAGAGAGAGAGAGAACAAATTAAATGGTATGACATTAGCTAGATGGAACTACCATTATCATTTGCTTAAGTTCATTTACACCACACAGATGACAGTTTAAAATGTGGGAGGTATTTCTGCCGCACTCTGTATTAGATAAAAATTAAACAGGAAGTTAATTGAAACAAAGTCCACAAAATACACCAGTGTTGCAATTCACATATCAGAGTTATCAATTAAGTGTCATGACCACCCTATTGGCTGAGGCAGAAGAAGTCACGAACTGTACCTCTGCACCTCTGAGGGGTAACGCCCCATTACAATAAGGCCACCTGCTGGGCATGGGTGGCAACCGTCATGCTTAAGGAGGGATTCTTAATGGCTGAGAGTCCATGACATGCAACACTATTACTTTGGCTACACAAGCAGTTGGAGAGGCTCCCACCAATCAATCAGCTGGTCCCATCAATCTCTAGGACCTATATGACTGTCCCAGCCCTATTACCCTTATGGCAAGCCCTAACAACTACTTTTATCATATATGTGCTAAAAAGCACTCATTGAGTGTCTCAGTGTCCTGGGTTAAACTACCACCCTGTCGGTGGGGTGTTAGAATGCACTGACTGCACCTCTGCAGAGGGGTAAGACTCCCTCAATGGGGCCACCTGTTGGCCGTGGGTGACGACCCGTGATGCTTAAGGATAGAGCCCAGATGGATGAGCAGTTCATGACATGCAATACTCCACTTTGGACCTATCTTGGGCTAGACGGGCGGTCGGAGAGACCCCGTCCGATCAATCGGCTGGTTACGTCAAGCCCTAGCACCTATATGATTTTCCCAACTCTATTGCCCTTATGGCAAGCCCCAAACCCCTTTTTATCATATGGGTGCTAGAAGGTGGTGACTGAGGGTCTACATGTCCTGGGAATGACGTTAAACTATCTGATGGTGAGGTTCCAGTTTTGGTGGTTTGGGGAATGTGGAGCACCCCTTCATCACCATTGCTCCCTGGTCCACTCTGACCTGGAGTGGTAGTACCTGTTAGGGTCCCATCTATGGGTTAAATAGAAAAACATGAGTTGATAAACAAAATTGTATTATGCATTAAGAATGAATTTATTTCACAACTTTGTCAGCATTAAATAACCCACCGAGGTTGATATGCTGTAAACAAACCAAACCTAGGTTAAACTGCATCTAGTGGTGAAGCTCCAATTCTGGAACCCTGAGAAGTGTGAAATAGTCCTTCATCACCATTACTCCCAGGTCCACCCAAACCCGGAGTGGTAGTCCCTATCGGGGTCCCATCTTCAACGTAAAACCGGGATCACCTAACTTTTTTTTCCCGGAGGGCTGGATAATTGAAAAAATAACAAGTGCGGGCCACATTATTATTGTGTTCAGTACTTGCTAGCCAGAACGAAATCTCTGAGAAAAAGATGTAAAACAAAATTCATCTTTCCATGTTATATTCATGGATGAGTGGCATAAGATGCACAAAAACAAATTTAACCAACCTATTTATTTTCAAAACATTATCAAACAACACAATATTAGCAGAAAGGTTTAGTGAGATTTGTGAAACTGAAGTTTTTTTCAAATATTTTTTTCCAAGATATCATCAATGTTTGGTTTGGAATTGCTACATCCAATCAAGAGAATTGCTTTCAAATTTTTATCAGTTAATTTTGTTCGATGGGTTGATTGCGTGGTCGAGTCTATGAGGATTTAGTAAGCTTAACATGATATTTAAATTTAAATGGTACCAGAACATCTCACATTCCGTACGTTTTAACAAACAAATTCAAGTACTGTCGGGTCGTAGTTTGGTGGCCCCTGGCATAAAATAACCCAAGGGTTGACAAATCAAAAAAAGAAAGAAAGGAGGAAGATCATTACTCAAAATTGAGTTTAAATTTTTTTTTAAATTCATACACATCAAGAATGAATAAACAAAATGTCTTTGGCATAAAATAACCTAATAAGGGTTGACATGTCATAAAATCCAACCAATTAAATGTCTTATAAATAGCAAATACTAACACCACATATTTATGTCTATCGAAACTTCAACAGATAGACATCCCTGTAAGCTGGGCTTTATAATACACTGACTGCCCTCTGCAGAGGGGTAAGACTTCACCACCCTCTAATAGGGCCACCTATTGGCCATAGGTGGTGACCCGTGATGCTTAAGGACTGAATCCTGGTGGATCAGCAGTCCATAACATGCAACACTCCACTTTGGCTCTTACTTAGGCTAGAGAGGCAGTCAGAGAGGCCACTCCAATCAAACAGCTGGTCATATCAAGCCATAGAACTTATATGATTGTCCCAACCATATTGCCCTTATGGCAAGCCCCAGCCTTTTTTATCATATAGGTGCTAAAAGATTGTGGCTGAGGGTCTTCATGTCCTGGGAATGACATTAAACTATGATGGTGAGGTTCCAGTTCTGGGAGGTCCGCCCCCCCCCACCTATGGGGCCACTTATTGGCCATAGGTGGTGACCTGTGATGCTTAAGGACTGAATCCTGGTGGATCAGCAGTCCATAACATACAACACTCCACTTTGGCCCTTACTTAGGCTAGAGAGGCCACTCCAATCCAATGGTGAGGTTCCAGTTCTGGGGGTCTGGGGAATGTGGATTATCCCTTTACCACCATTGCTCTCTGGTCTACTCTGACCCAGAGTGGTAATACCTGTTAGAGTCCCATCTATGGGTTAAATAGAAAAATGTGTTTATAAAAAAAATTAAGTATCCATTAAGAATGAATTTATTTCAAAATTTTGTCAGCATTAAATGACCCACTGAGGTTGATATGCCGTAAAACAAAACAAACAACAGATAAAGATAGTAGAGGCCTTCTTACATTTCTTTATATTCTTATACTTATCAGGCTAAGTAGGAAGCGCGTGGTGTAATGGTTAAAGTCATGGGAAACGGACTTGTCGCCCCGAGTTCAAATCCTGGATGTGATAATTTCATTTCACTTTGTGCTAATACCCTTGGGAAAGGTATGAATCCTACTCTCCCTCCAGCTATGGATAAATAGTAGGGAAGACTGGGCTCTTTAACCTTGGTTAGGCAACTGGTCTAGGAGAAGGAAAACTCTGAATTCAAACCTGTTGAACTCTGCTTAAGAAATTGACCTTGTGTTACATCCTGCTCGTGCGGAGGCGTTGGTAAATATATATACTTATCAGGCTAAATGGGCAATTAGAGATGCATCCTCCATTCTATCAGATAGTCCCGTTATGTCCCAGCACCCATTACCCTTATGGCAAGCCATTTGAACCATTTTAAATGAAATGAATAAAATATTATAACTAGAATTCAAATTAAAAATATGACCTCCCCATCACAACCAACATCTCAGATATGCCACTCTTTACCAAATAATTAAGCTGTACCAATGATAACATTTTAAAAAATTCAAATATATTCCCTCAAATGAAGGCAATTTTGAAGAAAAATATTTTGTGCGTGTTGAGTATTATAAGCTTATATTCCTCTTCATGAATATGTTTAATGTAACATCAGCAGGAGCTCAAAGCTCCACCTACTTCCGCCCAGCACCCTTTTCCCACTATTTGTAACAGTTCTGTTCAGTTCGTAATAAATCCTTGTTGAATCAACCTTGTGTGTGCCCATCTCTTCACTTTCTCTTTTACCTATTGTAAATTCTTTTTTTCTCACGCATTGTTTCCACTACGCAATACGAATGCTCAACCTCAACAATGTGGTAATTCTTTGTTAGTATTATCTGTATTATTGTCCTCATCTTCATTGTTATTTGTACAACGTTTCGGCCGATATGCCTTCTGGCCTTCTTCAGGTATTTCTTGTCGGACTCGGGAACTTTCTTGTCGTAATCGGGAGCCATCACGGAACTTCGTACTTAACCCTTTATTTTACGCACTGAATGAAGCAAACACCGCAGTATTTCTTTGTAGACATGCTGGTTAATCGTCTAGCCCTGTGGCAAGAACTCGCAATGAAGGATGCCCCTCACATCTTTTGTGACACTAAAAATCCTTGTTTTCATAACACTTGGCTCAGAAATGGGTTAGAAAATTTAGCAATTTTAACGATTAAAACAAAAGATTGTCATATTTCACGGAATGTTTGAGATGAGGTTTGATGATTTGGATTATTCGGACTATTGTCCTCATCTTCATTGTTATCTGTACAACATTTCAGTCGATGTGCCCTCCGGCCTTCTTCAGGTATTTCTTGTCAGATTCAGGAACCTTCTTGTCGTAATTGGGAGCCATCACGGAACTTTGAACCTAACCCTTTATTTAGTCCATGGGGGTATCCTGTTCTCATTCCACTAACCATAGAAGGCCAGAGGGCATATCAGCCAAAACGTTGTACAAATAACAATGAAGATGGGGACAATAGTCCAAATAATGCAGATAATACTAATCATCAAGCCTCATCTCAAACATTCAGAGAAATAATTCTTTGTTAATTTGCAACTTTTGCCATATGGGAGACATTACAGTTCCAAAATCAACCTACCCTATTGAGCATGGTCTCTCATGTGAATGATCCTTGTGTTCAACTGAAATGGTGTGATGTCCGTAAATAACTGGTATTTAGTCGTCTTCATTTTTCAAAATTTATCTGTTCCTCTGTAAATAAAATCAGTCAGATTTTATTTTCATTTCTTCATCGTTGGATTTTCATCAGCTTATCTAAAGTACCCATCACCAAGTGATGTACTTTTAATAGACCTATCCCTATAATAGTCAGCAGGTACGTGGATAAAGAAAGCATCAGATTAAAAATACAAAGAATGCTATCATTTGTAATAGTACAAGAAGTTATCCACTTTGATTTGAATGGTACTGATAATCTTCTATTATTATAATAAAGCTGAGTTAATCAACTTTTGTCTCCTAAAGGCTTTTTTTACTGTTAAGTTTAATGACACAAAAATTATACTAAATTATTCCTTACTTTTAGGATTGAATTATGTTTGAAAAAAATCCTGTTTTAATTGGTTCTAATTAGTCATAATTTGCAATTAAGTCAAAAACCAACCAATCTCTTACTTTACTCTGTGTCTACCTCTTTCTTTTCCTCAATGTATCTCTTGACTACCTCCTCATTATATAATTTAGTTTCTCTGGAGTGTTGAGAGAGGGAGAGATGGGAGAATTTTGAAATGTATTTCTATGTTAAATTTCACAACCAGCAACCCATAGCTTAAATGAAGTCAAACATTTCCTTTCTTAGAAAGCTAACTAAATGATTTTAAGGTTTCGGCCGGTCGTATTTTTTTTTTTTTTTAAATTTTAACTCCCTTTTCCCTAATCTCAATTATCTACCCTGAGCTGAATGGGTGAGTCATTTTTTGTCTAGTATGAATATAAATACTCTGTATTGTTTGGATTATTCGGAATATTGTTCTCCTCTTTATTGTTATCTGTACAACCCAGCTATTGTTTGCGGAATGAGAACAGGATACCCACATGGATTGAATAGAGGGTTGTGTTCAAAATTCTGTGATGGCTCCCGATTACAACAAGAAGGTTTCTGAGTTTGAGAAGGCTCCCGAGTCTGACAAGAAATACCTGAAGAAGGCTGGAGGGCACTTCAACCGAAACGTTGTATAGATACATTGGACCATATGACCTTTAGGCATCTCTTTTTGAACTCGATTAAGAAAGGACGTGTTTTTCATTTACACTGTCAATATCTGGTTGTTTGATAGGGTTTACATATGTATACATACATACACCTCTTTTAACAACACGACTTGGAACAAAATGTATGTTGAGTCTTTCATTTCTGTGCAACTAAGCCCACGTGTGCCTGCCTTGTTCCCAGAGCTCCCATACTGAGGAAAAATCTTTAAGTGGTTTCAACCTCTTTCTACCTTATACTTCTTCATCTTCCTTGGAAAATCCTTGTGAGTCCTTTTTATGGTTTGGGACTGAACAATTGTTACCCTTCTATTGTTGCCCTTATTAATGTATCGGACCATATGACCTTTAGGCACCCCTTTTTGATCTCGATTAAGAAAGGACATCTTTTTCATTTACACCGTCAATATCCGGTTGTTTGTTAGGGTTAGGGGTTAGTTTTCTAATTTTTAAAAAAAATCTAAAAATCGTTTGTTAAAACAACCAGATATTGGCAGTGTAAATGAAAAACATGTCCTTTCTTAATCAAGATCAAAAAGGGGTGCCTAAAGATAATATGGTCCTTTTTTTTTTTAATAAATTATTTAATGTTATAGAATAGTATTTTTTGCCACACATCTTACGCAATAAATAAACAAATCTTTTCAAGTTTATCATTTTTTTTTACTACTACTCGGCATAAAGAAATAATTTTCATGTTTATATTGGACATGTTTTTATTGAACCAATCTGCAGATGAAAGTGAAGAAAGTGTGGCAAAAAGCCAAAAAACAGGGAATGGATTAAGAAAAAGTGATGTTAAAAAAATTTTTTGACCATATGACCTTTAGGCACCCCTTTTGCGATCTCGATTCATAAGGACATGTTTTTCATTTACACCGTCAAAATCCGGTTGTTTGTTAACAGACGATTTTTAGAGTTTTTTTTTTTTAATTATAAAACTAACCCCTAACCCCTATCCTTAACCCTAACCCCTAACAAACAACTGGATTTTGACGGTGTAAATGAAAAACATGTCCTTATGAATCGAGATCGCAAAAGGGGTGCCTAAAGGTCATATGGTCCAAAATTTGTAGCAATTAAAGAAAACCAATTTATTTCTTTACATTCTATTTAAACAGCAATGAGCCTGTTCTATTCTTAATTGGGTGACAGCTTAAGCAATTGCAGTTACTGTAAGTAACCTGAGTTCTTTGTTTGTCAAACTGACTTGATTAAGCATTAAATGATCCAAAAAGGGTTGATATGTTGTCACAGCTGATAATCTCAGACACAAATTACATTTATAATTTGCCTGGAATCTGAGATTCAGTTGTCCAGGGTACAACTCCAATGTTCCTGTAGAAGAGAGGTTTTTACAGGTGGGAACACATTATCAGAATGGAGATGATAATTCGGATAGGAAAGATGACAAACACAGGATTTTGATATGATGAGTTTAATAATCAACAAAGAACAAAACAAACCAAAATTATATAGAGATACATATAGAGCAAAGTTTGTTTTTGTTTTTTGTTTGTGTGGGGTGTGAGCGATATTTCTGTGTGTAGTCAATGAAGAAAAAGAATTACTTATCTGTTCAATGGTGGATGTGTTAGCAGTTTTATATTGACATCTTTTATCTCTGCTGTTTTTATCATATTGTGTTTTTTTCCAAGCTCGGACACCTGCTTGACCAGTAAGTCAGAATGCTCATTCTCTTTTTCTGTATTTTTCAAAAAAGAGCATTTTTCAACTAGATCAAGCTGCCGTGATGTGCGCGTGCAATTAATTCTTAAGCTGCTGCTGCTTCATATAACCAAAGTCTCTCTCGTGTCACATTGGTAAATTATGAACATAAACAATCGATACAACCATAGGTTATGAATGATACAGCTATTTTTACAGACGACATAAATATATTTTTTGTAGCTCTTTAAGATTTAAGTGAAGGAAGAAAAAGAATTACTTATCTGTTCAATGATGGATATTTCAGCAGTTTTATATTAATGTCTTTTATCTCTGCTGTTTTTATGATATTGTGTATTTTTCCAAGCTCGGACACCAGCTTGACCAGTAAGTCTGAACACTCAGTCTCTTTTTCTGTATTTTTCGAAAAAGAGTGTTTTTCAACTAGGTTAAGGTTCTTTTTTTTTTTTTACCCAGGAAAATGTAAAGGAGAAAAAAAAGCGTTATGTGAAATGCAAACAACCATGTCCAAGATTTGAACTCACCGTATCCATTTTCCTACAATGATAACCATTCCACCAGGATACAACTCCAAGGTTCCTGTAGAAGAGATATCTTTACAGATGGGAACACATTATCAGAATGATGATACTTGAGATAGGAAAGACAACAAACACAGTATTTCGATGTGAAGAGTTTAATAATTGATGAAGAACAAAACAAACAAAAATTAGCAAGTTTCTCTCACACTACAATGTCATAAAACAAAACAACCAACCATTTGATTGTATAATGTTCCACTGGAAATAATAAAAGAAGTTTAATAGCAATGAGCCTGTTCCATACTTAATTGGGTGACAACTTAAGCAATTGCAGGTACTGTAAGCAACCCAAGTCTTTTGTTTGTCAAACTGACTTGATTTGGCATTAATTGACCCGAAAGAGGCTTAAAACTTTTAATGTCCTATACCACCTCATTCCACCCGGCCGGAAGTCTCATTCGTTTTCATAATCTACTCTAAATGATAACCTTTGTTTAACCATGTATCGAATAACGCAGATAATCCTTATTTTCAATTTGTATTCTAGTTATGATATTTTATTCGCTTTCTTTAAAATGACAAACTTTTCTGTTTTAAATATTGAAATTTCTAAATTTCTGGGCCAAGTGTTATGAAAATGACGATTTTTGGTGCATTTTAACTGATGATATTTGATGCTATTTCCTCAAACAATGATGCATGTACGAGATCTAGTTTTTTGTATCAGTATTCATTATACCAACACATAACTTTCCCTGTTTAAGAGAATTTGATATTTTTTAAAAAGTTAAAAATCAACCTACTCTACTGATCATATATGGAAAGAAAAAAGTGGACAACATATCTCCCCTTTGTAAACTTCCCGATCTATTACCCCTCCGATCAATCGGCTGGTCACGTCAAGCTCTAGCACCTATATGATTTTCCCAACCCTATTGCCTTTATGGCAAGCCCCAGCCCCTTTTTATCATATGGGTGCTAGAAGGCAGTGGCTGCGGGTCTACATGTCCTGGGAATGACGTTAAACTCTATCTGATGGTGAGGTTCCAGTTTTGGAGGTTTGGGGAATGTGGAGCACCCCTTCATCACCATTGCTCCCTGGTCCACTCTGACCCGGAGTGGTAGTACCTGTTAGGGTCCCATCTATGGGTTAAATAGAAAAATGCATTTATAAAAAAATTGTATTATCCATTAAGAATTGATTTATTTCAAAACTTTATCAGCATTAAATGACCCACTGAGGTTGATATGCCATAAACCAAACCAAACCAAACCAAACCGATCTATTATTTCAACTTTATGCCACAAGGGTAGATGGTTTCTCGTTTATTTCCGTATATGATCAGCCATACCCGACTTTTCTGTTTCCCCTCATACCACTGCTTTTTATTGTTCTTCTAGTCTTACTTTCAGCGAACGACATGTCTCTCCTTTGTAAACTTCCCTAGCTATTATTTTGACTTTATATATCAATGATATATTTTTTCTTTTTTTTTCAGGTATGGGAAGAAAAGAACAAGAAAGAAGGGAGAATAGATTGGAAGGAAAGAGAAATTAAAATTGGAAAGAATACAAATTGATTTTAAGTAACAGCAGGTACTCTAAGCAATTGAGGTCTGTGTATGTTAAACACACAACAAAATCAATATATTTGTTCTCATCTTAGTGAAATATAATAATGATAATAAAGTTTATTGCATACAGTACTCAAGTGCACCACAACTTATCAAAGTCTCATGTATAGTACATAGAATGTTTAGAAAATGTAGAACAAACACGGGATGTTACATTGTTACAATGGATGGTAATTTATTTGTCGTAGTGTCGATGTTTGAACATTTCAGCTTATAAAGAAACCTTCTTCAGGACAACGAAACTAATCAAGGAGAAAAAAGATTTATGTAATTGAAAAGATGATGGATGTTTTGAATGCGTTGAGTTCGGAAAATGTGTAGAAAAGGTTTGTTACCGTTCGTTGATTAACGTTCATAATTAAATGTTAATGTTACACATTTTCGAAACTCCATACATTCAAAACATCCATCATCTTTTCAACTACTTAAATCTTTTTTCTCCTTGACTAGTTTCATTGTCCTGAAGAAGGTTTCTTTAAAAACCGAAATGTTTGCATTTTTCCTTTTTGTAATGTTTGGAAATGGAAGTGGTGTACCTAGCACAAGTGTCGTTCTGGGCAGATATTTATTTGGCCGCACTAATACTTCAAAAAGGTGAAAACAGAATTATACATGTATATAAGTATGCAAAGATAAGAAGACAAACTGTAGCAACTATTTATTTTTTACAATTTAATTTTATGATATTTAAACACAAAAAAATAATAGGAAAGATTTATTTAAGAACAGAAATAAACGATTTACAAATGGATTTTATGTGCCTTCCTCTTTGCGAAATCTAAAATGACTTCATCAAAATCAATTTTATCTGCAAGGTTACACTCTATGGATAATATTGCTAAAATTGTATGTTACTGAATAGGACAGTGTGAATTTTTTGGTGAGAGATAGGAAATTATCAATTCCTTTCTCTTTGTAAAATTTAGAATGACTTCATCAAAATCAATTTTATCTGCAAGGTTACACTCTATGGATAATATAGCTAAAATTGTATGTTACTAGATTGGACAGTGTGAAGTTTTTGGTGAGAGATAAGAAATTATCAATTCCTTCCCCTTTGTAAAATCCTAAATGACTTCATCAAAATCAGTTTTATCTGCAAAGTTACACTCTATGGATAATATTGCTAAAATTGTATGTTACTGGATAGGACAGTGTGAATTTTTTGGTGAGAGATAGGAAGTTATCAATTTTTACTTTCACCAAATGTTCACATAGAACTGAGTTGAATGGCTGAACAAGTTCCAGAAATTTTTCATTTGTATCCTCAACTCAAATCTGCCACCCCATAAAATGTGCTGATGGGGTGAACTGCCCTCTCTACCCCCTCTTGGTACGCCTCTGTGTAATGGATAACTAGCTAGTCTCACAGATCTGTTACTCATGAATAGCAATTTCAATCCTTGCTGGATGCCTCATACTTGCAACCTTGTGTCATATCCAACTCTTAGTGAACAGGTTGGATTCATACCTTTGGAAAGGTATGAATCCAACTATTTTCCCTCCAGCTATGGGTAGATTAGGCGGCATTAGCTCTTTAACTAATCATTTAAAATATATTGAAAATTATGAATCTGATATAAAATACATTCATGAAATGCATCTACAAAAATACACCTGTAAAGGAAACTTGAGTACCAAATGTTATCTCATACTCTAACAGTTTTTGGCATTAAATAACCCATTGGGTTATTATACCATTAAACAAATCAAACGAAGTTAATGAAATTATTTATACCAATTTGAAAATATTAAGAACTTGAAACATAGAAACTTTTATCAAAATGACTCGTTCCAGCATTAAATGACCCAAAAAGGGTTGATATGCCATAAAAAAAAACCCCGAACCAAATGAAGTTAATGAAGTTATTTATACCAATTTGAAAATATTAAGAACTTGAAACATAGTGTTGTATACCCCATCAGATATATAATTGAGAGAGTGAGAGTGTTCTCAGATGATAAAGAGAGAGAGATTAGAGACTTACTTTAGAGATGCTGTTGGTGATCTTCATTTTCCTGGTTATGTGTTGATTCTTCTAACTGCTTCTTCTTCTTCTTCTTCTTCTTCTTCTTAATTCTTTTAGCTTGTCCTCTTTTGGATTGATTTTGGTCATTGTAATTAAAGGAACTAACAAGACTTATGTTTTTTTCTTGATTAAGTTTATTATTATGGCATTATTATTATGGCATTAAATAACCCATTGGGTTATTATACCATTAAACAAACCAAATGAAGTTAATGAAATTATTTATACCAATTTGAAAATATTAAGAACTTGAAACATAGTGTCGTATACCCCATCAGGTATATAATTGAGAGTGAGAGAGTTCTCAGATGATATGTGTGTGTGTGTGTGTGTGTGTGTTTTTGTGTGTGTTGGTCTTTCGAATGTATATTTGTGTGTTTTTTATGTAGTTTACTTGTTGGTGATATGATATCGATTTTTCTGAAGCACACTGTGTATATATATATCTTATTATAATGGAGATTGTGTGTTTTTCTGTCTGTGACCGAAACTATATCACTACTCAAGTCATAATTCCCTTAGTTATTGACATCACATTCTACATGATTTTACTTTTATTTAAACCTCAATTATTAATAAAATTGTTTTATATTATTAATACTGTTAACCATATCAACATACTAAAAACACGCAATTATATTTATATATACAACAAAATAGCGGTTTACAGTGTGAACGGGAAGGCTAAGTTGCATATTGATATTAAAAATGTGATTTTAATAAATATGTGCTTAGTATTATTGATTTCTAATTGTTTGGTTTTATTTAATGAATATAAGCAAAAATCTCTTCAATAGATCTTAAATGAAATCTATTAATAATAAAAAATAACTGTCATTTTATTCTTTACTTCCTCTTTTAACTAAATACTTAAATTAGAAAAAATAACAATGAAAGATGAGAGTGATGGAAGAGTAAGTTTCAGTTGTTCCATTTTTTATTATACTCCCTCTGTTTCAAATCTTATTATACTCCCTCTGTTTCAAATCTTTTTATCTGTATTCTTATTTAGTTTCATTAGCCTTTCTAATTTAATATAATATTTATTACATTAAAACTTAAATACTTGCACCCGGAGGGTGCATATATTTGCTAGTGTATATATATATATATATATATATATATGAGGAAACGTGAGTAAAGAAAAGAAATGTAGATGGATAAAATGACTTTAATTGATATCACATTAATCGATATCACTTACACATGTGTTTCAGTCAGTTTATGTGTGTGAAAATATTTCGCACACATAGAAGAATTGACCTTCATCAGAGTGAACATATATTTTGAATGAAAAAATTTGTTGGGAAAATATATATATATATATATATATATATATATATATATTTGTTGCTGGGTTACCAAGTTGGTATTAGGATGATTCTAAGTCAGACCTTTCTTCTAATGGCAGAATGTTAGAGTTGCTCAGGTCCAAGTTGAGAGCTTGATGTTCAATATTATTGAACAGAGCAATGTAATTGGTAAAGAAAAAGCTTAAAAATCAGTCATTTTGTAGTTATAGATCTTATTCTACCCACAGGTATCTGTGTATATCTATGAGTATATGAAGTTTGAGTGACAGTTCATTGTCATTTGAGAATGTGGATTTTTATTGGATTTCTAATCCAATAGAAATCCACGTTCATGTTCAAGTCATGTTAAATGTTTGCTAGAAACTTTAGTCAGTTAAAATTTACCAATGAAAGTAGATTAATTCTAGTTATGCTCAGATAACTGATTCCCAACTCATTTAGTCAATAAATGTTATTGGTAATGTTATATACTCACATCGGGTATATGATAGAGAGAGACAGATTAGAGACTTACTTTTAGAGATGATGTTGGTGATCTTCATTTCCCTGGTTATGTGTTAATTCTTTTAACTGTTTCTTCTTCTTAATTCTTCTAACTAATGGTTTGTCTTCTTTTGGGCTTATTTTGATCATTATAATTAAATGAACTAACAAGATCAACCTCAGCAGCAACACATCTGCTCCGCTCCAAAGTTAGGTTGAATCTAATCTCTAAACTAATTTATGCATTTCTCATGGCGCGTGAGATTTGCACCTCTAGAGGTCAAGGGTTATTAACAGTCAGTGGTAAATTTTCACTGGCTCCCTTGACTCTCACATGAGACCTGAATTTAATTCTACTTACAGGTACTGCTCACAATATAAAGCTACATACACCTAGTCAATTGACATTACTATACACATTCATTTGTACTCACATCGAGTATATAATAGAGAGAGAGAGAGAGAGAGAATTACTTTAGAGATATTCCTGGTGATCTTCATTTCCCTGGTTATGTGTTGATTCTTCTAACTGCTTCTTTTTCTTCTTCTTAATTCTTCTAACTTAGGGCTTGTCCTCTTTTGGGCTGATTTTGATCATTATAATTAAAGGAACTAAAAAGACTTATGTTTTTTCTTGATTAAGTTTATTATTTAGCCCATGATTTTCCAAGCAGAGATCGACTAAGAGTATGTCTGCTCTCTCTGGTGGTTAGGTTGAATCTAAACTGAAACTTTAACTAAATCACATGTTTCTCAATGCGCGTGAGATTCACGTCATGAGTTATTAACAGTCAGTGGTAAATTTCCACTGGCTCCCCTGATTTCAAAGTTAACGGCCCTTATTCTCAGCTACAGAATCTGCTAGTAATTTATGACTCCATAAATTGTAAAAATAGAAACTTTTATCAAAATGCCTTTATTTTTGCATTAAATGACTTAAAAAGGGTTGATATACCGTAAAACAAAAAAACCTTGGTTCTTTAATCTTGGTTTGGTAACCAGTCTAAGGAGAATGAAAACTCTGAATTTAAACCAGTTGTAGACCTGGAGAGGGATGGGTTCTACCAGAAACTGCAACAAGAATTGATTGGAAGGAAAGAGAAAAAAGAAAGAATACAAATTGATAATTTAGTAACAGCAGGTATTGTAAACAACTTAACTCTTAACATCCTGTTGGGAATTTTTTAAGTCCAGAGCTCAATTCCTATAAAGATTTATCAAAAAAATGGCTAAAAATGGCCTTTTCATTTAAAGTTATCTGTTATTTCCCTTAAATCAAAGACTTCTAAATATGTTTAATATTACATTTAAACAAAGGCTATCATTCGGGGTAAATTAGAAAAATGAATGTGACTTCTGGTCGGGTGGAATGAGGTGGTATAGGACGTTAAGAGTTAAGGTCTGTGTGTTGGGCATGCACCTAAATCAATATATTAGTTTTGATTTATCTAACTATAAGCTAAATTTCATTGATGAATATTTGGATTATTAACAATTGGTTGGTTGGATTTTATGACATGTCAACCGTTATTGGGTTATTTTAGGCCAAAGACGTTTTGTTTTATTTATTCTTAATGGGAATTTTTTTTTTTAATTTTAAAATCAATTTTTTTAAAAGACGTTTTTTTAAACTCCTTTTTTTCTATATAACCCATAGATGAGACCCTAACAGGTACTACCACCCAGGGTCAAAGTGGACCTGGGAGTAATGGCAAAGAAGTACTCCACACACCCCAGAGGTTCAGAATTGAAACACTTGGATTTAGGGAGTAATGGTTATTGACTTAGGAAACCAAGTGCAAATCCTGGACAAGGCTGTTTGCATTTCACTTTACACCAATGCTCTTAGGAGAGGCATAAATACATCTCTTCATCCCCCATGGCTGGGGGGAAGGCTGACTGAGCTCTTTAGCCTTGGTATAGCAACTGGTCTACCAAAAGGAAAACTCTGAATTCAAAACTCTGCTTGTGGAGGTGCCCTTGGTGTAATGGTTATCAACGTGGGAAATGGAAATCCTGGATGAGGCTGTTTGCATTTCATATAGTGTTACTACCTTTCCGAAAGGTATGCATCAAAATATTCAGACCATATGACTTTTAGGCACCCCTTTTAGGCAAACATTTCCTTTCTTAGAAAGCTAACTAAATGATTTTAAGGTTTCGGCCAGTAGTATTTATTTATTTTTTTAAATTTTAACTCTAACTTTTCTCTAATCTCAATTATCTACCCAGAGCTGAATGGGTGACCCAATGAGTCATTTTTTGTCTAGTATGAATAAAAATACTCTGTATTGTTTGGATTATTCAGAATATTGTTCTCCTCTTTATTGTTATCTTATTATAATGGAGATTGTGTGCTTTTTTGTCTGTAACCGAAACTATATCACTACTCAAGTTACAATTCCCTTAGTTATTGACATCACATTCTCAATAATTTTATTTGTAATTTAACCTCTATCATTAATAAAATTGTTTTACATTACTAATACTGTTAACCATATCTACATACTAACAACATACAATTATGCTTATATATACAACAAGATAGCGGTTTACAGTGTGAATGGGAAGGCTAATTTGCATATTGATATAAAAAAAATCAAATTTAATAAATATGTGCTTAGTATTATTGATTTCTAACTGTTTGGTTTTATTTTAATGATTATAAGCAAAAATCTCTTCAATGAATCTTAAATAAAATCCATTAACAAGGAAAAATAATTGTCATTTTATTCTTTACTTCCTCTTTTAACTAAATACTTAAATTAGAAAAAATAACAATGAAAGACGAGAGTGATGGAAGAGTAAGTTTCAGTTGTTCTATATTTCGATTATACCCACCTCTGTTTCAAATATTTCTATCTGCATTCTTATTTAGTTTCATTAGCCTTTCTAATTTAATATAACATTTCATTACAGTAAAATTTAAATACTTGCACCCGGAGGGTGCATATATTTGCTAGTCTGTACAATAATGCTATTTGTTTGTTAGGGGTTAGGGTTAGGGGTTAGTTTTATAATATAAAAAAAAACTCTAAAAATCGTCTGTTAACAAACAACCGGATATTGACGGTGTAAATAAAAAACATGTCCTTCTGAATCGAGATCAAAAAGGGGTGCCTAAAGGTCATATGGTCCACATATTCTCCCTCGAGTTATGAATAAATAGTAGGGTAGATTGGTTTATTTAACTTTGGTTTGGTGACCGGTCTGGAAGGAAAACTCTGAATTCAAACCTGTTAAACTCCGTTTTAAAAATTGACCTTGTGTCACATCCTGCTTGTACAGAAGAATTGGTCAATACAAACTCTGCTTAAGAATTGATCTGGTGTCACATCCTGCTCATGGTGGAGGGGTTAAACCAATACATACATATAAACATCAAGAATCAGTAACAGGTTTCTCTGTCAGATTATCCAAAAATATAATGTAGAAATTTATTATATATTTGTTATATATATATATATTATTTTTATATGTTTTTCAACACCATATTGATTGACCGAAAGGAAAACCTCATTGACGATTTTGTTTTTATTTTTGTTCTTTGTAAATGTAAGATTTGCATCTCCATTAAGAATAAGGCCGACTAGAAAATAATTTTCAATTTACTGATCCAAATAAATTTAAAATCCAAATATAAAAATAAATGCCATGAATTCTGTTTGATATATGCTTTTAGCATTTAACTGCAGTTTATAAGACCATTCTGTAATATTTTTTAGTGTATCAGTATTGATATACTTTAAAATTATTCAAACAGCTTTTGGTGGCCTGAATGCAGTGATGCTGAAAAGGAAGGTGAAAGAGATTTACCCAACCCATTCGCCATGGGTAGGATATGCCACAAGGTCACAAAAATGGAGCATCCAGACAGCATCAAACTCACTTTTCAGTAGTAATAGATATGCGAGACTAGCTTGTAACACATTACACCATGATAGGTCACCTTTAATAAATATTATGTATGTAAGTATGTATATATCTATCTATCTATCTGACTTTATTCTTATTTATCTATCTATGATAATTATAAATAGTTAGTAAAGTCGTAGGTGTGGCCTAGAGTCGGTATCAACCAATCAGCGAGAGAGTCTATCCCCTTTTCACTTGCTAGACCAAGGAGATTACTTTAGCATCTGAGGTGGAGCACCACACCTACCATCAGCTCCTTACTTTACTGCACAGATCCCTCTGCTACTCATACGCTGAGTTGGCGAGGACCGGTATCGAACTAGGAACATTTTGGTTTCTAGCCGAACGCTCTACCGACTGAGCTAACCCGGCCCAATTATAAATAAATATATATTATTTTTTATATCTTCTATTAATAATGGAGATTCCCTTCCGGTTTTTGTCTGTAACAAAAATTACGTCACTGCTTACGTCATATTACCCAAAATCATCATAACATAGAATAAATACACTCAAACTTTGAACATGCAACATTAGACAGTCCTCATTGTTTTTTAAAACAAGTTTTAATAAATACATGACTGGTATTATATATCTATATATAGTTTGTTTTATTTTAATACATATTTAAAGTTTACATTTCAAATTGTTTTATTTGTTGATCCTTTAATGAATTCGATGATTTTACTTACTTAGGGTACAAACTCGCTGACATTGAATTTTTTACTCCCACCCCTCAGGCAATATGTTTCAAAAATCTATTTTGGGTAATGTGATGTAAGTAGCTTTTGTTACAGACAAAGACAGAAGCGAATCTCCATTATTAATAGACTAGCAACAGAAAACACCCTCCGGGCGTCGTAAAAATTAATTTTTGAAAGACATTGCCTGAGAGGGTGGGAGTTAAAAATTCAATGTCAGAGGGTTTGTATCATAAGTAAGATAAATCCTCATTTGAAATGAATCAATTTGAAATGAAAACTGTCCCTCTCAAATAAAATGTTGCGTGCATGTAATAATCAAACAATTATTTTGAATATTTTCCACATCAATTTTTCACAAAATCATAGGTATTTATTTATTTGTAAACTTTTTAGTTAACTTATTGTTACTGTAAAAATAAAAAAGGGATGAGAGTAAAAAACAATTTTTAAAATTGCTTACTCAAATTTTGGGTGTATATAGCATGAGAATATTGTTACATAAACTGTGACATAGAGCTATGACGTAGTTTTTGTTACAGACAGAAATACAGACAATCTCCATTATTAATAGATATCCTTTAATTCAATTATTAATTTAATAAACCAGGAAACATTTTCCATTTTAATTTACTTATGAAAGCATATACTGCTTCAAACGTCATAAGCATGTAAGTAAAAATACAATGGTCAGCTGAAAAGTTTATATATGATTAGGTCTGTAAGTAATCATGCTGTTGTATATATGACGGTAAAAGAGAAAGGAAAAAGAGCAAGACATTGTCTTGCCTGCCGGGATCGAAACCGCGTCCTCCCACATGCAAAAACAAATGCGATTTAGGCACTGGACGGACGCGAGGCTCGACTGATGTGCCCGGATGTTTGGGTAATATGCCCATAAAATAACAAAAGCGAGCAGGGTGACAAGCAGAGAAGCTTTTGGCTTACATAAGACGGCAGTCAGAAAATATTATTTTGATGACGGCGACGGATTTTCAGCTGCTGGTCAAAGACTGTGTTGACCAAAAGAAAGTTTGGCCTGTGAAAAGACAGTGAACTCGCTTCTTTTTGGTCCCCCCCTCAGCAGGAACTTGTTGAAGCAAATATCTATTTTCCCCCTCTATTTTCCCCCCTTTCTATAATAGCCGCTTGACTGGACTTCAATAAAACCACAGACACGTATATATAAAAATAGGACCCGTCTTTATTTTCTTTGGTGTGTGGGTGGTGAGGGGTATAGAGCTTCATATTGAAAATGCCAGGTGGCTGGCGAAGAGCGCAGGGTTCACAATGAGTGCCCGAGGGGTGTTTGCTGATGGGGGATGGCAAGGTTGTCCTCTTGGCTGCTGACTGGGGTCTGACTTGTTGGCTCGAATCCTCTGGTCTTTATATCCGATGAATATGCCTACGCATTTTTAATTTTGATCTGATAACAGACAACTTCCTTTCTTTTTTTTTTTCTTTTAATATTTTTCTTTTTCCTTCTCTTCACTGGAAGACTCTGCTTCTGTTTTCCTTTTTTCTTTTATCTATTTCTTGACCGGAAGAGAAGTGTTCCGTTTTCCTTTTTTTTATATATTTCTTCATCTTTCTATTTTGTCTTTTGACCGGAAAGTTCATCTTCCGTTGCATGAATATGCAACAATGCATCTGTATACAAAGGTTTACATGTCCCTTTAAATGAAATGTATTAAGGGTAGGAAATAAAAAAAAAAAGTAAAGTCGTCGGGGTGGCCTAAAGTCGGTATCAGCCAATCAGCCTATCCCCTTTTCAATAGCGCTAGACCAAGGAGATTGATTATGCATCTGAGGTGGAACATCACACCTACCACCAGCTCTTTACTTTACCACACAGATCCCTGTGATACTCATATGCTGAGTTGGTGAGAGCTGGTATCGAACTAGGAATGCAATTTCAATAGAAAATGACAGTCACTTATCTTGGAGACATGGGTATCAAATTAAAAATTTTTTTTACATTAACAATGATCGTTAATAACAACAACACTGTAAATATTTTATAAAAAAGAACAACTCAGCAAAATGGATTGTTTTTTTGTTTTTTTTTTATTATTTTGTATTAGCGACAAGTGTTTCAGATCTGATATCTTCCATATGGCCAAAAGCAACATACAACGGTCAGTCTAGATTTTCTTGATAAAGGAAGGTCATGCTTCTGAAATATTGAATGAAATAAAAATGAAATTTAACACTTAACATTCAACGGAGTTTCTTATTTATTTCACATCCCATGCTTCACACAAAATCCCCAAAGATATATATATATATGCATGATGTTGATTGGGAGTCTCTGTATGCTTCTAGTGAGTATATCTATTTGCGATATATTTTTGTATCAGTATCTGTTTTTCGAAAGTACATATATCAGGTTTGGGCATTCGTGTGAAGCATTAAAGTGCTATATCTTATTATAATGGAGATTGTGGGTTTGTCGGTCTGTAACCGAAACTATATTACTATACAAGTCACAATTCCCTTTGTTATTTACATCACATTTACGATGATTTTATTTTTATTTATACCTCTATTATTAATAAAATTGTTTTACATTACTTATACTGTTGCCCATATCTACATAGTGATAACATGCAATTGCATTTATATATACAACAAAATAGCAGTTTACAGTATGAATGGGAAGGCTAATTTGCATATTGATCTTAAAAATTTGATTTTAATAAATATATGCTTAGTATTATTGATTTCTAATTGTTTGGTTTTATCTTAATGAATATGAGCACAAATCTCTTCAATAAATCTTAAAAGAAATCCCTTAACAAGAAGAAATTACTGTAATATTATTCTTTACTTCCTATTTTAACTAAATAGTTAAATTAGGAAAATTTACTAATAAAAGACGGGAGTAACGGAAAATGATGGAAGAGTTAATTTCAAAGTTGTTCAATTTTTCAATCATACCCCCTCTGTTCCAAATCTTTTTATCTACATTCTTATTCAGTTTCATTAGCCTTTCTAATTTAATATGATATTTTATTATATTAAAACTTAAATACTTGCACCCGGAGGGTGCATATATTTGCTATATTATAACAATGTAGCTATCATAATATATTTCTCTTGGAATAAATATCAGAAAAACCCAACCAATCAACACCCAGCATGTCCTCATCTTCAAAAAGAGCATCAAGCAGCCAGAAAATCACTACTAGCCTCAGGTCTTGACAAAGGGAGATCATTACAATCCTGAAAATTCACCACTACTAGTAAATAAAAGAAACTAAAAAAAACAACAACCGAGTTTTCTGATATTTATTCCCAGATTAATATATTATGATAACTACATTATTATAACTAGCAAATATATGCACCCTCCGGGTGCAAGTATTTAAGTTTTAATATAATAAAATATCATATTAAATTAGAAAGGCTAATGAAACTGAATAAGAATGCAGATAAAAAGATTTGGAACAGAGGGGGTATGATTGAAAAATAGAACAACTTTGAAACTACTCTTCCATCATTTTCCATTACTCCCGTCTTTCATTGGTAAATTTTCCTAATTTAACTATTTAGTTAATTGGAAGTAAAGGATAATATTACAGTTATTTCTTCTTATAAATCGATTTCATTTAAGATTTATCCCCGAGATTTTTGCTCATATTCATTAAGATAAAACCAAACAATTAGAAATCAATAATACTAAGCACATATTTATTAAAATCAAATTTTAAAGATCAATATGCAAATTAACCTTTCCATTCACACTGTAAACCGTTATTTTGTTGTTATATATAAATACAATTGCATGTTATTAGTTTCTAGATATGGTCCAAGATAGTAAATAGTATTAATGATGTATAACAATTTATTATAAAAGAAGTTTGATAAAAATAAAATCATGGAGAATGTGACGTAATAACTAAGGGAATTGTGACTTGAGTAGTGATATAGTTTCGGTTACAGACAGAAAAACACACAATCTCCATTATAATAAGATATAGCACATTAATGCTTCACACTAATGCCAAACCTGATATATGTACTCCCAAAAAACGGATACAGATACAAAAATATACTTCAAATATATATATATAATGCAAATATAATATATTCCTACAGAGAATTAGACTCACCAGATATATATATGTTTGTTGAACTCAACACAGACAAGTATTGTCTGACGAGTTTTGTTCAATCCTTTCTACCATCTGGCCATCTTTTTAATATATATGTAATTGGTGTATGAATCCACCAAGAT
Organism: Doryteuthis pealeii; assembly: GCA_023376005.1. Lineage (NCBI taxonomy): Eukaryota > Metazoa > Mollusca > Cephalopoda > Myopsida > Loliginidae > Doryteuthis > Doryteuthis pealeii. The sequence goes on from CM042181.1 coordinate 28,997,429, forward strand.
GAGTGCTCTTGTTAAAACCTTTGGTGGATTCATACACCAATCCCATCCGGATATTAAAAAGATAGCCAGATAGTTAGAAAAATTAAACAAAAACTCATCAGACAAGAATTGTCTGTTGAGTTCAACAAAAAAATGCTGCTAAATATACCTATTTTAATATATATTATATAATATATATATATATTATATATATATGTATATGTATATATTATTACAATGGTGCACAGTAATAACATACTCGAGCTTCACCATAAGGATCTTCTGGGTTAAATCCACTAACCGTCAATGCCAAAAAATACACATGTACAATCACCTGTAATTAATCAATATCTTGATTCGTGGATTTAACCCTGAAGATCCTTATGGTGAAACTTGAGTAGGTTATTACTGTGTACCATTATAATAATAGATTTGCTCTACTCACGTATTGAGCACTTATATTTGTTATATCGCTGTCTTATCATTGTGAAACTTGCATCAACTAACCATTGTGACTAATTTCAACGGTAAGTCACCTTTTCTATATAAATCATATATATATAATATATGATATAATAAGATAAATATATAAAGGTTTTACATATCTATTTATTTGGTGACAAAGTAACAGTCACAACCATTTTGGTTTCATGCATCAACAATCATCAGGTGAACTTGTTTCAAATGCAAGGAAAATCGAAAAATTGCATTTTCCTTGCATTTGAAACAAGTTCACCTGATGTGATTGTTGACACATGAAACCAAAATGGTTGTGACTGTTCCTTTGTCACCAAATAGATAAATATGTAAACCTATATATATTTATTTTATTATATTATATAACAGCTCTATTCTATATTGAGCACTCTCCCAATAATACTGCGTTTGGCACACCATTCCAGTAAAAGCTGAAACAGTGACAATCCCACACTATAGCTATATATAATATATATATATATATATCATTGCCATAGAACAAACTATATCAATCAAAAATAGAAACGATGCAACAGAACAGCAGGATTAGGTTGTGTGCAGCCAAAACTGTTAATCACATAAGTGAATGCAGCAATTAGCACAATCGGAATACAAGACTAGGCATGACTGGGTGGAAAGGTAATCTACTGGGAATTGTACAAAAAAATTCAATTTTGACCCTGCTACCAAAGTGGTATATGCACAAACCGGAATTGGTCCTAGAGAATGAGATGCATAAAACTCTGGGACTATGAGATACAGACAGATCACCTTATCCCAGCCAGAAGACCAGACTAGTATTAATTACAAGAAGAGAACTTGTTATCTTGTAGATTTTGCCATACTAGTGGATCAGAAAATGAAAATGAAAAATAATGAAAAGATAGATAAATACTTAGACCTTGCCAGAGAACTGAAAAAACTGTGAAACACAAGGTAAAGGTGGTATCAACTGTAGTTGGTTCCCTTGGAACGGACTCCAAGGCTTTGGAAAAGAGACTGGAAGAATTAGAAATAAGATGTAGAATCAAGACCATCCAAACAAACATTATTAAGATCGGCTAGAATACTCGGAAAAGATCTGGAGACCTGTCACTCAGATCCAGTGAAAACTATCAGCTATACTGGTGACTAAATTCACAAGTGATAATTATAATGACAAGCAGGATCTGTGGATATACCACAGTATGATAATTTGATATTACATTTGATATGTTTACTTAAGAGCTATTGCAAAAAAGTTCAATATGTAAAATTAAAGTAAAATCGACGGGGCGGCCTAAAGTCGTATCAGCCAGTCAGCGAGGGAGTCTATCCCCTTTTTAATAGCGCTAGACCAAGGAGAGTTTGTTTTTAGCATTTGAGGTGGACCCACACCTCCATCAGCTCCTTACTTTACCACAGCAGATCCCTGTGCTACTTATACGCTGAGTTGGCGGGACCAGTATCGAACTAGGAACCTTGTGGTTTCTAGTCAAACGCTCTAATCTTGATTACTAGCAGTGGATATACCACAGTATGATAATTTGATTATTACATTTGTATGTTTACTTAAGAGCTATTGTTCAATAGCTCAATATGTAAAAAGTATATAATGTTGAAGACCTGCTAGGAGTGATGACTGATAGGATGGTTAGCAAAAGAGAGTCATGCAGATCCATGCTGTCAAAACAACTGATGATGCTGATGATGATGATGATTACTAGCAAATCTTTTCAAGACTAATCACTAGTAAATGAAATGATATTCATATAATCAATTAATCCTCTTGTTCCTTAATCTGCTAACCATTATCATCTTGCAATACCCTCTGGTTAAAAATGAGACCATCCCAGATGAAATGCAAAAATGTAAATTCTGATTTCTGGTACGCTTATCTGCTGAATTCTTATTTCTTATGAATGTTGTCACTCAGTTAAATAACAGACCCTTCCATTTTTTTTATAAGAAAGAAACGTAAGAAAAAGGCCATGCTACACAGAAAAACATATAACAAGAAAGAAAGAGAATAGGGGAAAGATAGAGAGAGCATCCATTAATAGATAGTGCTAATAGATTTCAATTGAACATAATGAAAAGAAAGAAAAAAAGAGTGAGAAGTTAAATCAAGATTATTATACTTTTAACATATTGAGGGGTCGGGTTAGCTCAGTCGGTAGAGCGTTGGCTAGAAACCACAAGGTTCCTAGTTCGATACCGGTCCTTGCCAACTCAGCGTATGAGTAGCACAGGGATCTGTGCGGTGAAGTAAGGAGCTGATAGTAGGTGTGGTGCTCCCCTCAGATGCAAAAACAATCTCCTTGGTCTAGCGCGAGTGAAAAGGGGATAGACTCCCTCGCTGATTGGCTGATACCGACTTTAGGCTGCCCCGATGACTTTACTTAATTTACTTTACATATTGAACTATTTTGCAATTATTATATTGGATCCTTTCTTGTCCACTAAGGACAATGGTATAGTGTCCAAAATAAAAAAATAAATTTTTATCTGCATTGCAGATAAAAATTTTCACGTGGACCTGGTTTGGTCCTCAGTTTTCAGTTGGATGTCGGGCAGAGAAGATGTTTCTGCCTTAATTGGAACTCACTGCATACGCGCGCTATGTTAGTCAGATATTTAGTTACATGAATGTATAGAAATAAAAGCTTAAGAAAATAACACAGTCTTGTGATTAATGGGTGTCTTGGTAACAGGACTGATTGGAAGAAGAATTGAGTCAAGTGCGACCGACCACCAAGACGAAGTCCCAAGAAGAAGAACCTAACATAGAAGATGAACAGAAGTAAGAAGTAAGTAATTAGAAGGTATACAACACATCTTAACATCACAGGTCGCCACTCACGGCCAACCTCCATGCATCTGATCTCTTGTGAATCCCTGAATTTTTTCAATTAAATAATTTTCATAAATAACCTTTTTAGATTATTTTCAATGTTTAAATTGTTATTTAACAAGCTTAACTTATTCTTGGTAGAAAACAATCATGGGGCACACAGTGAAGATCAATTCATTGTTTCAGAAGTAATTATCTACTTACTTATCATTACCGTGTGGTGAGATATTTCTATATAAAAAAAAGCTTCGATTTAAAACGTCTTAAGATTATATTTTTTACAAATCAAAAGCATTTAAAAATTTATATTAAATTCATGAAAATATTCAGTCCGAAAGAAAAAGTTGAAAAATGTTACTTTACATGCAAGGGATGGATACATTAAAATATTCATTTGTCAAGGGAAATAACTCGTTTGTTCTTTTTCGTAATTTTTTATATTTAATTCACTTATATTTAATTTCTATTTCTATTTACTGTTTAGTTGAGTATAACGAAGTATTCTCACTTATATAATAAGAAATAGTTTAAGAAAAAAGAAGACTTTTTTTTTGAATGACAAATATTTATCTAAAGTTATGTATTAAGTATGTGTATCACCAAATGNCAGAAGTGGATATGGGAGTGTGACGAAGCATTTTATAATTATGTTCAGAGAGATGGGCGTTAAGGAGGATGAGGGTGATGGAGTGCGGAGAGTCGGAGGAGCTGACGAGTGTTGCGCGCACGAGCAAGAGATGGTCTTTCACTGGAGTCGAGTGACAGCAAATCTCCTCAGGTCTCCAGGACTCTTCTGAGTATTATTTTTATTAGTATTATTATTTTTATTGATTTTTATTTTCAATTATTTATTATTTTTTAATTTTATTATCTTCTATTAATTTATTTTTATATTTATATCTTTAACTAGTATTTTCTTTTATACATCATTATACTCTAATGTTTAAATTTAAAATCTTTTTATTTTACTTGTCTTTTATATTTTAATATACTACTCTGTTTTTTCTGTCATGTCACCTTTTTGTCTGTCTGGACACCCTAGAAATCAACTTTGAGATGTATCTCTTTTTTTTCATTCACTTCTGTTTCTATGGTTACAATCCCACACTGTTAAAATATATATAATTTTTTTTTATTATTTTTTATTTTTGTTTGAATTTATATATATTCAGCTCTTTGGTTTTTTTTTGTGATATGCTTGTCCATAAGTGAATTGAGACCCATCTGATGAGGCGAAAATTTGGGGAGCCGGTTTAAATCAACTTAGATTTATATGGGCCCCAATTTTCGCCGAAATAAATTTATTATGGGATTACTGTATTGAGTTTTCTTCCTTTATTGATATATATATATATATATATATATATATTATATATTTGGCTTGAATGGATTCTTTTATTTTTGTATTATTTTTATATCATGATTTTGAATAAAAGTTCTAGTTATAACATAATTTTCATTGTTTCCACCTTCTTTAAGTAGTATATGTAAATACTGCTATGTTATTATGAAAGTATGTATTCTAAATATTGTTTTAAGAAAAGGAAGTGGAATATTTGCAATTGTACATACATGTACCACCATGTACATCAGCGATGTACATAGTGGTATATTTGTGTATAAATATAAAATGTTCTAAGAAAAGGAAGTGTGTATAAATGTGTATAATTTATGTGTGTGTATAAATATAAAATAAATATTTGTGTATAAATATAAAATGTTTTAAGAAAAGGAAGTGGTATATTTGTGTATAAATATAAAATGTTTTAAGAAAAGGAAGTGGTATATTTGCAATTGTACATACATGTACCACTATGTACATCAGCGATGTACATAATGGTATATTTGTGTGCCAATACGCGGTCAACATGTTAAGTCATTAGTTGTAAGAAAGGTTCAAAGTTACATATATTGGATACATGACTCCGATGAAGGTTAACAGACAAAACATTTAATATAGTACAGCACATGGATATGACGAGATACAAAGTACAAGGTAAAACAAGTTACATGAAGACAGATAAATACACATTCATGAATGGTACAAGATATACAAAAAGTACAGACATGAGACTAGGGATAGTCCATGCTGTGAAATTCACTTACAGTAATGTAAGGGAGGGCGAAGCCCTAACGAGAGGGGTAGACCAAAATCTATCCCATGTGTCTCGTGGTTACTGGAACAGGAAAAGAGGGAGAAGCCTTTTGAACCAGCCGCTTAAATACTATATCCCCTAGCGGGCACCAGCAAACTAAACCGGGCAGACAACTCTCCCAGGCAAATATGAAACTAACGCTACATACACACTATATATTTTTTTATAGAAGTAATTGTAGTGAGAGAAGAGACCTACCTCGTGCAACACGGTGTGACAGAGAGAGTGGCGGGTGTGAAGACTTGCCGTATTCTTGAAGGAAGCGGGCTAGGCTTTGCCTGACGTGTAGGACTGACCTAGAGTCAAACCCGCGTCCTTCAGATTGCAAAAGGGTTGTGGACGAGCAGTGCAGAGTAACCCAGATGTAAACAGTCACGCCATGAGGATTGACGCGTATTTGCAGTGCTGATGAGTGTCGCACATGCTGCATGGACAATTCAGAGTGAGGAGCCCGGATGTGGTGATGTTGTATATGCAAAAGTCGAAATCTCCCGATTCACTAATACAAGCTACATACACTTGCCAAACAGGACGGATAAAGTCGGAAGTGCCCTCTAGCGTGGCCTGGGACGGAATGACCATTTTGACATATATCTGCGCATGGGCTCCAAATCGGAGTTCCGCTATGATAGTCAATTCCCAAAATTAAATAAAAATAAAAAATTGGTAAATAAAATTCGAATATCATCCAATGAAAGCGATTCCCGGGTAAAGTGAAAACAACTCCAATTGATCCAACTTGGGACCACCGATCTCTATAAAACGAACAGCTTTTGAAAGGCACGGACAGTCAGGGCTTCAGGCACCATCATGAACGCAGGCCGACGAGCGCTTCAAAAAACGAAGGACACATCAAAGAGCGGCGGGTCACACCCCCAACTTACCCGAACCTGACCTCACCAGGCAGTCAAATCAACAAGTCAACTACCGAACATTTCTACATCATTCGTTGATACAAAAAGCGCTACTACCAGTACACAATATTCTGCCTAGAACAAGACACGAAGGAAGCGAACATTTCTACAAGATTCGACGATACAAAAATATACTAGCTATCATAACACGATACGACCAGCGATCGACTTCAAAATAACCGAAACTACAAGATTCTGTCTACAACAGCTAACGACTCTAAAATACAAGACTCGACTCACCTACCAACATCCATCACCACTCACTGACTTTTATTCAAGACACAGCGCCTACCACTACACACACAATATTCTGCCTACATCACCACCCCAATACCACAATCAAGCTGGACATTTTACGGACTCAATATCCACCCATAGCTATAACCAAATTTATCCTGTAATTCTCTTTCTATCCTTTCACCGTTCTCATGTTGTTTTTCTTAATACAATTTTAAAACTTAAATCTGTGTTTTGTTCATTTCCTCATCACCATACGCTTACTTGCCAAACGGTTTATAACAGTGAGGATTGATGTATATTTAAGAACCTGCCCTCCCAGACCACAAGAGAACAACTGCAGTAGCATTTTGTTGTTGAGACGAGCGTGATACTGTTGGGAGAGTGTTTAGACTGAAGACTGTCAATTGGAAGAACACTGCGTCGGACTTGACTATGACCTCCAGAGATTACTTACCTTCCTGATTAGAGTAATTTAATTGTTTTATCAAGCACTGATTATTAAACATGATATATTTCCTTCTGTTCATTTGCTTGTTTTGTTTTATGGCATATCAACCTCGGTGGGTCATTTAATGCCAACAAAGTTTTGAAATAAATTCATTCTAAATGGATACTCAACTTTTTTATTTACACATTTCCCTATTTAACCCATAGATGGGACCCTAACAGGAACTACCACTCCGGGTCAGAGTGGACCAGGGAGCAATGGTGATGAAGGGTTGCTCCAAATTCCCCAGACCTTGAGAATAGGAACCTCCCCATCACATAGAGTTTAACATCATTCTCAGGACATGAAGACCTTCAGCCACTGCCTTCTAGCACATATATGATAAAAAGGGGTTAGGGCTCGCCATAAGGCCAATATGTTTAGGGTAATCATATAGGTGCTTGCCAATTGATTGGAGGAGAACTCGCTGACCGCACGTCTAGCCTAAGTAAAGGTCTAAGTGGAATGTTGCATGTCATGGACTGCTCATCCACCAGGATTCCGTCCTTAAGCATCAATGGCGCCACCCACTGCCAAAAAAATGGTTCTATTGGGGGTGTCTTATTCATTATTTCTTCTTTTTAGTATTCTCACTCGTTACCCAACTCGTTTACTACTGGTAAGATGTGGCACAAGGTCCGAAGTATGGAGCATCCAGCAAGGATCGAACTGTGGCAAAAGAAACCATGCACGTAGTGGTTTGAAGCATGCATGACTGTGTTTGGCATGCAGAATAAGATTAGGGGCGAGTAGGGAGATTGAACTCACATCCTCGTGAGTCGTGGCCTGACGCATGTAAATTACTAAACTGTGCAGAGTAACCTGGATGTGAAGTCTCGTCGTGAGGATTGACACGTGCTGATGAATGTCGAACGTGCTGCATGGGCAAATCAGAGTAAGGAGCCCGGATGAACACTGTAATTGTGTATTTAAGGACCTGCCCTCCCAGACCAGGAAGAAAGCCTGCAGTAGCATTTTGGCTGTCGCGACGAGTGGAAGAGAAAAAAAAGAAAGATATTTGGATAGTGTTGGTGAGAAGAGTGCAGCATTGCTGGGAGAGATTGTTCCAGACTGAACACTTGGTCAGTTGGGAGAGCAAACGCGTCGGACTTAACTGTGCCCCCCCCCCAGAGTTTACTTTCATTCTTATTAGACTATTCATTAGCAATAAATCTGCGAGACTAGCTTGCTAACCATTACACCATAATGGAAAACACATATTTAATAGCATAGCTTTAGAAAAAGTATGTAATTCAAAAATCTTTTTTCTGAAACACATTTTTCATTATATAAGTGAGAATATTATCGTTTGTACTAAGCTAAACAGTAAATAGAAATATAAGATTAACTCATTGCCTACTTTATACCGCTCTGCCACCACTGTGATCCTATGCATACCACACCCAAGCAAAGTACAAAAACTGATGGTCAGTTCATTATAATTGAAGAGAAGAACTCAGATTATAATAATAATCGGACTTTTATTTGAATATAATGAGTTCTAAGGTGAATAAATAGTGAACTTTGAAAGATCATGCAGGTAAAAAAAATACCAATAAAATTTGGTACAGCCGTCGGGGAAATTTACAAAACATTAAACATAAGAGAGTTTTTTTAAAAAATTACAAATAAGAATACATGAGTTATTTCCCTTCACAAATAAATATTTTAATGTATCCATTTTCCTTTCACGATATGTAAAGTAGCATTTTTGAATTTTGTTTTTTTTTCGGACTGAATATTTTCATGAATTTTTTTATATAAATTCTTAAATCCTTTTGATTTGTAAAAACAATTAAAAGACTTTTTGTAATATAGAAATATCTCATCACAGGGTAATGATAAGTAAGCAGATCATTAATTCTGAAAATATGAGTTTGATCCTCACTGGGTGCCCCACGCTGGTGTCTTTCAGCCAAAATAAGTTAAGCTTATTAAATAACTATTCAAACACTGGTAAATAATCTAAGAAAGGTTATTATATGAAAATTATTTAATTTACTAGAGATTAATCTTGAAAAAAATTCAGGGATATGTTTGAATTTCTAAAAAAATAAAAATAAATAAATAAATAAATATATGTAGATGTATTTACTTTCTGTAGGGATTCTTTAATTACGGCATTTTATTTTTATGATAAGATGATGTTTATTCACAAGGGATCGGATGCAGGGAGTACACCTGAACCAAAGAGGCCATTTTCAATAAAGATATGTGTTCATCCTTGCTTCTCCAGCAGGTCTAGTATGTCTTGTTCATCTTATTTGGAAGCCTCTTGCTGCATTCTAAATATTATCTAAGCCATTTTTTTGCTTAGTGAAAATTATCAAGTTATATTTGACTCATTATATACACTATAATTTTTTTCATTGAAATAATTAAATGCTTAATCAAACATTGAGAATATTAAATATTCCTTCTTTTCTTTGGTATTCATTATCTTTTCTTTTTTAGTATTCTCAATGAAAATTTGGTGATACACATACTTAATACTATAACTTTAGATAAAATATTTGTCATTTCAAAAAAAATCTTCTTTTTTCTTAAACATATTTCTTTTATATAAGTGAGAATACTATCGTTTATACTCAACTAAACAGTAAATAGAAATAGAAAATTAAATATAAGTGAATTAAATATAAAAAATTACGAAAAAGAACAAACGAGTTATTTCCCTTGACAAATGAATATTTTAATGTATCCACTTCCCTTGCATGTAAAGTAACATTTTTCAACTTTTTTCTTTCGGACTGAATATTTTCATGAATTTTTTAATATAAATTTTTAAATGCTTTTGATTTGTAAAAAATATTAATCTTAAGACGTTTTAAATCGAAGCTTTTTTGTAATATAGAAATATCTCACCACACGGTAATGATAGGTAAGTAGATAATTACTTCTGAAACAATGAATTTGATCTTCACTGTGTGCCCCATGATTGTGTTTTCCTACCAAGAATAAGTTAAGCTTGTTAAATAACAATTTAAACATTGAAAAATAATCTAAAAAAGGTTATTATATGAAAATTATTTAATTGAAAAAATTCAGGGATTCACAAGAGATCAGATGCATGGAGGGTTGGCCGTGAGTGGCGACCTGTGATGTTTAAGGATGTGTTGTATACCCTTCTAATACTTACTTCTTACTTCTGTTCATCTTCTATGTTAGGTTCTTCTTCTTGGGGGACTTCGTCTTGGTGGTCGGTCGCACTTGACTCAATTCTTCTTCCAATCAGTCCTGTTACCAAGACACCCATTAATCACAAGACTGTGTTTTTTTCTTAAGCTTTTATTTCTATACATTTCATGTAACTAAATATCTGACTAACATAGCGCGCGTATGCAGTGAGTTCCAATTAAGGCAGAAACATCTTCTCTGCCCGACATCCAACTGAAAACTGAGGACCAAACCAGGTCCCACGTGAAAATTTTTATCTGCAGATGCAGATAAAAATTTATTTTTTTTATTTTGGACACTATACCATTGTCCTTAGTGGACAGAAAGGATCCAATAATAATAATTGCAAAATAGTTCAATATGTAAAAGTAAATTAAGTAAAGTCATCGGGGGCAGCCTAAAGTCGGTATCAGCCAATCAGCGAGGGAGTCTATCCCCTTTTCACTCGCGCTAGACCAAGGAGATTGTTTTTGCATCTGAGGTGGAGCACCACACCTACTATCAGCTCCTTACTTCACCGCACAGATCCCTGTGCTACTCATACGCTGAGTTGGCAAGGACCGGTATCGAACTAGGAACCTTGTGGTTTCTAGCCAAACGCTCTACCGACTGAGCTAACCCGACCCCTCAATATGTAAAAAGTATAATAATCTTGATTTAACTTCTCACTCTTTTTTTCTTTCTTTTCATTATGTTCAATTGAAATCTATTAGCACTATCTATTAATGGATGCTCTCTCTATCTTTCCCCTATTCTCTTTCTTTCTTGTTATATTTTTTCTGTGTAGCATGTCCTTTTTCTTACGTTTCTTTCTTTATAAAAAAAATGGAAGGGTCTGTTATTTAACTGAGGTGACAACATTCATAAGAAATAAGAATTCAGCAGATAAGCAGTACCAGATAATCAGAATTTACATTTTTGCATTTCATCTGGGATGGTCTCATTTTTAACCAGAGGGTATTGCAAGATGATAATGGTTAGCAGATTAAGGAACAAGAGGATTAATTGATTATATGAATATCATTTCATTTACTAGTGATTAGTCTTGAAAAGATTTGCTAGTAATCATCATCATCATCAGCATCATCAGGTTGTTTTGACAGCATGGATCTGCATGACTCTCTTTTGCTAACCATCCCTATCAGTCATCACTCCTAGCAGGTCTTCAACATTAATATACTTTTTACATATTGAGCTATTGAACAATAGCTCTTAAGTAAACATATCAAATGTAATAATCAAATTATCATACTGTGGTATATCCACTGCTAGTAATCAAGATTAGAGCGTTTGACTAGAAACCACAAGGTTCCTAGTTCGATACTGGTCCCCGCCAACTCAGCGTATAAGTAGCACAGGGATCTGTGCGGTAAAGTAAGGAGCTGATGGTAGGTGTGGTGCTCCACCTCAAATGCTAAAAACAATCTCCTTGGTCTAGCGCTATTAAAAAGGGGATAGACTCCCTCGCTGACTGGCTGATACCGACTTTAGGCCGCCCCGTCGATTTTACTTTAATTTTACATATTGAACTTTTTTTGCAATAGCTCTTAAGTAAACATATCAAATGTAATAATCAAATTATCATACTGTGGTATATCCACAGATCCTGCTTGTCATTATAATTATCACTTGTGAATTTAGTCACCAGTATTAGCTGATAGTTTTTCACTGGAGTCTGAGTGACAGGTCTCCAGATCTTTTCCGAGTATTCTAGCCGATCTTAATAATGTTGTTGTTTGGATGGTCTTGATTCTACATCTTATTTCTAATTCTTCCAGTCTCTTTTCCAAAGCCTTGGAGTCCGTTCCAAGGGAACCAACTACAGTTGATACCACCTTTACCCTTGTGTTTCACAGTTTTTTTCAGTTCTCTGGCAAGGTCTAAGTATTTATCTATCTTTTCATTATTTTTCATTTTCATTTTCTGATCCACTAGTATGGCAAAATCTACAAGATAACAAGTTCTCTTCTTGTTAATTAATACTAGGTCTGGTCTTCTGGCTGGGATAAGGTGATCTGTCTGTATCTCATAGTCCCAGAGTTTTATGCATCTCATTCTCTAGGACCAATTCCGGTTTGTGCATATACCACTTGGTAGCAGGGTCAAAATTGAATTTTTTTGTACAATTCCCAGTAGATTACCTTTCCCACCCAGTCATGCCTAGTCTTGTATTCCGATTGTGCTAATTTGCTGCATTCACTTATGTGATTAACAGTTTTGGCTGCACACAACCTAATCCTGCTGTTCTGTTGCATCGTTTCTATTTTTGATTTGATATAGTTTGTTCTTATGGCAATGATATATATATATATATATATATATAGCTATAGTGTGGGATTGTCACTGTTTCAGCTTTTACTGGAATGGTGTGCCAAACGCAGTATTATTGGGAGAGTGCTCAATATAGAATAGAGCTGTTATATAATATAATAAAATAAATATATATAGGTTTTACATATTTATCTATTTGGTGACAAAGGAACAGTCACAACCATTTTGGTTTCATGTGTCAACAATCACATCAGGTGAACTTGTTTCAAATGCAAGGAAAATGCAATTTTTCGATTTTCCTTGCATTTGAAACAAGTTCACCTGATGATTGTTGATGCATGAAACCAAAATGGTTGTGACTGTTACTTTGTCACCAAATAAATAGATATGTAAAACCTTTATATATTTATCTTATTATATCATATATATATATATATGATTTATATAGAAAAGGTGACTTACCGTTGAAATTAGTCACAATGGTTAGTTGATGCAAGTTTCACAATGATAAGACAGCGATATAACAAATATAAAGTGCTCAATACGTGAGTAGAGCAAATCTATTATTATAATGGTACACAGTAATAACCTACTCAAGTTTCACCATAAGGATCTTCAGGGTTAAATCCACTGAATCAAGATATTGATTAATTACAGGTGATTGTACATGTGTATTTTTTGGCATTGACGGTTAGTGGATTTAACCCAGAAGATCCTTATGGTGAAGCTCGAGTATGTTATTACTGTGCACCATTGTAATAATATATACATATATATATATATATATATATATAGGTATNCTCCCCTTGTAAACTCCCGATCTATTACAACCTTCCGATCAATCAAAGCTGGTCATGTCAAGCCAGCCACCTATATATTTCCCAACCCTATTGCCTGTTATGCAAGCCCCCAGCCCCTTTTTATCATACTCGGCAGGCTAAAGGCAGTGCGCGAGGTCTCATGTCCTGAGAATGATGTTAAAACTCTATTTGATCGGTGAGGTTCCTATTTGGAAGGTCTGGGGAATCGTTGGAGAGCCAACCGTTCATCACCATTGCCATCCCTGGTCCACTCTGGACCCGGAAGTGGTAGTCCTGTTAGGTCCCATCTATGGGTTAAATTAGAAAATGTTTTAATAAAAAAGTTGAGTATCCATTAAGAATTGAATTTATTTCAACAACTGTATAGCATTAAATGACCCACGAGTGATATGCCATTAAACCAAACCAAACCAACCAACCGATCTTATTATTCAACTTTATGCCACAAGGGGTAGATGGCTTTCTCGTTTCTTTCCGTATATGATCAGCCATACCCGACTTTGTTCTGTTTCCCTCGCTTACCACCTGCTTTTTATTGTTCCTCTCTCCAGTCTTACTTCAACAGCGAATGACATGTTCTTACCTTTGTAAACTTCCTAGCTATATTTTGACTTTATATATCAATGATATATTTTCTTTTTTCAGCGTTATGAAGAAAAGAACAAGAAAGCAATGGAGAATAGATCTGGAATAAAGGAAATTAAAATCGGAAAGAATATAAATTGATTTTAGCAGTAACAGCACGGTACTCTAAAGCAATTTGAGGTCTGTGTATGTTTAAACACACAACAAATCAATATTATTTGTTTTTTTTCCTTTCTTTCATCTTAGTTGGAAAATATAATGTTTAATGATAATAAAGTTTATTGCATTACAGTACTCAAGTGCACACACACTTATTCAAAGTCTCATGTATAGCTACATAGTAATTGTTAGAAAATGTAGACCAAACACGGATGTTAACATTGTTACAATGGTGAAATTTATTAGTCATTAGTGTCCGATGTCGAATCATTTGGTTTATAAGAAACCTTCATCAGGACGATATGAACAAAAGAAAAAAAGATTTTTGTGTTAAAAGATGGTGATGATTGAATGCGTTGAGATTCGGAAAATGTGTAACATTAACATCTCAATTATGAATGCCCTAACCAACGAATGCTAACAAACTTTTTTTACTCATTTTCAAACTCAACGCATTTCAAAAATCATCATCTTTCAACTATAAATCTTTCTTCTCTCCTTGACTATTTTCATTGTCCTCGAGGCAGGTTTCTTTTATAAACCGAAATGTCTTGAATCGACAGAACAACTAATAATTCTCATCCATTTGTAAAATCCATTGTTTGTTCTACATTGTCCTCCACATGTATTCTTATGTACTATACATTGATGACTGTTGACTAAGTTATGGCTGGCACTTTTGAGCCTGCTACACAATAAATTTTCATTATTATTATATATCTCACCAAGATGAGAACCATATATTGATTTTGTTGTGTGTTTAACATACACAGACCTCAATGAAAAGCTATTTCTCCTGAATGTTTGAGATGCAGGCTTGAAGCATTAGTATATATTGTGTTATTTCGGACTATTGTCCTCATCCTTCATTGTTATTTGTACAACGTTTCGGCCGATATATAACCTCCGATGGTATTTCTTTCTAAGTGTACACGTTTCATCGTGGTACCGCCAGCGTCAATCCTGAAGTGAAAGCAGTTAGAAAACATAATTATTAACACAACTCTCTACCTCAAGCTATGGTATAGCGGAATGAGAACAGGAAAACCCGCTGGCATAATAAAGGGTTAGGTTCAAATATTCGTGATGGCTCCTGAATACGACAAAGAAACGTTCCGAGTCTGAAAGTAAGGTTCCCCGAGTTCGAAAAGAAGTTCCCTGATTCCAAGAAGATTCCCGAAGTCCGACAAGATAATACTGTAGACAGGCCGGAGGGTATTTTGGCCGAAACGTTGTACACAAATAAATGAAGATGGGGACATATGAGTCCGAATAACACTAGATAATACTCAATGAAAGCATTTCAATCATCCATCATGCTTTTTAACAACAAAAAATATTTTTTCCTTTCTTTCATTATTCCCTTGACAGAGGTTCTTTATAAAACAGTAAATGTTCGAAAATCGCACACTACAACTAATAAATTTCGCATTCCATGTAACATCGTGTTTGTTCTACATTTCTTCTGCATACTGTCAGATTGATTTCCTTCATTTTACTCTCACTAGAATAGCTTATCTAAATGTCAGCGAACATGAATAGCGTAAGTATTACATGTGCGTGTGGCGCTGCATATATGTATCGTCACTGTTTTGTTGATTACAGTGAATGCATGGAGGTTTTGAAAATGAACAGTATTTCGCGCCTATAATAGATTCAGTGTAGTTCTTCCATGCCTCAACAATTCTGAGTGTGAAAAAATGTCTTCCGACAAGTCATGTGAGTCTTAGTGCTGTTTTCTGATTTTCGTAGGCATGCCCACGTGGTGTTAGAAACATGGAAATTAAAAGGGTGTTTGAAATTTGCTGTGGTCAAGATGTGTTTAATGACCTTATGATATTATTATCAGTCAGTTGCCAGATGCCGAGCTTTCAATGTATGCATGTACCATGGCAAAGAAAGCATGTTTAGAATGGTGGCAGGTGATTGGCAATAGCGTACCTTGTCAATAAGTGCCACAGGGTGGATGTTTACTCTGGCTGCCCCTTAAAAATCTCTAATAACAACTTCAAAAGTCAAAAATGAATAATGTATGTATAGTAAGTATGCAAAAATAAGAAAACAACTGTACGCTAATATTCTATTTTTCTACAATTTCAACTTTTTTGCCACAAAAAATAACTATGTTTATTTTAGCTGCACCTTATGTCATAATCATTTAGATACCTAATATTAGACCATTAGTGTAAGAAAGTCCATATTAGTGCAGCTGATGGCCTTGAGAGTGAGTGACAAGCGTTTGACCTCACTCTGACCTTGCGTTCTGGGGATAACCGTGAGAGAAACGGAACCCGATAGAGAGCCCCTTTCCGGTTTAAGTGTAAGCAACTCAGTTTAGAAGTTAGAAGCGAGCTAGCAAGATGTAAGGATCCGCACGCATTGTCTGGTCTTGGGTTTATGAATAAAGTAACATCAAAAGTAAATCGAAGTCTTGTGTTTATTACCAAAAAACTAACAATAGCACCAGGGCTTCTGATAAGCAGTGATCCCAACAGAAACCAAAGACCCGGATCCTCATAGAAGACCAGACGAGACCTTAGAAGATATACCAGGCCAGAGAATAGACGACAGAGTAAGAAGTAAGAGAAGTATATAACATATACCTATTTAGGGCCAGTAAAAGAAAGGGTATACAACATTAAAGTTCTAATAATACTTTAAAAGGTGAAAACAGAATAATACATGTAGATAAGTATGCAAAAATAAGAGACAAACTGTAGCAACTAGTTATTCTCCCACAATTCAATATTTATAATGTTTAAACACAAAAAAATAATTAGGAAAGATGATTTAAGAACAGAAATAAAAAATTTACAAATGGATTTTATGTGCGGAAGGCACATAAAATCCATTTTTGCGAAATCTAGAATGACTCTTCAAAATCAATTTTATCTGCAAGGTTACACTCTATGGGTAATATTGCGTAAAATTGTTATGTTACTGGAATAGCGACAGTGTGAATTTTTTTGGTGAGAGATAGGAAATTATCAATTCCTTTCTCTTGTAAAATTTTTTAATGACTTCATTCAAAATCAGTTTTATCTGCAAAGTTACACTCTATGGATAATATTGCTAAAATTGTAAGTTACTAGATTGGACAACTGTGAATTTTTGGTGAAAGATAAGAAATTATCAATTCCTTTCTCTTTGTAAATCAGAATGACTCATTCAAAAATCAATTTAATCTGCAAGATTACACTCTATGGATATATTGCTAAAATTGTATGTGCTGGATAGGACAGTGTGAATTTTTGGTGAGAGATAGGAAGTTATCAATTTTACTTTCACCAAATGTTCACATAGTTGAATTTTCAATTGGCTGAACAAGTTCCAGAAATTTTCATTTGTATCCTCAACTCAAATGTGCCACCCCCATAAAGTGTGCTGATGGGGTGAACTGCCCTCTCTACTCCTCTTGGTACGCCTTCTGTGTAATGGCTAACTAGCTAGTCTCACAGATCTTGTTACTCATGAATATCAACAGTTAAATCCTTGTTGGATGCCCGTACTTGCAACCTTTGTGTTCATATCCAACTCGTGGTGAAAGGCTGATTGATACCTTTGAAGGTATAAATCCAACTATTCTCCCCTCCAGCTATGGGTACATTAGCGGCATTAGCTCTTTAACTAATCATTTAAAATATATCGAAAATTATATAATCAGATATAAAATACATTCACGAAATAATCTACAAAATCTAAATCATTTAAAATATATCGAAAAATATATAATAGATATAAAATACATTCACGAATACATCTACAAAAATACACCTGTATATTAGCTCTTTAACTAATCATTTAAATACTAGCAAATATATGCACCCTCCGGGTGCAAGTATTTAAGTTTTAATATAATCAAAATATCATATTAATTAGAAAGCTAATGAAACTGAATAAGAATTCAGATAAAATATTTGGAACAGAGGGGGTATAATCGAAAATAGAACAACTTTGAAACTAACTCTTCCATCCTTTTCTATTACTCCGTTTCTTCAGTGGTAAATTTTCCTATTTAACTATTTAAGTTAAAATAGGAAGTAAAGAAAAAATGACAGTTATTTCTTCTGTTAATGGATTCTTTTAATATTATCCCCAGATTTTTGCTCATATTCAATAAGATAAAACAAACAATTAGAAATCAATAATACTAAGCAAGTATTTATTAAAATCAAATTTTTATATCACTATGCAAATTTAGCCTTCCGTTCACACGTAAACCGCTATTTTGTTGAATATATAAATACAATTGCATGTATTAGAATGTAGATATGACCAACAGTATAATAATGACAAACAATTTTATTTCATAATGGGTTTAGATAAAGATAAAATCACGGTGAATGTGACGTAAATAACTAAAGGAATTGTGACTTGAGTAGTAATATAGTTTCGGTTACAGACAGAAAAAAACACTCAATCTCCATTATAATAAGATATCGAAAATTATAATCAGATTATAGAATACATTCACAAATACATCTACAAAAATACACCTGTAAAGGAAACTTGAGTACAACATAGTGTCGTATACCCCATCAGGTATATAATTGAGAGTGAGAGAATTCTCAGATGATATGTTGTGTGTGTGTGTTTTTTTGTGTGTGTTGGTCTCGGATGTATATTTGTGTGTTTTTTATGTAGTTTACTTGTTGGTGATATGATATCGATTTTTCTGAAGCACACTGTGTGTCATATAATATATATATATATATATATATATACTATATATATATACTTATTATAATGAGATTGTGTGTTTTTCTGTCTGTACCGAAACTATATCACTACTCAAGTCATAATTCCCTTAGTTATTGACATCACATCTACATGATTTTACTTTTATTTAAACCTCACATTATTTAATAAATGTTTTATATTATTAATACTGTTAACCAATCAACATACTAAAAACACGCAATTATATTTATAAATACAACAAAATAGCGGTTTACAGTGTGAACGGAAGGCTAATTTGCCATATTGATATATAAAATGTGATTTTAATAAATATGTGCTTAGTATTATTGATTTCTAATTGTTTGGTTTTATTTTAATGAATATAAGCAAAAATCTCTTCAATAGATCTTAATGAAAATCTATTAATAATAAAAAAACTGTCATTTATTCTTTACTTCCTCTTTTAACTAAATACTTAAATTAGAAAAAATAACAATGAAAGACGAGAGTGATGGAAGAGTAAGTTTCAGTGCTTCTTTTTCCGATTATACCCCATCTGTTTCAAATGTTTTATCTGCATTCTTATTAGCTTTATTACCTTTCGAATTTAATATAATATTTATTACATTAAAAATTAAATACTTGCACCCGGAGTGTGCATTATATTGCTAGTTATATATATCTACCCACAGGTATCTGTGTATATCTATGAGTATATGAAGTTTGAGTGACAGTTCATTGTCATTTGGAATGTGGATTTTTATTGGATTTCTAATCCAATAGAAATCCACGTTTATGTTTAAGTTGTTAAATGTTTTCTAGAAACTTTGTCATTTAAAATTTACCAATTGAAAGTAGATTAATTCTAGTTATGCTCAGATAACTGATTCCCAACTCATTTAGTCAATAAATGTTATTGGTAATGTTATATACTCACATATATAAATGAGAGAGTTCTCGATGATAGAAGAGAGAGATAGATTAGAGACTTTACTTTAGAGATGATGTTGGTGATCTTCATTTCCCTGGTTATGTGTTGATTCTTCTAACTGCTTCTTTTTCTTCTTCTTAATTCTTCTAGCTTGTCTTCTTTTGGGTTGATTTTGGTCATTGTAATTAAAGGAACTAACAAGACTTATGTTTTTTTCTTGATTAAGTTTATTATTTAGCCCATGATTTCCACGCAGAGATTGACTCTGAGTATGTCTGCTCTCTCTGGTATTAGGTCGAATCTAAACTGAAACTTTAACTAATCACGTGTTTCTCAATGCACGTGAGATCACGTCATGGGTTATTAACAGTCAGTGGTAAATTTTCACTGGCTCCCCTGATTTCAAAGTTAACGCCCTTATTCTCAGCCTACAGAATCTGCTAGTAATTTATGACTCCATAAATTGTAACAATAGAAACTTTTATCAAAATGCCTTTATTTTGCATTAAATGACTTAAAAAGGGTTGATATACCGTTAAAACAAAAAACCTTGGCTCTTTAATCTTTTGGTAACCAGTCTAAGGAGAATGAAAACTCCTGAATTTAAACAGTTGTAGACCTGGAGAGGGATGGGTTCTACCAGAAACTGAAACAAGAATTGATTGGAAGGAAAGAGAAAAAAGAAAGAATACAAATTGATAATTTAGTAACAGCATATTGTAAACAACTTAACTCTTAACATCCTGTTGGAATTTTTTAAGTCCAGAGCTCAATTCCTATAAAGATTTATCAAAAAATGGCTAAAAATGGCCTTTTCATTTAAAGTTATCTGTTATTTCCCTTAAATCAAAGACTAATAATATATTAAAATTACATTTAAACAAAGGCTATCATTTGGGGTGGATTAGGAAAATGAATGTGACTTCTGGTCGGGTGGAATGAGGTGGTATAGGATTTAAGAGTTAGGTTTGTGTGTTGGGCATGCACCTAAATCAATATATTGGTTTTTGATTTATCTAACTATAAGCTAAATTTCATTGATGATATTTGGATTATTAACAATTGGTTGGTTGGATTTATACATGTCAACCCTTATTGGGTTATTTAGGCCAAAGACATTTTGTTTTTATTTATTCTTAATGGGAATTTTTTTTTAAATTTTTTAAAATCAATTTTTTTTAAAAGACGTTTTTTTAAACTCTTTTTTTTCTATATAACCCATAGATGAGACCCTAACGGTACTACCACTCAGGGTCACATGGACCTGGGAGTAATGGCAAAGAAGTACTCCACACACCCAGAGGTTCAGAATTGAAACACTTGGATTTAGGGAGTAATTGTTATTGACTTAGGAAACCAAGTGCAAATCCTGGACAGGCTGTTTGCATTTCACTTTACACCAATGCTCTTAGGAGAGGCATAAATACACTCTCTCATCCCCCATGGCTGGGGAGGCTGACTGAGCTCTTAGCCTTGGTATAGCAACTGGTCTACCAAAAGGAAACTCTGAATTCAAACTCTGCTTGTGGAGGTGCCCTTGGTGTAATGGTTATCAACATGGGAAATGGAAATCTGGATGAGGCTGTTTGCATATTCATATATGTTACTACCTTCCGAAGGTATGCATCAAAATATTCAGACCATATGACTTTTAGGCACCCCTTTTAGGCAACATTCCTTTCTTAGAAGCTAACTAAATGATTTTAAGGTTCGGCCAGTCGTATTTATTTATTTTTTACATTTTAACTCTAACTTTTCCCTAATCTCAATTATCTACCCAGAGCTGAATGGTGACCCAATGAGTCATTTTTTGTCTAGTATGAATATAAATACTCTGTATTGTTTGGATTATTCAGAATATTGTTCTCATCTTTATTGTTATCTTATTATAATGGAGATTGTGTGCTTTTCTGTGTAACCGAAACTATATCACTACTCAAGTTACAATTCCCTTAGTTATTGCATCACATTCTCAATAATTTTATTGTTAATTTAACCTCTATCATTAATAAAATTGTTTATATTACTAATACTGTTAACCATATCTACATACTAACACCATACAATTATGCTTATATATACAACAGATAGCGGTTTACAGTGTGAATGGGAAGGCTAATTTGCATATTGATATAAAAAAATCAATTAATAAATATGTGCTTAGTATTATTGATTTCTAACTTGTTTGGTTTTATTTTAATGAATATAAGCCAAAATCTCTTCAATAAATCTTAAATAAAATCCATTAACAAGGAAAAAAATAACTGTCATTTTATCTTTACTTCCTCTTTTAACTAAATACTTAAATTAGAAAAAAATAACAATGAAAGACGAGAGTGATGGAAGAGTAAGTTTCAGTTGTTCTATATTCGATTATACCCACCTCTGTTTCAAATATTTTTATCTGCATTCTTATTAGTTTCATTAGCCTTTCTAATTTAATATGATATTTCTTACATTAAAACTTAAATACTTGCACCCGGAGGGTGCATTATTTGCTAGTCTGTACAATAATGCTATTTGTTTGTTAGGGGTTAGGGGTAGTTTATATAATAAAAAAACTCTAAAAATTCAATCATCTGTTAACAAACAACCGGATATTGATGGTGTAAATAAAAAAACTGTTCTTCTGAATCAAGATCAAAAAGGGGTGCCTAAAGGTCATATGGTCCACATATTCTCCCTCGAGTTATGAATAAATAGTAGGGTAGATTGGTTTATTTAACTTTGGTTTGGTGACCGGTCTGGAAGGAAAACTCTGAATTCAAACCTGTTAAACTCCGTTTTAAAAATTGACCTTGTGTCACATCCTGCTTGTACAGAAGAATTGGGTCAATACAAACTCTGCTAAGAATTGATCTGGTGTCACATCCTGCTCATGGTGGAGGGGTTAAACCAATACATACATATAAACATCAAGAATCAGTAACAGGTTTCTCTGTCAGATTATCCAAAAATATAATGTAGAAATTTATTATATATTTGTTATATATATATATATATTATTTTTATATGTTTTTCAACACCATATTGATTGACCGAAAGGAAAACCTCATTGACGATTTTGTTTTTATTTTTTGTTCTGTAAATGTAAGATTTGCATCTCCATTAAGAATATGGCCGACTAGAAAATAATTTCAATTTACTGATCCAAATAAATTTAAAAATCCAAATATAAAAATAAATGCCATGAATTCTGTTTGATATATGCTTTTAGCATTTAACTGCAGTTTATAAGACCATTCTGTAATATTTTTTAGTGTATCAGTCTTGATATACTTTAAAATTATTCAAACAGCTTTTGGTGGCCTGAATGCAGTGATGCTGAAAAGGAAGGTGAAAGAGATTTACCCAACCCATTCGCCATGGGTAGGATATGCCACAAGGTCACAAAAATGGAGCATCCAGACAGCATCGAACTCACTTTTCAGTAGTAATAGATATGCGAGACTAGCTTGTAACACATTACACCATGATAGGTCACCTTTAATAAATATTATGTATGTAAGTATGTATATATCTATCTATCTATCTGACTTTATTCTTATTTATCTATCTATGATAATTATAAATAGTTAGTAAAGTCGTAGGTGTGGCCTAGAGTCGGTATCAACCAATCCGCGAGAGAGTCTATCCCCTTTTCACTTGCGCTAGACCAAGGAGATTATTTTAGCATCTGAGGTGGAGCACCACACCTACCATCAGCTCCTTACTTTACCGCACAGATCCCTGTGCTACTCATACGCTGAGTTGGCGAGGACCGGTATCGAACTAGGAACATTTTGGTTTCTAGCCGAACGCTCTACCGACTGAGCTAACCCGGCCCAATTATAAATAGATATATATTATTTTTTGTATCTTCTATTAATAATGGAGATTCCCTTCCGGTTTTTGTCTGTAACAAAACTATGTCACTGCTTACGTCACATTACCAAAAATCATCATATCATAGAATAAATACACTCAAAATTTGAACATGCAACATTAGACAGTCCTCATTGTTTTTTAAAACAAGTTTTAATAAATACATGTCTGGTATTATAAATCTATATATAGTTTGTTTTATTTTAATACATATTTAAAGTCTACATTCAAATTGTTTTATTTTTTAATCCTTTAATGAATTTGATGATTTTACTTACTTAGGGTACAAACTCGCTGACATTGAATTTTTAACTCCCACCCCTCAGCAATATGTTTCAAAAATCTATTTTTACATCGCCCGCTGGATGTTTTTTTTATTTTGCTAGTGCATATAAAAAGAACTGCACTTGTTCTAAATATATTTTAATTGGTTTCTATACAAAAATCATTCTAAACATTTTAAACATTGGAGAATAAAACAATAATATTAGAGATCAATATCAACAAATAATTATTTATTAAACATGGTTTTCTTAAAACCGCTACACAAATTAACTACACCATATACTATGTAAATCTTTATTTCTTTGGGATATGTAATACACATTGCAGTGTTTTTAATGCACTAATTGTTAAGTATCTGGTCGGCATCCTAGGTTCCAGATGTAATAAGTAAGTAAGCAAGCAAGCCAATAAGAATCCGGTGTTAAAGTATTCCTTGTAAGTCCTTCGTCCAAGAGAATCCAAATGTCAATGAAATAAACTCAGAATGTTGTCTCTATTAATACAGCAGAAGCAGCAGCAGCAGTGCCAGTGATTGGACAATAGAAATGCCTTCGGTGGTCACGTGGTAGTCAATGAGTCTATATTTAGGAGTGACCATTTGCCCCATGCCTTATATCTAAATAACTCAACACTAATAACATGGGCTGTTTTGAGGCAAATCTTTTTTATTTTTTTATTTTGCTAGTATATTTAATTGCATGGAAACTAATCTGCTACTATGCTCTTTAAACTTACTTGTTTCAGCAGAGAAATTGTTAGGCAGTGAAAGATTTTTAAAAATCACTTCACTGTCTGAAGATTGCTCTGTTTAAACAAGCAAGTTTAAAAAGTGTATAATTTAATATAATAAAAATCTATTTATTATTGATATTGCTCTATCAGGTTCCTCAGTTCAAGAAGGTTCCCTAGTCTGACAAGAAATACCTGAAGAAAGCCAGAGGGTACGTCAATTGAAACGTTACACAGATAACAATAAAGATGAGGACAATAGCCTAAATAATCCAGATGATACAAATTTGATTATTTAAATTTTTATAACAAAACCTGGATTTAACACTTTTCCAACCAATGCTTTGAAAACTTTTCAGATTTGGTAAAATAAATCACTTTTTTAAAAATAAATAATTAAAATACATCCTTTCTTTTTATTGTTTCTGTTGTAAAACTAATTCAATGTTATATGTACTTGAATACAAGACTTCGACAAGGTTTGATAGACCAAACATTTAATACGTATACAGCACATAGATATAACAAGATACATAATACATAGGTAAAACAAAGTTACATGTAGAAAGATAATGACACATTCATGAATGGTACAAGATATACATAAAGGCCACAGACATGAGACTAGGGATAGTCCATGCTGTAAATAACTTACAGTAATGTAAGGGGAGCCAAAAGCCCCAACGAGAAGGGGTAGACCGTATCTACCCTATGTGTCTCATGGTTACTGGAACAGGAAAAGAGAGAGAAGCGTTTGAACCAGCCGCTTAAATATAAAACGGCCCCTACCAGCAAACTAAACGGGCAGACAACTCTCCCAGGCAAATACGAAACTAATGCTACACTGTTAATTGTTTGGAAATTCTACTTTAATATGGATTCTTTATTAGTGGCGCCATCTATATGTCAGGCCAGGGACTTATTGAGTGATGTGTTATCTACTATTAAGAACAAAGACATGATTGAACGTGTTATATTGACTCAGTTCATTTTACATAGTTAACTGAGTAACTATACACATTTGTGTATTCGTTATAATATTTATTCAAATTAGCAAAATAAAAAACGCACTCCGGGCGATGTAAAAATAGATTTTTGAAACATATTGCCTGAGGGGTGGGAGTTAAAAATTCAATGTCAGCGAGTTTGTACCCTAACTAAGTAAAATCATCAAATTCATTAAAGGATTAAAAAAATAAAACAATTTGAAATGTAAACTTTAAATATGTATTAAAATAAATTAAATTATATATAGATATATAATACCAGTCATGTATTTATTAAAACTTGTTTTAAAAAACAATGAGGACTGTCTAATGTTGCATGTTCAAATTTTGAGTGTATTTATTCTATGTTATGATGATTTTGGGTAATGTAATGTAAGCAGTGACATAGTTTTTGTTACAGACAAAAACCGGAAGCAAATCTCCATTATTGATAGATACAAAAAATAATATATTTATTTATAATTATCATAGATAAACTCAGATAGATATATACATACTTACATACATAATATTTATTAAAGGTGACCTATCATGGTGTAATGTGTAGCCAGCTAGTCTTGCAGATCTATTACTACTGAAAAGTGAGTTGTGATGCTAGCTGGATGCTCCATTTTTGTGACCTTGTGGCATATCCTACCCATGAGAATGGGTTGGGTAAATCTCTTTCACCTTCCTTTTCAGCATCACTGCATTCATACCACCAACAATAGACAAGCAAATGTGTCAATCCATATGTATTTGTTACAGACAAAAACTGGAAGCGAATCTCCATTATTAATAGATATTATCCTTTAATTCAATTATCAATTTAATAAACCAGGAAACATTTTCCATTTTAATTTACTTATGAAAGCATATACTGCTTCAAACGTCATAAGCATGTAAGTAAAAATACAATGGTCAGCTGAAAAGTTTATATATGATTAGGTCTGTAAGTAATCATGCTGTTGTATAGCCGCTTGACTGGACTTCAATAAAACCACAGACACGTATATATAAAAATAGGACCCATCTTTATTTTCTTCGGTGTGTGGGTGGTGAGGGGCGTAGAGCTTCACAATGAAAATGCCGGGTGGCTGGCGAAGAGCGCAGGGTTCACAATGAGTGCCCAAGGGGTGTTTGCTGAGGACGCGAGGTTGTCCTCTTGGCTGCTGACTGGGGTCTGACTTGTCGGCTAGAATCCTCTGGTCTTTATATCCGATGAATATGCCTAAGCATTTTTATCTTTTGATCTGATAACAGACAACTTCCTTTTTTTTTTTTCTTTTAATATTTTTCCTTTTCCTTCTCTTCACCGGAAGACTCTGCTTCCATTTTCCTTTTTTTTTATATATTTCTTCATCTTTCTATTTTGTCTTTTGACCGGAAGGTTCATCTTCCGTTGCATGAAAATGCAACAATGCATCTATATACAAAGGTTTACATGTCCCTTTAAATGAAATATATTAAGGGTAGGAAATTAAAAAAGTAAAGTCGTCGGGGTGGCCTAAAGTCGGTATCAGCCAATCAGCGAGTGAGTCTATCCCCTTTTCAATAGCGCTAGACCAAGGAGATTGTTTATGCATCTGAGGTGGAGTGCCACACCTACTACCAGCTCCTTACTTTACTGCACAGAACCTTGTGATACTCATACGCTGAGTTGGCGAGGGCTGGTATCGAACTAGGAACCTTGTGGTTTCTAGCCGAACGCTCTACCAACTGCAATTTCTATAGAAAATGACAGGCACTTATCTTGGAGACATGGGTATCAAATTAAAAAAATTTTTTTACATTAACATGATAATTAATAACAACTGTTACATAATCTATGCGGTTGCATAAGATTATTGTCAATCCCCTGTAATTCTGAGGGGATTTTCATACCATGGCCGGGTCCTTCTCTGGAAAATTACAGAAGCCCGCCAAATATGTGAAGTCACGTGGGACCTTTTTCAGAGTCCCCAGTTTGCAGTTAGACGTCAGGCAGAGCAGTCAGCCATGATGCTCTGTCTAAAACTGTAACTCTGCATACGCGCGCTATGTTATGTCTGGGTTGGGGATTTACCGAATAAAGAACATTAAAAGAAAATCGAAGTCTTGTGTTTACTAAAAACTAACAATGACACAGGGCTTCTTATAACGAGAAATCCCCATAGAAGACCAGACCGGAATCCCCAAGTCAACACCAGACGCTAGACCAGACCAAGATGTTAGAAGATAGAACCAAAGCCGGCCAGAAGAGAAGACGACTAGAAGTAAGAAGTAAGGAAAGGGTATACAGCATTATATCGATTTGGTACTGTGAAAACCTCAGTATGTAACACAACAACACTGTAGATATTTTATAAAAAAGAACAACTCAGCAAAATGGATTGTTTTTTTGTTTTTTATTATTTTGTATTAGCGACAAGTGTTTCAGATCTTCTGATATCTTCCATATGGCCAAAAGCAACATAAAACAGTCAGTCTAGATTTTCTTGATAATGCTTCTTGTCATGCCTCTGAAATATTGAATGAAATAAAAATGAAATTTAACACTTAGCATTCAACAGAGTTTCTTATTTATTTCACATCCCATGCTTCACACAAAATCCCCAAAGATATATATATATATATGCATGATGTTGATTGGGAGTCTCCATATGCTTCTAGTGAGTATATCTATTTGTGATATATTTTTATATCTTATTCTGTTTTTCGAAAGTACATATATCAGGTTTGGGCATTCGTGTGAAGCATTAAAGTGCTATATTATAACAACTAGCAAATATATGCACCCTCCAGGTGCAAGTATTTAAGTTTTAATGTAATAGAATATCATATTAAATTAGAAAGGCTAATGAAACTGAATAAGAATGTAGATAAAAAGATTTGGAACAGAGGGGGTATGATTGAAAAATAGAACAACTTTGAAACTGACTCTTCCATCATTTTCTGTTACTCCTGTCTTTCATTGGTAAATTTTCCTAATTTAACTGTTTAGTTAAAATAGGAAGTAAAGAATAAAATGACAGTTATTTCTTCTTGTTAAGGGATTTCTTTTAAAATTTATTGAAGAGATTTTTGCTCATATTCATTAAGATGAAAGCAAATAATTAGAAATCAATAATACTAAGCATATATTTATTAAAATCAAATTTTAAAGATCAATATGCAAATTAGCCTTCCCATTCATACTGTAAACCGCTATTTTGTTGTATATATAAATACAATTGCATGTTGTTAGTATGTAGATATGGTCAACAGTATAAATAATGTAAAACAATTTTATTGATAATTGAGGTTAAAATAAGGATAAATTCCTGGTGAATGTGACGTCAATAACTAAGGGTATTGTGACTTGAGTAGTGATTTAGTTTCGGTTACAGACAGAAAAACACACAATCTCCATTATAATAAGATGTAGTTATCATAATATATTCCTCTTGGAATAAATATCAGAAAAACCCAACCAATCAACACCCAGCATGTCCTCATCTTCAAAAAGAGCATCAAACATCCAGAAAATTACTACTAGCCTCAGGTCTTGACAAAGGGAGATCATCATAATCCCAAAAATTCACCACTACTAGTAAATAAAAGAAACTAAAAAAAAAAACAACCGAGTTTTCTGATATTTATTCCCAGATGAATATATTATGATAACTACATTATTATAACTAGCAAATATATGCACCCTCCGGGTGCAAGTATTTAAGTTTTAATGTAATGAAATATTGTATTAAATTAGAAAGTCTAATAAGAATGCAGATAAAAAGATTTGAAACAGAGTGGGTGTATAATAGAAAAATAGAAATGAAACTTACTCTTCCGTCACTGCCGCCTTTCATTGCTGAATTTTACTTATTTAACTATTTAGTTAAATTAGGAAATAAAGAATAAAATTACACTTATTTTTTCTTGTTAATGGATTTCATTTAAGATTCATTGGAGAGATTTTTGCTTATATTCATTAAAATAAAACCAAACAATTAGAAATCAATAATACTAAGCACATATTTATTAAATTTGATTTTTTAATATTAATATGCAAATTAGCCTTCCCGTTCACACTGTAAACCGCTATTTTTTGTATATATAAATACAATTGCATGTTATTAGTATGTAGATATGGACAACACTAATAAAAAGGTGAAGCAATTTTATCAATAATTGAGGTTTAAATATAAATAAAATCATGAAGAATGTGATGTAAATAACTATGTTAAAAGTGACTCGATTAGTAATATAGTTTCAGTTACAGACAGAAAAACACACAATCTCCATTATAATAAGAGATATAGCACTTTAATGCTTCACACAAATGCCTAAACCTGATATATGTACCTCCGAAAAACGGATACAGATACAAAAATATACTTTATATATATATATATATGCAAATATAATATATTCCTACAGAGAATAAGACTCACCAGATATATATATGTTTTGTTGAACTCAACAGACAAGTATTGTCTGACGAGTTTTTGTTCAATCCTTTCTAACCATCTGGCCATCTTTTTAATATATATGTAATTGGACCAAGATGAGTGCTCTTGTTAAAACCTTTGGTGGATTCATACACCAATCCCATCCGGATATTAAAAAGATAGCCAGATAGGTAGAAAAGATTAAACAAAAACTCATCAGACAAGAATTGTCTGTTGAGTTCAACAAATAAAATGCTGCTAAATATACCTATTTTAATATATATATATATGTATATATTATTACAATGGTGCACAGTAATAACCTACTCGAGCTTCACCATAAAGATCTTCTGGGTTAAATCCACTAACCGTCAATGCCAAAAAATACACACGTACAATCATCTGTAATTAATCAATATCTTGATTAATTCTGTGGATTTAACCCTGAAGATCCTTATGGTGAAACTTGAGTAGGTTATTACTGTGTACCATTATAATAATAAATTTGCTCTACTCACGTATTGAGCACTTTATATTTGTTATATCGCTGTCTTATCATTGTGAAACTTGCATCAACTAACCATTGTGACCAATTTCACCGGTAAGTCACCTTTTCTATATAAATCATATATATATATATATGATATAATAAGATAAATATATAAAGGTTTTACATATCTATTTATTTGGTGACAAAGTAACAGTCACAACCATTTTGGTTTCATGCATCAACAATCATCAGGTGAACTTGTTTCAAATGCAAGGAAAATCGAAAAATTGCATTTTCCTTGCATTTGAAACAAGTTCACCTGATGTGATTGTTGACACATGAAACCAAAATGGTTGTGACTGTTCCTTTGTCACCAAATAGATAAATATGTAAAACCTATATATATTTATTTTATTATATTATATAACAGCTCTATTCTATATTGAGCACTCTCCCAATAATACTGCACTTTGGCACACCGTTCCAGTAAAAGCTGAAACAGTGACAATCCCACACTATAGCTATATATATATATATATATATATATATATATATATCATTGCCATAAGAACAAACTATATCAAATCAAAAATAGAAACGACGCAACAGAACAGCAGGATTAGGTTGTGTGCAGCCAAAACTGTTAATCACATAAGTGAATGCAACAAACTAGCACAATCGGAATACAAGACTAGGCATGACTGGGTGGGAAAGGTAATCTACTGGGAATTGTACAAAAAAATTCAATTTTGACCCTGCTACCAAGTGGTATATGCACAAACCGGAATTGGTCCTAGAGAATGAGATGCATAAAACTCTGGGACTATGAGATACAGACAGATCACCTTATCCCAGCCAGAAGACCAGACCTAGTATTAATTAACAAGAAGAGAACTTGTTATCTTGTAGATTTTGCCATACTAGTGGATCAGAAAATGAAAATGAAAAATAATGAAAAGATAGATAAATACTTAGACCTTGCCAGAGAACTGAAAAAAACTGTGAAACACAAGGGTAAAGGTGGTATCAACTGTAGTTGGTTCCCTTGGAACGGACTCCAAGGCTTTGGAAAAGAGACTGGAAGAATTAGAAAAATGTAGAATCAAGACCATCCAAACAACAACATTATTAAGATCGGCTAGAATACTCGGAAAAGATCTGGAGACCTGTCACTCAGACTCCAGTGAAAAACTATCAGCTAATACTGGTGACTAAATTCACAAGTGATAATTATAATGACAAGCAGGATCTGTGGATATACCACAGTATGATGAATTAATTATTACATTTGATATGTTTACTTAAGAGCTATTGCTAAATAGTTCAATATGTAAAATTAAAGTAAAGTTGACGGGGCGGCCTAAAGTCGGTATCAGCCAGTCAGCGAGGGAGTCTATCCCCTTTTTAATAGCGCTAGACCAAGGAGATTGTTTTTAGCATTTGAGGTGGAGCACCACACCTACCATCAGCTCCTTACTTTACCGCACAGATCCCTGTGCTACTCATACGCTGAGTTGGCGGGGACCAGTATCGAACTAGGAACCTTGTGGTTTCTAGCCAAACGCTCTAATCTTGATTACTAGCAGTGGATATACCACAGTATGATAATTTGATTATTACATTTGATATGTTTACTTAAGAGCTATTGTTCAATCGCTCAATATGTAAAAAGTATATTAATGTTGAAGACCTGCTAGGAGTGATGACTGATAGGGATGGTTAGCAAAAGAGAGTCATGCAGATCCATGCTGTCAAAACAACCTGGTGATGCTGATGATGATAATGATGATTACTAGCAAATCTTTTCAAGACTAATCACTAGTAAATGAAATGATATTCATATAATCAATTAATCCTCTTGTTCCTTAATCTGCTAACCATTATCATCTTGCAATACCCTCTGGTTAAAAATGAGACCATCCAAGATGAAATGTAAATTCTGATTATCTGGTACTGCTTATCTGCTGAATTCTTATTTCTTATGTGTGTTGTTACCTCAGTTAAATAACAGACCCTTCTGTTTTTATTATAAAGAAAGAAACGTAAGAAAAAGGACATGCTACACAGAGAAAATATAACAAGAAAGAAAGAGAGTAGGGGAAAGAGAGAGAGGGGGGTGAGCATCCATTAATAGATAGCGCTAATAGATTTCAATTGAACATAATGAAAAGAAAGAAAAAAAAGAGTGAGAAGTTAAATCAAGATTATTATACTTTTTACATATTGAGGGGCCAGGTTAGCTCAGTCGGTAGAGCGTTTGGCTAGAAACCACAAGGTTCCTAGTTCGATACCGGTCCTTGCCAACTCAGCGTATGAGTAGCACAGGGATCTGTGCGGTGAAGTAAGGAGCTGATAGTAGGTGTGGTGCTCCACCTCAGATGCAAAAACAATCTCCTTGGTCTAGCGCGAGTGAAAAGGGGATAGACTCCCTCGCTGATTGGCTGATACCGACTTTAGGCTGCCCCGATGACTTAATTTACTTTTACATATTGAACTATTTTGCAATTATTATTATTGGATCCTTTCTGTCCACTAAGGACGATGGTATAGTGTCCAAAATAAAAAAATAAATTTTTATCTGCATATAAAAATTTTCACGTGGGGCCTGATTTGGTCCTCAGTTTTCAGTTGGATGTCGGGCAGAGAAGATGTTTCTGCCTTAATTGGAACTCACTGCATACGCGCGCTATGTTAGTCAGATATTTAGTTACATGAAATGTATAGAAATAAAAGCTTAAGAAAAATAACACAGTCTTGTGATTAATGGGTGTCTTGGTAACAGGACTGATTGGAAGAAGAATTGAGTCAAGTGCGACCGACCACCAAGACGAAGTCCCCAAGAAGAAGAACCTAACATAGAAGATGAACAGAAGTAAGAAGTAAGTAATTAGAAGGGTATACAACACATCCTTAAACATCACAGGTCGCCACTCACGGCCAACCCTCCATGCATCTGATCTCTTGTGAATCCCTGAATTTTTTAAATTAAATAATTTTCATATAATAACCTTTTTTAGATTATTTTTCAATGTTTAAATTGTTATTTAACAAGCTTAACTTATTCTTGGTAGGAAAACACAAGCATGGGGCACACAGTGAGGATCAAACTCATTGTTTCAGAAGTAATGATCTACTTACTTATCATTACCGTGTGGTGAGATATTTCTATATTACAAAAAAGCTTCGATTTAAAACGTCTTAAGATTAATATTTTTTACAAATCAAAAGGATTTAAGAATTCATATTAAAAAATTCATGAAAATATTCAGTCCGAAAGAAAAAAAGTTGAAAAATGTTACTTTACATATAGCTTAATGCAAGGGAAGTGGATATATTAAAATATTCATTTGTCAAGGGAAATAACTCGTTTGTTCTTTTTCGTAAATTTGTTTTTTAATTCACTTATATTTAATTTTCTATGTCTATTTACTGTTTAGTTGAGTATAAACGATAGTATTCTCACTTATATAATAAGAAATATGTTTAAGAAAGAAGAAGACTTTTTTTGAATGACAAATATTTTATCTAAAGTTATAGTATTAAGTATGTGTATCACCAAATTTTTATTGAGAATACTAAAAAGAAAAGATAATGAATACCAAAGAAAAGAAGGAAATATTTAATATTCTCAATGTTTGATTAAGCATTTAATTATTTCAATGAAAAAAATATAGTGTATATAATGAGTCAAATGTAACTTGATAATTTTCACTAAGCAAAAAAATGGCTTAGATAATATTTAGAATGCAGCAAGAGGCTTCCAAATAAGATGAACAAGACATACTAGACACTGCTGGAGAAGCAAGGATGAACACATATCTTTATTGAAAATGGCCTCTTTGGTTCAGGTGTACTCCCTGCATCCGATCCCTTGTGAATAAACATCATCTTATCATAAAAATAAAATGCCGTAATTAAAGAATCCCTACAGAAAGTAAATACATCTACATATATTTATTTATTTATTTATTTTTATTTTTTTAGAAATTCAAACATATCCCTGAATTTTTTTCAAGATTAATCTCTAGTAAATTAAATAATTTTCATATAATAACCTTTCTTAGATTATTTACCAGTGTTTGAATAGTTATTTAATAAGCTTAACTTATTTTGGCTGAAAGACACCAGCGTGGGGCACCACTCATATTTTCAGAATTAATGATCTGCTTACTTATCATTACCCTGTGATGAGATATTTCTATATTACAAAAAGTCTTTTAATTGTTTTTACAAATCAAAAGGATTTAAGAATTTATATAAAAAAATTCATGAAAATATTCAGTCCGAAAAAAAAACAAAATTCAAAAATGCTACTTTACATATCGTGAAAGGAAAATGGATACATTAAAATATTTATTTGTAAAGGGAAATAACTCCTGTATTCTTATTTGTAATTTTTTTAAAAAATTCTCTTATGTTTAATGTTTTGTAAATTTC
>CM042181.1:29037341-29127341 GCA_023376005.1 Doryteuthis pealeii
AAATGTATATATATATTTTGTGTTTAAATAGAATGTAAGTTTATATATTTTAAAATTAGTATTTAATCTTTAACACGTCGTAACGTGGGGGGGGGGGCAAAGCAAATTACAAAGCAAATATAACCATGTAAATAGAAAAATTATAAGTAAAATAAACAAAAATAAAATTAAAAGTCACGGCCGTTTGATGCAATACGTACACAAGTGTAATTATGTAAAATAAAAATAAAAAAAAATAAAAAATTAAAAATTAAAAAATTAAAAAAAAATAAATAAAAGAAAAAAAAGGGGGCTCATAAATAAAAAAAAAGTGAAACAAAAATGGTACTTAGATACAGAAAAATCATTAAGTAATTCCTTTTTTAGCATGACTAAAGAAAATGTTTGACTTACCTCGTTACAAGCTTAGTATTCCGTACAAAAGAAAAGTGTTTTTGGCTACGTATCCCATTTAAATATGGAGTTCCGCGCGTCTGATTGGCTGGTTCTACAACCAATCGGAAGCGTGGTGCTTTGTATTTGATTGGGATGAGGTCAACAACCGTCCAGTATAAAAAAAAGATTTTCCCCATCATGTCTTTTTAGCGGTTAAGAAAAGGTGGTTGCACCAGAGTTAGATCGCCTCTGGTGGGGTCTGCAATGCGAGGGATGTATGATGTTGTAAGACCGAAACATCCCAATGAACTTTGCATAAAAACATCACTGAAGACAACCACCGGCGCCAAAAAGAAATGAGCGTTATGTTTAAATATATATCCCTCAAAAACTGAATTAGGTTTAGTTTCTAAAAATATAATAAATAAGATAGTCTCTAACATTCTTTGCAATTCCAATTATAATCTGTGGAAGTGCTCTATTGAAACTATTGAATGGTTCAAAATATCAAAGATAAAGCAAATGCACCTTTATAAATTTGATATTATTGATTTCTACCTCTATTTCAAAGAACTTTTAGTAAATAGCCTTACACATGCCAGAAGCTTTTGTGAAATATCTGATGAACAATTTCAATAATATTAGCTATGAGTAGAAATCTGTTCTTAAACTCATGATTCACACATGGATCAAAAATAGCCTTGATAACTTTGATGTTCCTATGGAGGCATATGATTCATCACAAATAGCGGACTTAATAGGATTATACATTTTAGATACACTTAGCAGGAATAATAGACCTCAAATATGTAGGCCTATATCGAGACGACAGACTAATATATTCCCTGATAGTAATGGACCAATGACTTCCAAAATTGAGAAAAAAATCATTAGAGCCTTCAGATTCCTTGGCTTCAAAATCGAGATAGTTTCAAATCTCAAAATAGTTAATTTCCTAGACGTAACCTTCAATTTGTCCAACAATAGCTATAAACCCTTTTGTAAGGATAACCTAAACCCTCTCCTTACATCAGTGTACATTTCAAGATCATCCTAAATCTATTTATTATAAACAAATCCTAACGTGTTAACATTAGGATAAGTAGATTATGCTCAGCAAGAGGCCAATTTTTTGATGCTAACAGTAAATGTATGCATAGAGGGTTCGTTGTGCTTATGATAAGTGGTTGTCCAATCATTAATACTGAAATGTTGTCTGGCAATAATATATACGTCGTGTGTCGGCAGGTTAGTGTCCTATACAGTTTGGAAAAATTTAGTACTTTACATTTACAAAACAAAAGCTTTTAGCGCATCATATATCCCGGTAGACTTTTTTTTTTTTTAAATATTTTTCAATTACGCGATGAGGGATAGAAATAAAATTATTTAGTATTTTGTTTGGTGGTCCAATGGCTTCCTCTTTTCAACCAAAGCCAATTTGCTGTTCTTTCCGCTGTCTTTGTTATGCTTTGAATTGCTTTTCTTTATTTGCACCGCTTAGCCCTATGTCATTCAAAGCTTTACACAAAGATCTTGCCACAAATCCCCTCGCGCCAACTTCTATTGGTAGGTATTTTACATTCCATCCTTTGTTTCTACAACTCTCTACCAATTCATCGTATTTTAATTTTTTCTTTCGTGCGCCTCTTCCGCATGTTCTTCCCAGGGAACTGTTAGCTCCCACATTATTATTTTCTTGATCTTGTTTGAAAATAACACTATGTCTGGGCGCAATGTTGTTTGAACGATGTGTATTGGGAAAATTAGCCTTGTTCCCAAATCAGCCCTTAACTCCCAATCAGCTGCTCGTGACAAATCGTTCGGTTTGGGCTTTTCTTTTTTCATTGTTTTTACTCCGGCCCTGACAAACTCTATTGCTTTTCTATCATCTATCAGTTTATTTGTATGGATGGCTGTATCAAGACCAACTAGAATTACTAGGCCAGATGGATCGAGTCTGACGTCACTGCGATATCATCATATCTAGTCCCAAGTTTGTTTTCACACAAACCGGGGCAAAACGAGACTTGCCACACGTGGCTAAACTCGAAGTTTTTTGCAAATAGTCAACGACTTTTTCTTGTAATTATTCAGTCAATTATTTTTATTTTATTTTAATTTATAAACAAAAATGCCCTTTAAGTGTGTTGTGCCTTTTTGTAATGGAAACTATAGAAATTTACCAAAAGTTAGTGTTTTTTCTTTCCCTCGTGATAAAATTTTGTGCGATAATGGATTTATACTATCAGACGAGAACATTTTTTACCTACAAAGAATTCCAAAGTGAGTAATTTTTTTGTATTAAAACTAAATAAATTTAATTTAAACTTCAATAATTGAAGTATTTTAAAGTCTTTGTAATTCACAAAATCAAGTTTAAGACATTAAAAGCTCTGTCTTAAGTTAACAATTTTTTTCACATAAGAGCGTAAAGTAAAAAATAAACTCTAAAGAAATTCTCGATATTAATTCATTAAATTCGTAAAGGGATATTTTTATAAACATAAAAGAAATAATTCTGATAATCCTAACAATATTTTTGAATAGTTTTATTCATAAATAAATGAGTCTATTAAATTAAATTGACTATTTTGGTTAGTCTTAAATGCGAGAAAGTAAATATTTGTCTAATGTCTAATAATCCCACAATTACTTTGATATAAATTTATTCAAATAAAAAAGGGATATTATTATTATTATTGATATTATTATTATTATCGTTATCATTATTATTATTGAACTAAAGTTGGAAAATACTTGACTTTTTTTTTTGGTAAGTAATTGTTTTATTTCATCAATAAAAAAATCTTTCTTTTTTTTATTTATTTACTTTATTTATCTATTTTTTTCCTACTTGGCTTTTTTTTTGGGGGGGGGGGTAAGTCAGGTTAGTTAATTTCATTTATTTAACGAATCTTGAAATATTGAGGACAATTTGCAAATTTAGCCTTTGTCTCCAGGACTCTTCTGAGTATTCTGGCAGATTGCAGCAGTACAGTGTTCTGGATGGTATCAATCGTTATAATTATTGCTATCATTATTATTAGTTTTTCACACCAGCTGATGGTATTTCCCTGAAGTTATTATTGTTATCATTGTTATTTAAATTATTATTATCATAAAAATACTGATTCTAATAATAATAATAATAATAATAATAATAATGATTCTAATAATGAAGGTTTGGAAAGTTTGGAAATCAGAGGAAGTATTGAAACCATTCAGAACACTGAACTGCTGCAATCTGCCAGAATACTCAGAAGAGTCCTGGAGACCTGAGGAGACTTGCTGTCACTCAGACTCCATTGGAAAGACCATCAGCTAATGCTGATGTGAAAACTCAAAAGGAGTAAAAAAATAATAATAATAATAATAATAATAATAATAACAAAATTATTGATAATAAAATAATTCTAATAGTAATTAAATTAATCTCATGTCTTTGTAATTCAATTGAAATTTAGGATTAAAATTAAAGGATTAAAATTAAAGGATTAAAAAGGATTAAAATCTATCAAAATTTTCAAAATCATTTTATCCAAAAAATAATTATTCATTATTCTAATTCAAAAAATATATAAATGTTAAAAATTCTCTCTTTATTTGTACATAGATTTGTCACTAATAATTTTTTGTTGAATTGGTAAATTATGTTCCTTAAAGATATCAGAACACTCTTCATTTTTCCTAGAATTATAAGAAAAATGCTTCATATTGTAGATTTTTTGCTGACAAACTTTTAAGATTTTTACAAGGATTTAAAATAGGTTTTGATTTTTACAATATTTTTAGGTATGTGAACTACATTTTCGACCAGAGGACATAAGAAGAGAAGCATCAGCATTTGATGAAAAAACAGGGGCAGCAATTAAAGTTAAACTTTTAAAAAAATCTCTTTGTGATGGCGCAATTCCTAGAATTCTCCCAAACTGTTCCTCATATCTATCATCATCAATCACCTCTAGAGAGTCACCAGATTCTAGAAGAATTCGACTGGACAATTCTGCACTTAAAAGTGCTTTAAATGAAAGTGTTAAGGATGCGTTGGCATATACAAAACAAAACAAATTTTATGATATTAATGATCTGGTAGGAAAATTAAATTTTCTTGATAGAGATTACTGGAATGTTATTAGGCAGCAAGAAACAGTTATCATATGCAGTATCATAAAAACCCCATATCCAAAAATAAATTTGTCTCTTTTAATCGAGTCTAATTTTGCAGTTCATGTATTTTGTAGGGATGTGAAAATGGATATGATAGGAGATTATAAAATTCCAAAACATATGAATTATAAGAATGATCTAGAAACTCTAATAGAAAACATGAAGAAAATGGACACAGAACAACAGCAAGCTAATCCCCCTAGTATAATTTTTATACTAAAATTAATCATGTCATTTTTTATATTGATACAAGATGAATCAAGCAAATAATTTAATTCAATAAAATTCATATATGAGCAGCTAAAATTAATAACACAGAATAAG
The DNA here is from genome assembly GCA_023376005.1 of Doryteuthis pealeii. Classification (NCBI taxonomy): domain Eukaryota; kingdom Metazoa; phylum Mollusca; class Cephalopoda; order Myopsida; family Loliginidae; genus Doryteuthis; species Doryteuthis pealeii. Next base: position 29,042,211 of record CM042181.1, read on the forward strand.
TTTGATTATTCAACAGAAATGATGATATTTTCGTCATTATTATATAACTGCTCTCCTAAAGGGTATAGATTATTAAGAGATAGCAAAAATATAATTTTACCTAGTTATTCGACAATTAAAAGAGTAACATTATCAACAAATATGAATCCTAAAGCAACATGATAACAATTTTCTCATGTATATTAAAAACAAATTCAAGTTACTTGTACAGAAAGACACTACAGTATCTTTACTTGTTGATGAAATTCACCTAAAACCTTATTTTGATTATAAGGGTGGTAATATTGTTGGCTTATCTGACAATAGAAATGAAGCTGCAACAAGTGCATTTGCTTTTATGCTTAGCAGTGTATTCTCACCATATAAGGATGTTGTGCATGTTATGCCAACTAAATGTCTTAAAGCTGAAAATTTATTTAATATTGTTAAATGTATTATAATTGGTTTAGAGGAGATAGGCTTTCAAGTATTATCAATCATAACAGATAATAATGCAATAAATAAAAAGGCTATATCTTACTTTTGCAATCCACCAAAGCTTTCGATTGTATATCCACACCCATTTGTTAAGTCTCGACCTCTTTTCTTTCTATTTGACTCAGTCCATATATTAAAATGCATTAGAAACAATTGGCTTGGTCAAAAAGATGCAACTAAATGCATGCTCTTTCCAAAATTTTGTCATAATGGAAATCATGAATTAAATAGTATCCAAAGTGCCCCATTTTGTACCTTACAGAAACTTCATGCCCTGGAATCTCAGTCAATTTTGAAATATTGTTATAAATTGACCTCAAAAGCTCTTTATCCTACTAGTCTTGAAAGGCAAAATGTTAATTTAGTTCTGCAAATTTTCAATGAATACACTATTCAGGGATTATTGACGTTAGGAAAACAGGAATGTTTGCCTAATTTTGCAGAAGTTGCAGAATATATAAACATATTTTATATTTGGTGGACAATAATGAATGTAAAAACACCATATAAAGGTTGTCGCCTTAGAAATAAATACTGCAATCCACTTAGAGTAAATGAAGAAAATTTTAGATTTCTTTCTGTATTCTGTGACTGGTTAGAATCTTGGAATAGCATTTCTGGAAAAAATGGCAAATTAACAAAAGAAACCTTCACTGCTTTGCATCATACAACCTATGCATTTCTAGAACTGACTAAGTATTGCATGGAAGAATTGAAAATGCTATACATATTACCTGGCAAATTTCAGACTGATCACCTTGAGGCAAGGTTTGGGCAATACCAGCGACTTAGTGGTGATCAGTATAATATCTCAATACGGCAAGTCTTTGAGTGTGAACAAAAGTCATTGGTAAGCTGATAAAAAATCATTCTTTTCTTCATTCAGTAAATCAAAGGAAATTAGCCATGCATATAACATTGAATGTATTGGCAGACCATGAGCTACTTTTTAATGTTGACACTTGTGATGAAGGTCATAATATTGAAAAAATAGAAAAGATGTTTATCTTAAGCTCTACAAATGCTCTTTTAAATAATTTTTGTTCTAGAGAAAATGATAACATCATTAATAAGTTAAGCAAAAAAAGAAAACTTCAGACATTCAGCTGAATTTTATATCTATAACCTATTTTTCAATAAGTATTATTTGATTTTTGTAATTTGTTTGTCTGTTTATATCTAATTATTGATTGTTCATTTATTCATAATTCAGTATATATTGTAAATTTACAGAATAATCATTAAAATTGAAAAAAAAAAGCAAATCAAAACAATGCTGATTATAATTTATCTAAACTTGGTTTCAAATTTATATTTAATATATTTATTGTAATCTGTCTGTTTATATATAATATAATATTGTAAAAATACAGAATAATCATTAAAATTGAAAAAAAAAGCAAATCAAAACAATGCTGATTATAATTCATATTTAATATATTATTTATATTTATTGTAATTTGTTTGTCTGTTTATATCTAATTATTGATTGTTCATTTATTCATAATTCAGTTGTTCCTGTATTAAGTAATTATCACTTGATAATTACAATATTGTAAATTTACAGAATAATCATGAAATTTTTAAAAAAAGCAAATCAAAACCATGCTGATTATAATTTACCTAAACTTTATCAAATTTATATTTAGTATATTTATTTATATTTGTTTGTTTGTTTATCTAATAATTGATTGTTCATTTATTCATAATTCAGTTTACAGTTTTTTTAAATTAAAATAAAAAAAACATGCAAATCAAAACAATGTTGCTTATCATTTATAAAAAAATGTTTTCAATTTAAAAAAAATATATATTATGAACGAATTTCAGTTATTAAAGTTTAATGTAATGGTATTTGTTTTTTTTATGTACCTCAACGTTGCCTTTACAAGTTTTTTAAAAATTAAAATAAAAAACATGCAAATCAAAACAATGTTTGTTATCATTTATAAAAGTTGTTTTCAAATTTGAAATAAATAAAATTATGAACGAATTTCAGTTATTAAAGTTTAATGAAACATAACACTTGTTTATTTACTGTCTTTACGAGACAGCGGTATCTATTTCGCTTGCTCTAAGTTGGGCCCACTTTTGTGACGTCACACACCCAAAGAACGGGCCTTCTATATCGGTGGCCTCGGCTGTATCCACTACTTCGGCAATAATCTTTAGGATCTGATCATGGCGCCATCTGTAGCGACCGTCTGCCAGCGCCGTTTGGCAGCTACTAAGTATGTGTTTCAGAGATCCCATCCTTCCACACAATTGACATAGGGGGTTTTCTGTTTTTTTCCACACAAAGAGGTTCGCAGGGCTCGGGAGGGTGTCATACACGGACTGAATTAAAAATTTTTATGGCTACGTTATTATTCCACACATCGGACCATGTTATTCTTCGATTTTCAATGGATTCCCACTTGGTCCATGCCCCCTGTTGTCTTAGCCCAATCATTTTCTCTGTCCTCTTCTCTTCTTCACCTGTTCGTATTTCCTCTTGTAGAAGATGGTGTCTTTCTTTTCCAGTCGCCTTATCCACCCTGATGGAGGGGAAATAACCCAATCCCGCTCGGCCAGTTGCTACTACACCCAATAGCGCCTTTTCACGTAGTCTTTCTTCTGCTATTTTTAAGGCCTTAGTCGCTTTCCACTTTCTTCCTGTGTATATTCAACGTTTGCACCGCAAACCTTGGGATCCTTGGAATACTTGTATTGTATTGATGATCTGATTTTTGCGACTTTATACTCTTCCACAAGGCTCTTAAACGGGAGCTGCAATGCATTTGAATTTGCATACAACGCAGCACTGCTCAGACATTTTGGCAAACCCAGCCATCTGCGCAGTTTGGAATTGATTTTCTTTTCCAGCTGCTCTACGTTAAAGGCTGTGAATTCGTAGATGGTTAATGGCCATAATACTTTTGGCAGAATAGCATGCTGATATATCCAAGCTTTAAAACGGCCCGGGAGGCCTGATTTATCTACCTTATTCAACCATCTCTCCAGACCTTCTCTTGTTTCCTTGATAGCCTCAGCGTCTCTTAAGGAATTATCAAAACGCTTTCCCAGGCATTTTACGGGATTCTGCTTTATTGTAGGGATGAATTCTCCAGAAAGCTTAAATCGCTCCTCCAATGGTTTCCCTTTTTTAACACTAAGGAACGTGATTTTGTCGCGTTGAAACTCATCCTGGCCCATGTTATGATCTTTTCAATTCCCTTTAGCAGCCATCTTGCGCCAATAACAGACGTCGATGTAATCGTCATGTCATCCATGTACGCACGAATTGGGGGTTGTCTTAGTCCAGATCTGGTGATCGGGCCTCTACACTCTCCCTCTGCAGCTTTTATTAGCATATTCATAGCTAAGGCAAAAAGTGTCGCGGAGATGGTACATCCGGTTATAATTCCCCTCTCCAGCTTATGCCATGTCGACGCAATATTTCCCGATATCGTTCTTATCCGAAAGTTGTTATAGTAGTCGACAATTAGTTCGGTAATTTTGTTGGGAATATGATGGTGTTTAAGGGCTTTCTCAACTAATCTATGGGGATTGATCCGTAGGCATTTTTTAGGTCCAGCCATAAGACAGCCAAGTCACCTTTGTTGTTTTTATCTCTTTTAGCAGCTGTGTAATAACTCCTGTATGTTCAATACACCCCGGCATCCCAGGTACTCCTCCTTTCTGTACTGAGGTGTCGATGTACTTGTTTTTTATAAGAAAATCCGCTAACCGTCGGTTCAGTAAACTGAAGAAGATTTTCCCTTCGACGTTTAACAGGGATATGCACCTAAATTGATTTATCTTCTTTGCCCCTTCCTCTTTAGGGATCCAGATGCCTTTAGAGTGCTTCCATTGCTCTACAACTTTACCCCTTCTCCATATTATCTTTATTAATTTCCATAGCCTACCCAGTAGCTTTGGGCAACGTTTATAGACTATGTATGGGACTCCGTTTGGTCCCGGGGCAGAGGCGGACCTGGCTGACTTTATAACTTCTTGGAGTTCCTTCCAGGTTGGTTCCTTCAAATCAAAGTCCTTTACCGGGGAAGTAGTCGCAATCAGTGAGGTGTTTTCTCCCAACTCCTGATGTATATAGGGGTTCTTTTAATGTATCGTGGAGGAATGTATTTATTTCATCTGCAGTGGTCTCTAGATGTCCACTCCTATTTTCTCCCAATAATTTTTTGTGAACAAAAAAGGATTTTTAATGAAAGCCATTCTCTTTCGCGCCCTTTCTTTCCGTCTTCTCCTGTGACATTCTGCTTTACGAATGGACCTCAATCTTGCTCGGATGGTGTCACGGAGTTCCTGCAGAGCTACTTTCTCCTCTGGTTGTGATTTCTTAAATTGCTTCGTTAAAGCTTTCAGTTCTTTCCTATAATGTTTGATTTTTTCCTCTCTTTCGATTTTCCCTGCCTGCCCCCTACTTTTCCTCTCCTCGTATCCGTAGCGTTCTGCGGCATAGCTGTAAATTATCTTGGATGTTGTTATAATCCGCTTGTCCACAGAACCATTTGCAGTTGTTTCTAAGATTCCGCAAATGTCTTTATCGAACTCTTGCCACGCCTTGATGTCCACGGCTGCTGGCCATTTTATTTTTCCCCAGTGTTTTTATTGTGTCAGGCGGATCTTGAGCCTCAGCTTGGGGGGTATGGGCGCTGTGGTGGGCTTCCCGGCCCTGCACCTCCTGCGTCTCACCAGGAGAAATTCCTGTGCGCTGCGTCTTGCTTATTTCCCCCTGACACTTCATGCGCGCCTGGTGTATTCTTAAGCCGCGTATATTTTTTACATTTTTTTCCACAATTGCATATGACCGTTGTCCGTGATTGAGAAGCCTGGGTCGATTCCGAGATATCCGTCCTGTTGGGGATCTCATTCTCCCCCCTCTCGGGAATCCCCTGGGGGTATTTTATGATGTATTTGTCTATAGCGGTATAATTGAATCCACGTGGCGGGTTGCTAACCCGCCGCGCTTCTTTTGTGGTCTCTCCTCACCGTCAATTGTCTTTTCCAATTTGTCCGACCAGTCTATTCCTGGTAGTCAATCGGTCTTTTCCCGGTCGTCACTGTTTTTTTCTTCAGAAAAAAATACTTTAAACATACGCTCATTTCTTTTTGGGCGCCGGTGGTTGTCTTCAGTGATGTTTTTATGCAAAGTTCATTGGGATGTTTCGGGTCTTACAACATCATACATCCCTCGCATTGCAGACCCCACCAGAGGCGATCTAACTCTGGTGCAACCACCTTTTCTTAACCGCTAAAAAGACATGATGGGGAAAATCTTTTTTTTATACTGGACGGTTGTTGACCTCATCCCAATCAAATATAGGTTTTTGGTACAAGAGAATTTGTATAACACTAAAAATGGAGGAATCATATGTAATTTGGGAGAATATTTTATTAATGAATAAAATATAAAATAAATGGGGGGTTACACAAAGGCCTTTTCAACCGGATCTTTTCAAGTGATACACCGGTGACGAATAAAAGTCAGATTGTACAAGAATTTTTGTAAGAAACGAATGGGGGGTGAGCCAGAGGGGGACAAAAAAAAAAAAAAGGAAAAGAAATAGGGGGAAAGGGGGGTATGTCTGAACCCTAGGTAGAACAGGGTTGGAAGTGTCTCCCAATAAATAGAGGGAGTGCTTTGGTGTTTGTTTGCACAGAGTAGGCCGGAGTATCACTTGAAAAGATCCGGTTGAAAAGGCCTTCGTGTAACCCCCCGCCATTTATTTTATATTTTATTCATTAATAAAATATTCTCCCAAATTACCTATGATTCCTCCACTTTTAGTGATATATATATATATATATATCATGAGCTGGGCTCTGATGGCGCTTGGTAAGCATCGAGCATTTTTGGTACTTCTGACATGTCTACTGTGAAGGCAGTAAAGGGGAGGTCAAGGGGGTGAGTGTGTAGTGATGTGAGATAAGGAGGAGTGGGGAATTTTGGTGTGAGCTAAGGAGGAGCAGGGAATTTTGGTGTGAGCTAAGGAGGAGCGGGGAATTTTGGGTAGGAAGGGGTCGCTGGGTCAATTGAGTGGAGGGGTAGAGGTTGTTTGTTTGAGGTGCTGGGGCGGTGACAGTGGTTGATGGGATCACTACACACTCACCCCCTTGACCTCCCCTTTACTCACATAAATCAATATACACCTACACCAATTGACCCATCAACCACTGCCACCGCCCCAGCACTTCTAACAAACATCCTCTACCCCTCCATCTCAACTGATCCTACCCAAAACTCCCCGCTCCTCCTTAGCTCACATCACCACACACTCACCCCCCTGACCTCCCCGACACCGCCACCACCACATGTATTTAAACGTATTTAAACGTATTTAAACGTATGCTTTGCCTCAATAAAGTCTCAGATCGGCTGAGAAAGTCTGTGCATACAGACGAAACGTATCACCCTGTGACTTGTTTTGAGTTGATCATTTCTTGACCACTTTTCCTTCTATCTACAGCATATCGTCGGATCCTAAACCCATCCACCCTTCCTTCATATATATATATATATATATATATATATATATATAATATATATATATAAACTGTTATAATATATATATATATATATATATATATACACACTCCCTTATATATTGGTGGAATTTTATATATATATATATATATATATTAAGTAAAATTGGAATTAATTTTTCTTTTCAGAATGTCTGGATCAAGTTTTTTTTTTTTTACATAGGAATTTTAATGGGGCATCCTGTGATAATCCAACACATGATTCTACAATAATGGATCTATGTCTTTATTAATGACAAAAAATATTACTTACAACATCCTGCCTTCCAGACATTTAAAATTCATTATCAAATTTAAAATTCATTGTTAATTTTTAATTGAAATATATAAAACTGTTATATACAGTCACTGGACCCGACCAAGAACACGGAACACTTGTATATATAAAAAAATATAAAATTATATTTTTATTCCTTGATTATGTGTAGACTGAAAGTTATCAGCAGAGGATGCACATACAGCAGAGCCTTTGGGAGTTCTGACTGCCAGCAATCTCAATCTCCCAACCCAATTTCTAAGGGCTTTTTATAATTCTCCAATTCACAGGGTCATGCCTATTTGATCGTGACACCAACATAGTTTTCCTGTAGACACATCTTCTCACAATGCAGCCTGTTTTCAGCCTACACATTTTCTGTGCCTATGCAGTGTCAATGTACACCTGCATTTTCCGGGTGTCAAAGGTCAGTTCAATGCGTTCCAGGTCATATCCTGTTTTTGTTTTCAGGTCAACTGAATCCAAGAAAATACTCTTGTTTGCATTCATTCAAAAGAAAAATATCATTTTTAAAACTACGAAAAGAGAAAATATGCTACAAAAATTATTTTGTGAGTTTTAAGAAAATAACTTTTAAATTTTCAGGTAACATTTTTTGCTTGTTGAAATGTTTAAAAAAAAAAAATTACATGATTTTCTGGTTTTTATCATTTTAGAAATTTATTAATTGACAGGAAAAATATTTTATTCAACCCCCCCCCCCCCCCATTAAGTTAATTAAAAAAAAAACAACTTTTTTTGAAAAATAAGTCCTTAATGAACAAAGAACTGAATATTTCGTTAAAATAGGAAAATTCACTGATTTTTGGTACCTGTTTTAAAATTTAAAGAATTTAGAATATTTTTAAAACCTCCCTTTAGGAATTGGACATATGTACACACACACACACACACACACACACACACACACATATATATATATATATATATATATATATATTATGTGGAGAAAGGTAGACAAACACAGGATGTTATAGAAAATGTTTGTCTACCTTTCTCCACATACCTTCAGATTAACCTCCTCACATTTCTCCATATATGTGTATGTATATATATATATATATATATATATATAAAATGTATCGTTCTCAGAAAAAATGTTTTATTCTTTTTATTTCACATACGCAACACGTGTTTCAGATATTGTGGTATCTTCTTCAGGCTTTGATCAATACATATATTGATATACATATATATATATACACATATACACATATCTATATACATAGGTTGTGCGTGTTTCTGTAATTTTTCTGTTATGGTTGTTTAATAACGGTTGAACGCTACGTTATTCATTTCAATATTTGCGTGCGATTTGCGCGTGACCTGCATGTGACCTGCGCGCAAATTGAGAAAAAATGATGATGTAACGTTCCACAATCTTTGTGTGTAAGTCGCACGCAGGTCACGGCTTGGTAATAAATTTATTAACTGAGCTTTCATTACTCTTTTAATTGGTATAGTTCATCCGATGTTAGTAAAGTTTTTGTCGTTGTTGTGTGTGTATATGTATGTGCGCATGTGTGTGTTAGGTTAGGTTTAGTTTAGTTGTGTGTTTGTGTATATATATATATAATCTAACACCTGTGGTACCACCATTGACCATTTCGGCACTCCCCATTCCAGAGAGAAGAAGAATCCACTAACCACCCCCAACTACACTTCCCCCTACTGACGACCTTCCGCTTTCAGCATTTTGAGAATTTCCATCATTGGAGTAAGAACTATATTCAAGTCCTGAAGATGGTCTAATAAGAGACCGAAACGTTGCACCGTCGACAATAAACATCAAGTTTCCACAACATCCGTGTTTGTCTACTTTTCTCCACATATATATATAAGTAAAATTGGTGGAATGGTCTATTGTTGGTATTATCCATACAGTGTAATAGTCTATCCCCTTTTCGCTAGTACTAGACTAGGGAAATTGTTAAGCTGAGGTGGAGTGGCATACCTACCGTCAGCTCCCCACTTTACCGCACAGATCAGATTACCCAATCTATGCTACTTATACACCAAGTTGGCGAGGACCAGTATCAAACCAGGAACCTTGCAATTCCTAGGCCAATGCTCTACTAAGTGAGGTAAACCAGCCTTTATATATAAATTCTGTCGTTCTTTTGGCTAATTTGATTCATTACCTGATTGCATTCATTCTTTTTTAAATAAATTTAATTTCAAATATTTTTTTATTGACATTTATGGAGAGAAACTGTGGTTATTTCCTATAAGTCTAACATCATCAAAGGGGAACCACTCTTGACTGATAAATTATTTATTTTCCCATTAAACTAACCTTAACCCTAATCCCGTCTTCTTTTTTCCTAGTTGCTCTTTAAATAAAAAAATAATTTATCAGTCAAGAGTGGTTCCCCTTTGATAATGTTAGACTCATAGGAAATAACCAAAACAGTGATGGGAAGAATGTGCAGCGTTGATCGTTTGACTGTGGATGACTTGTTCGACAAAAAATGTTATTAATACTATTTTCCAGAATAGACATTTTATTGTATAAGGGAAACAACTCTTACAAGCTTTATTTATGATTTATCTCCCTTGTCTTGCGCTTTCGCTTATTTTCAGTCTGTATTTTCTTTCATACATACACACACATATATAGGTATGTGCAAATGAATTAAAGGGACGTAATAATTTTTTTCAAATTATTTAATTTTAAAAGAATTATCAAAAGTCGGGGAATTGTCCAATTTTAATGAGATTTTTAGTACATTATTCATCAAAGAATTGATTTTATAATGAATATCTTATTAAAAAAAAAACTTGAAAAATAATGTTTTAGCAATTAACATTGTGGGGGAGGGGGTCATTTGAATAAAAAAAAATCCTAGTCATTAATTTTTACATTTCCAGAAAGATCAAAACCAGAAAACCACATAATAATAAATAAAAAAGATTAAAAAAATAATAATAATGAAATTTATTGTGCTCAGGTGCACCACAACTCATCAAAGTCTCATGTCAAGTACACAGAATAATGTATTAGTGTCAGGAACATGAACAGTTTACAGTAGTGATATGCATGTATGTGTGCGCATGTGTGCATATGTGTGTGGAGAGAGGCATCAGGTATAGTGTTGGCGGACTACAGGAAGCATGGAGGCTTTGAAAGATTCAGTGCTTCGGCAGCCTACAGCAGACGCGGGCAGTTTATTCCATGTCTCCGCAATCCTGTGCGTGAAAAAATGTTTCTGAAAGTTACGTGAGCAGTGCTGTTTTCTGACTTTGTAGCCATGCCCACGTGTGTTAGAAAGATGGAGATCAAAAAGGTGCTCAACGTTGCTGTTGTAATGTCAACACCTGTCTTTAAATATTTCCACGTCCAGGATTTGAACTCGGGTCTACGAGTCCATTTCCCATGTTTTATACAATTCTATTTTTGTTTTGTTAGAATAGTCTAAACAGCCAATAATGCTTAATGACTGTCACTTTCTCATGAAATATCATCACATTGATATATATATATATATATATATATATATATATATATATATATATACATGTAATATAAAGATTTTGAAGGCAATTTACAATGCAATATGTGTTGAATTTATTTAACTTTTTTTTTTTTTTCAAAACTAAATATTTTCGGAAGTAAAATTCCATCTTCAGAGTTATTGAAAGTACTAGGTGATTTTTTTATAGTACTTATCCCACGGCGATATTGTAATCTTCTGTTGTTTAAGAAGTTGATGAACGCAGTATATTTGAAAATTTTTTCCGTGATGTTAAATCGGCTAATTCCGTGATGTTAACTCGGCTCGGCTGCTCCCACGCGTGGAAAATGTTCAAAATTCTTTTAATTTTTATTATAAATATAGCCTTGCTCGGCATAGTGAAATAAAGTTTGTTTCTTTATAGTATCATTGAAGCATTGTGTGTATGTGTAATATAAAGATTTTGAAGGCAATTTACAATGCAATATGTGTTGAATTTATTTAACTTTTGTTTTTTTTTCAAAACTAAATATTTTCGGAACATATATATATATATATATATTAAATATATATACTATATATTAAATATATACTAAATATTTTCGGAACATATATATATATATAAAGAAATGGATACAATAGAAACCTACTCGAGTTTCACCATAAGGATCTTCAGGGTTAAATCTACTTAATTAATCGAGGTACTGATTAACACACGTGTGATCGGCTGCAATTAATCAATACCTCGATTAATTCAGTGGATTTAACCCTGCAGATCCTTGTGGTTAAACTCGAGTAGGTTTCTATTGCATCCATTTTTTTAATAAATTTGCTCTACTTCGTATTGAGCACTTTGTATTTGTTATATCGCTGACTTAATCCCTGAATTTTGCACCTCCAACGATTGTGCCCATTTTCACTGGTAAGCCACCTTTTATCTTTATAAATAAATAAATAAATGAATGTATATATATATATTCAAAATTCTATAGTTTTTAGTTTTAATGGCACAAATAGTTTTATGCAATTCTTTTTTTGTTTTGACAGGAAAGTCGTAAAGACCGTGTGAACGGCTGGAGTAACTGAAAAGCTGGCAGAAAGAAAGTGAAAGGTCTGTTCTGTCCTCCCAAACACAAGGCAGAACAAAGATGATTGTTGGAAAAGAACAATTGCCTATAAGTAAGAAAAGGTTTATGGTAAGGGATGCCCAGTGGTGGACACAGCAGCAGCAGCAGTAACATAGTAAAATACCCAAAGAAAATCTTTTTTTTTCAACTTGCTAAGAAAAAAAGAACTTAACCAATCAAATGGCTTATTCAATGGAATGAGTTGGTACAGGACTTTAAGAGTTAAAACTAAAGTCCTGTACCACCTCATTCCACCCGGCTGGAAGTCACATTTGTTTTCTTAATCTACCCCAAATGATAGCCTTTGTTTAAATGTAATATTAAACATATTTAGAAGTTTTTGATTTAAGGGAAATAACAGGTAACTTGAAATGAAAAGGCCATTTTTAACCATTTTTTATAAATCCTTATAGGAATGGGGCTCTGGATTTGTTTAAATGTAATATTAAACATATTTAGAAGTTTTTGATTTAAGGGAAATAACAGGTAACTTAAATGAAAAGGATTTTAATTTTTATAATCCTTATAGGAATGGGGCTCTGGATTTTGTTTAAATGTAATATTAACATTTAGAAGTCTTTGATTTAAGGGAAATAACAGGTAACTTTAAAATGAAAGGCCATTTTTACCATTTTTTGATAAATCCTTATAGAAATGGGGCTCTGGATTTGTTTAAATGTAATATTAAACATATTTAGAAGTTTTTGATTTAAGGGAAATAACAGGTAACTTGAAATGAAAAGGCCATTTTTAGCCATTTTTTGATAAATCCTTATAGGAATGGGGCTCTGGATTTGTTTAAATGTAATATTAAACATATTTAGAAGTTTTTGATTTAAGGGAAATAACAGGTAACTTGAAATGAAAGGCCATTTTTAACCATTTTTTGATAAATCCTTATAGGAATGGGGCTCTGGACTTTGTTTAAATGTAATATTAAACATATTTAGAAGTTTTGATTTAAGGGAAATAACAGGTAACTTGAAATGAAAAGGCCATTTTTAACCATTTATATAATCCTTATAGGAATGGGCTCTGGACTTTGTTTAAATGTAATATTAAACATATTTAGAAGTTTTTGATTTAAGGGAAATAACAGGTAACTTGAAATGAAAAGGCCATTTTAAACCATTTTTTTGATAAATCCTTATAGAATGGGGCTCTGGACTTTGTTTAAATGTAATATTAAACATATTTAGAAGTTTTTGATTTAAGGGAAATAACAGGTAACTTGAAATGAAAAGGCCATTTTTAACCATTTTTTGATAAATCCTTATAGAAATGGGGATCTGGACTTTGTTTAAATGTAATATTAAACATATTTAGAAGTTTTTGATTTAAGGGAAATAACAGGTAACTTGAAATGAAAAGGCATTTTTAACCATTTTTTGATAAATCCTTATAGAATGGGGATCTGACTTTGTTTAAATGTAATATTAAACATATTTAGAAGTTTTTGATTAAGGGAAATAACTCAGGTAACTTTAAATGAAAGGCCATTTTTAACCATTTATATATATCCTTATAGGAATGGGGATCTGGACTTGGAAATTCTCAACAGGAGTTAAGAGTTAAGGAAAATTAGCCATTACACCATGTGCTTCCATTCTAGTTCTCCTGTAGTCGGTTATTTGAATAAAAAAAAAAAAATTCCAGTCCCTAATTTTTACCTTTCCAGAAAGATCAAAACCAGAAGACGACATAAAAAAAAAAGAAAAAAAGAAAAAAAAAGAAATACGATGTCAACTTTAATTACTACTGCTATTTATAGAACCACAAAAAACAAAAAACACTATTACATAACGTTAGTATAAATAGAACACCGATATAAATAGAAGACAAAAGAAAATAACTAACCAACTAGGTGGGGACTAAATCTGGGGTAACGCCTGACTCACATTCCCAGCAGGTGATAAGTTAAAAGGGTGTAGCTAGTTTAATCTTCCTGTGATTGCTAATTGTGCTGCACCAGTGGTCAATAGAAATGACCCAATACCCAAAATAGCAGTGGGTGGCACCCCTTTACCTTTGCTATTTATAGAATTTCAATCATTTATCGCTATTTTTATCAACAAATATAATTATAAAAAAAATGTTTACCAAAAATAGGATTATAAAAAAATGTTTACCAAATAGGATTATAAAAAATGTTACCACAAATATAATTATAAAAAAATGTTTACCAAAAAATAGGATTATAAAAATGTTTACCAAAAATAGGATTATAAAAAAATGTTTACCAAATAATAATTATAAAAAAATGTTTACCAAAAATACCAAAAATAGGATTATAAAAATGTTTACCAACAAATATAATTATAAAAAAATGTTTACCAAAAATAATTATAAATGTTTACCAACAAATATAATTATAAAAAATGTTTACCAAAAAATAGGATTATAAAAAATGTTTACCAACAAATATAATTATAAAAATGTTTACCAATAATAATTATAAAAAAATGTTTACCTACAAATATTTAAAAAATGTTTACCAAAAATATATTATAAAAAAATGTTTACCAAAAAATAGGATTATAAAAAAATGTTTACCAACAAATATAATTATAAAAAAATGTTTACCAAAAAATAGGATTATAAAAAAATGTTTACAACAAAAAATTAAAAAAATGTTTAATGTTTACCATCCAGTGTGGAGATGTCTCCATCTTTGAAACACATGAACCAGAGTTCAAAAGAATTCTCACTTTATCTTATCAGAATGATCAGATTTCCACTTGATTGATAATCTGCCTATTGAAGTATAGGCCTCTCCTATGCATATATTGACATTGCTTTCTCTAGATGAGATATTACTACCTAGTTATATGAATGCTATACTAATTTCATCCAGTGTGGAGATGTCTCCCTCTTTAAAACATATGGTCTACACCTCGAAAGAATTCTTGCTTTTTCTTATCAGAGACATCAGCTGTCTATAGCAGTCCATGCCTCTCTTATTCACATATTACCCATTGTTTTCTGTAGATGAGATAGTACTATGTAGGTATATGAACGGGTCTACTAATTTCACTTACCATCCAGTGTGGAGATATCTCCATCTTGTTTAAAATACATGGACTACACCTCTAAAGAACTCTTGCTTTATCTTATCAGAGAGATCAGATTTCCACACGATAGATAATCTGCCTCAAGAAGAACGGGCCTTTCATATGTATGTATATATTGATATCGTTTTCTGTAGATGAGATATTACTACCTAGATATATGAACTGCTCTACTAATTTCAATTACCATCCAGTGTGGAGATGTCTCCCTCTTTAAAACACATGGTCTACAGCTCAAAAGAATTATTGCTTTTTCTTATCAGAGACATCAGCTGTCTATAGCAGTCCATGCCTCTCTTATGCATATATTAACAACACTTTCTGTAGATAAGATAGTACTACCTAGGTATGTGAACTGGTTTACTAATTTTACTTACCATCCAGTGTGGAGATGTCTCCATCTTTAAAATGCATGGACTACAGCTTGAAAGAATTCTCACTTTATCTTATCAGAGAGATCAGATTTCTACATGATCGATAATCTGTCTATAGCAGTTTAAACCTTTCCTAAGGCTTTCCTATTCGTATATTGACATCGTTTTCTGTAGATGAGATATTACTACCTATGTATATGAACTGGTCTACTAATTTCAGAGGCTTACCATCCAGTGGAGATGCTTCCATCTTTTTTTTAAAAAGACATGTACTACAGCTCAAAAGAACGCTCACTTTATCTTATCAGAGAGATCACATTTCCACAGATAGATAATCTGCCTGAAGAAGTACAAGCCTTTCATATGTATATATTGACATCGCTTTCTGTAGATGAGATACTACTGCATAGGTATATGAACTGCTCTACTAATTTCCCTTACGATCCAGTGTGGAGATGTCTCCATCTTTAAAACACATGAACCAGAGCTCAAAAGAATTTTCACTTTATCTTATCAGAGTGATCACATTTCCACATGATAGATAATCTGCCTGAAGAAGTACAAGCCTTTCATATGTATATATTAACATCGCTTTCTGTAGATGAGATATTACTACCTAGGTATATGAACTGGTCTACTAATTTCACTTTTAAAACACATGAACCAGAGCTCAAAAGAATTCTCACTTTATCTTATCAGAGAGATCAGATTTCTATATGATCGATAATCTGTCTATACCAGTCCAGTCCTTTCCGGTGGGTATATTGACATATAATATATATATATATATATATATATATATATATATATATAATGTCGAAATGCTCTCTGAGTTTCCAACATGTTTGTACTTGAGTTAGCTTTACTACATTTTCCTTTACAAACATTGAACCGGGTCTCTATCGTAAAAAACAAACAAATAAAAACAACAGTAGTCCTGATAATTTTCTCTCACATACTTTTATGGATTTTACTTGAACTCAGGTCACAGAGTCCGCTTCCTATGATGATAATGGGCTGGTTGGTTGGTTGGAGATTTTATGGCATGTCAACCTTTGTTGGGTTATTTTATGCCAAAGACGTTTTGTTTTATTCATTCTTAATGGGTATTCAATTTTTTTAAGACTCTTTTTTTTTTTTTAAACACATTTTTTTTAAATTCATGTTTCTTTCCTATTTGACCCATAGATGGGACTCTAACAGGTACTACCACTACTAAAAATATTTTTAAAAAACTTATTAAGGCTTTAGAATATGCCAACTGCACCTCTGCAGAGGAGTAAGACCTCATCAATGGGGCTAAATAATGATTTAAAAATATAAATATAAAATATAAAATATAAATATAATAAAATATAAAATATAATATAAAATATAAAATAAAAATAAAACTTATTATAATTATATATATATATAAAATATAATATGTATATTATTTATATATTTATAAAAAACTTATTATAAATTTTATAAAAAATAAAATATAAAATATAAATATAAAAATATAAAATATTAAAAAAAAACTTATTAAGGCTTTAGAATATGCCAACTGCACCTCTGCAGAGGAGTAAGACCTCCCCAATAGGGCTATCTTTTGTCCATGGGTGCCAACCCATGAAGCCAGAGGACAGGATCGTGGTAGTTGAGCAGTCTCGTTTGCTGGTTGTTTAGATTTTACGGCATGTCTACCTTTCTTGGGTTATTTTATTCCGAAGACATTTTGATTTGTTCATTCTTGATGGGTATTCAAATTTTTTAAAGTCCTTTTTTTTAAAACACATATTTCTAAACTTATGTTTTTTTTTCTATTATTTTCATAGATGGGACTCTAACAGGTACTCCCACTCCAAGTCAGGGTGTACCTGGGAGTAATGGTTATGAAGGTATACTCCACACACCCTAGAGTTCCAGAATTGGAACTCCAACATTAAGTGCAGTTTAACGTCATACCCAGGATACAGTGATATTGGGTCGGTAGAATACATTGACTGCAGAGCTGCAGTGGGGTAAGACCCTCCCCAATGGGGCCACCTGTTGGATGGAATCCTGGTGGCTGAGCAGTCCATGACATGCAACACTTCACTTTGGCCTTACTTAAACTAGATGAGCGGTTGGAGAAGCCCCCTCTGATCAATTGGCTGGTCACGTCAAGCCCTGGCACTTATATGATTGTCCTGACTGTATTGCCCTTATGGAACTGGGAGTAATGGCGATTAAGGGGTACTCCACATTCCCCAGAGCTCCAGAATTGGAACCTCACCACTAGATGCAGTTTAGCATGATATCCAGGATACTAACACCCTCAGCCACCACCTTCGGTAATTTTCACCTTTAGTTGTCAAAATTCCTAGCAAATAAGGCAATTAGAGTAACCTCCCTTGACTTTCACTTTGAACTAAGCCGGTAGCTATTTTGATTTCCATGCGAAATAAATCTTAGAAACTTTTTCGAAAACAATACAACTGTATGCTTTAACACAAAATATCATAAAATGTGTTCTTAATAACAATTAAGTTCATTTCAGATAATTTTATGCTAGGAATTTAGCCAACTGACTTTCACTTTGAAACAAGACGGTAGCCATTTTGAATGTGTCCGTGCAAAATATACAAATCTTAGAATCGTTTTGAAAACAATACAACTGCATGCTTTAACACAAAAATAGCATAAAATGTGTTCTTAATAACAATTAAGTTCATTTCAGATAATGCTAGGAATTTTAACAACTAAATGTGAAAATTACCCCGTCTTCTAGTACAATATGATAAAAGGTTGGATTTTTTTTTTGCAATCTGTGCAATTAGGTTGGGATCAATCATATAGGTGCTAGGGCTTTACGTGACCAATCAATTAATCAGAGGGGGTCACTTTGACCTCCCATCTAAGTAAGGTCATAGGCTACTCAGCCACCAGGATTCTGTCCTTAAGCATCACGGGTTGACACTCACAGCCACCAGGTGGCTTCATTGGGGAGTATTAGTTTTAATACACCATAATATGAATCTTGATTGCATTATCAAAGATTGGGCTCTTTAAACTTAGTTAGGCAACCAGTCCTGGAGAAGGAAAACTCTGAATTCAAACCTGTTAAAATATGCTTAAGAAATTGACCATGTGTCATATCCTTTTCGTGTGGAGTGGTTATTAAACACACACACACACACACACACACACACACACACATATATATATATTTATTTATTTGTTGAATTTTTAAAATATAATTGTTTTCCATAGGCAACTACCCAGGTTTCAGGCTATTTTGCCATCATCAGGTTGCTAATAATTCTTCTGGTGTTTATGCGAAGACATTTCTTGCTGTTATGTTTTTGGACCGTATCTATATCAATATCTACATATATAGATACACAGATGCTGATAGGTATGCATCCTGCATCCCTGATGCACAAAAATTTAAAAGGACGCAGTAAAATCGTCTCAATGCATCCCAGTGTCTTTCTTTTTTCTTCCCTCATCATTTCAAGCTAACTGTAAATACATTTCAATAGTTTCTTAGAAACGAATTACACAGTATAGGTTTCAAGGTAGGAGTTAGATTGTTGCATACAGACGTTTTCACAGTACCAAATCATTATAATGTTATATACCCTTTCTTACTTCTTTACTTCTAGTCGTATTAGCTTTACTATTCTGATCGTTTATCATCTTGGTCTGGTCTAAATATCTTCTAAGGTCTTGTCTTCTATGGGGAATTATCGGAAATTGTTAGTTTTTAGGTAATAAACACAAGACTTCGATTTACGTTGATGTTACTTTAGTGAGACTTACATGTTACTTTTCTAACTTCTAACTGACTGAGTTACTTCTCTCCTTAGAACAGGGTCTTCTATGCCTTCCGGTTCTCACGATTTATCCTGGAAGGCAAGGTGAGAGTTCACTCTCAAGGCCACAGCTGCACTAATCACCATTATGGGGATTTAATAATTATGGGCTTTAGTTATTTCCACAGATCATCAATAAAATCCTAGGAAACTTTAGTTGGGACCCATAAACTTTCCCAGAGGCTCATTCAAAGCAATGTACATCACAGGATGCACTTAAATAAAAAGCTATCAGCATCACTGATATTTTCGTCATGATGGTGACCATCTCAAGGACCTAATATTCAAATCTTAGATCACATGTAAAACTCCTGTGTACCAGTTATGCATAAATATACTTAGTACTCTATGTCGCTTTTGTAATCTGAGAAAATATTTGAGAGCTCGATTTCCCATATCAAGTAAAGTGTGGTTTAGCATATCAACTGGAATTGCTGTTATCTCTCTACGGATGCTTTCTTTCAGTTCCGCTGTCATGCCGGGCCTGCCTGCATATACCAATCTTTCAGGTAACCCCAAAGAAATAGTCCACTGGGGTTAGAAGTATTCTTCGACAACATATGCAATTTCTTTTGGACTTGCATTATGAGGATCACCATAATCAATACCTGAAAGTAATAAAAACTTAATGTAATATTCACATCTTAGATAACATGTAAAATTCCCGTGTATCCGTTATGTAATAAATATATTTAATACTCTGAGTGGTTTTTATAATCTGAGAAAATAGTATTTAATTAAAAATGTGTCCCATCTTTATAGTCAAACACACACACACACCACACACACACACACACATATATATATTATATATATATATATATATATATATATATATATATATATAAATGGACTCTTTCATCGATTTTCGACGCATGAGTGTTTATCCATTGAACAACCAACACAGTGATTTGTTTATAGTGGTGAAGGCTTGTGTTGGACCATTCCGCACTTTTTGGCACAATTGATAGGAAAGAATTGGTGCACAAGGAATACGACAAACTCAATCAACGACTGACCTCAGGATTTTTAAATTCAGAGTTTTCCTTTTCCTAGACTGGTTCCCTACCCAAGGTTAAAGTGCCCAGTCTACCCTACTATTTTACCCATAGCTGGAGGGAGAATATATGGATTCATACATTTCCCAAGGGTATTAGCGCTATGTGAAATGCAAACAGCCTTGTCTAGGATTTGAACTCGGGTTGACAAGTCCATTTCCCACGACTCTAACCATTATGTCACGCGCCTCCACACACACACACGCATATATATATTATATATATATATATATATATATATATATATATATATATATATAATCTATCTCTTTCTTTCTTTTGTTTCTTATATTATTGTTTCTTTTGAGATATTCGATTATATGATGTATGAATGGAGTAACATATTTTTCTGTCTAACAGGTTTGTACATGGACAGATCAATAGCTTCAATGACAAAACAATCATTAATTGGATTTTGATCAATAATATATGATCTTAATGATGTACTTACTGTCGTTGCCGCCAGATAACTGTTTTCTACAATCAGCAGGTTCGTTTTGCCAGCCCCACTCAGTGTTTAGGATAACCGGTGACCTGGTCTCTCTTTGCGCTACTTCACCAAACAAAATAATCCCTATAGTTTAGGAAATTTTAAAATAATTAAAATGTTTTAAACAAAGATAATAGCAACAAATGGATCAGTACAAAATAACGTTAAATCAAAATTAACAGACCTAAATTTCACCATCGTATGTCACCCCGTTGAAAGAAAAAAAAAAAAAAAAAAAAAAAATCAGGGAATTAACCGAATTTAATGAAATTTTCAGTGTTGATACATTAATGAATAAACAATATAATTCACCTGTTATTTTAATTTAAAAACTTTTACATTTTTTCAGGTCAGTTAACTTTGAACCACAAATATTTGAGAATCTGTGTTACGCCTCAAAGATACGTGGATCAAAGTTAACTGACCTGAAAAAAGTAAAAGTTTATAAATAAAATGACTGGTGCATTATATGATATATTCATGAATATATCAACACTGAATTTTTGGTATTTTGAGAAGCTGTGTTACGCCTCAAAGGTACGTGGTTCAGAGTTGATTTTGGTATTTTTCCTTTCCGCGGGAACACATACGCCGGTGGAATTTATGTCCGTTAAGTTCGATTTAACCATAATCCCTATAGTTTAGGTGTTTAGGAGAAATATTACATAATCAGGATAGAAACAGAAAAATAATCGGTGAAAAGGTCATTAAGTACACTGTCACATAATTCATGCAGATATTTAAGGATTGTCGCTCTCAAAATGCCGCTTCTCATCCGCACGGTGTCGAGAACTCTTGGGCTGTGGTTGTTTTTAATAAAGGCTATAAGAAAAACAACAAAGTTTTGCTTGCAGTATGTTCGTTTTGCTAGCCCCACTCTGTGTTAAGGATAGCCGGTGACCTGATCACTCTTAGGACTACTTCACCAAACAAAATAATCCCTATAGTTTAGGAAATCTTAAATAGTTAAAATGTTTTAAACAAAAATAATACAAACAAATGGATCACTACAAAATATGGTTCAATCGAACTTAACGGACCTAAATTCCACCCCGCCGAAAGAAAAAAATACCAAAAATCAGGGAATTAACAGAATTTAATAAAATTTTCTGTGTTGATATATTAATGAATAAAAGATATAATGCACCAGTTATTTTATTTAGAAACTTTTACATTTTTCCAGATCAGTTAACTTTGAACCACGTAGATTTGAATGGACATTTTTAAGGATGAATCATCATAATGTCATATGCCATTTTTTCTATTGGTCGAGAGGTGTCACATGACAAAGTGGGAGAGTGGAGGAGGTTTGTTTGTTTGGTTGGGTTTTACGGCATGTCAACCCCTTGGGTTATTTTATGCCGAATATTTCTATTGATAAAAAAAAGTTTAATGCTGACAAAGTTTTGAAATAATTTCATTTTTAATGGATAATACAATTTTGTTTATAAACTCAAGTTTTCTATTTAATCCATAGATGGGATCCTAACAGGTACTACCACTCCGGGTCAGAGTGGACCAGGGAGCAATGGTGATGAAGGGTGCTCCACATTCCCCAAATCTCCAAAACTGGAACCTCACCATCAGATAGAGTTTAAAGTCATTCCCAGGACATGTAGACCCTCAGCCACCGCATTCTAGCAACCATATGATAAAAAGGGGTTTTTGCCATAAGGGCAATAGGGTTGGGAAAATCATATAGGTGCTAGGGCTCGACGTGACCAGCTGATTGATCGGAGGGGGCCTCTCCGACCACCCGTCTAGCCCAAGATAGGGCCAAAGTGGAGTATTGCAAGTCATGAACTGCTCATCCTTACCTGGGTTCTATCCTTAAGCATCATGGGTCGCCACCCACGGCCAACAGGTGGCCCCATTGGGGGAGTCTTACCCCTATGCAGAGGTGCAGTCGGTGCATTCTAATGCCCCAGCCGACAGGGCGGGGAGAGTGGAGGAGTGAAAGGTGAGAATATAGAGTGAGTCTGGTACGAATACACTGACTGAGTAAGACATGGTTCTTTCTCTAGAGAATGTTGGCTTGGAAAAAATAAAAATCTCATGAGAAAATGCATTGGCCTTGTGTTTTTACAAAAAAACTATAAATGGCACAAAGCAAAATATTCCAAAGTATCCCAAGTTCGTTTCCAGACTCTCAACATCAAGGAATTGTCCGCCAACTCAGCATTGGCTCAGCAACCCGGATTCAAGCCTCTCCACGTAGCACAGGACGTGAAATAAGTCTACAATTAGTTTTATTATAAACACATCATCATCTCTATTATGACATAAGAGCGATAAGGCCACATCTATCTGTAACCAAAAGTACGTCACTGCTTTCACCACAATACCGCAGGAATTGAATAAGTTTATAAATGAGTTTTTAATTTATAGTCAAATCAGTATAAATAATTTATAGTCAAAATCATTAATAATTATTAACAATGTCTATGAAAATATGAGTATGATTTCCCTCAAAACAGCCCATGTTAGGATATTTGCCTCTGATCCCACTTATGAGGGCGTGACACAAGGACATTTTTATGTGGACCGCCCACAAGCCGAAGACTCATGGGTGGTAGGTGCAAAAAATGCGTTGTTCCGGCGGCATTTCCCTCAAAGGGGGCGCCTCAGGCGCTAGGCAATAAATCCAGCCCTGCCCTTTAAATCAATTGGGCAAGTATTGCCCGGGGGATAGCCCCTGGGATCAACGCTGTTAATTTACATTAACATACACAGGCCCTGTGTGTTTAAAATCCTGCAATGTGTCTTATGTATCACTAAGAAATAAAGGTTTGCATAATATACAGTGTGGTTAATTTGCATACTGGTTTTAACAAAACCATGTTAAATAGATAATTACTTAGTGTTATTGATCTCTAATATTATTGTTTTATTCTCCAACTTATTAAAATCAAAACTAAACACCCTCTCTAAAAAGAATACCATTATATTCACCTGGATACCAAGTCACATTGGTATCCAAAGTAATGAAAAAGCAGACAAAGCCGCAAAAAAGTACTTCAAACAGATATGAGCAAATCTAAAATCCCATATACAGATCTGAAACCAATCATAAACAAATTTATATTAGACAAATGGCACAAATCATGGGACAATCTAACCCAAAACAAACTCCACGAAATACAAGAAATTATTGGAAAATGGCTGACAGGCCTCAGAAGTATTAGAAGAGAAGTAATACTCGCCAGATTGCGTATTGGGCACACCCACATTACCCATTCGTACCTGTTAAAAGGGGAGGATGCCCCAGTGTGCCTAACATGCAAAGTATAACTTACAACCAAACATATCTTTCTAAATTGTAACAGCCTTAAACATATCCACTAATTACTATCAAGCAAAAAACCTGAGGGACATCTTTAAGAATACAAACCCTGAAAACATTTTAAATTTCATAAAAAAAGCAACATTTTCAACAAGATATAACAAAATACAACCGAATATCTCCATAGAACCACTACTTTAAAGACTGAAATCAAAAAAACATTTTTGGCATTAAATGACCCACAGAGGTTGATATGCCGTTAAACAAAACTCAAACTCAAACTAAAATAAGTGTAATCTTTGTATGTGTTATTCAATTTTATTAGTCTTTCTAATTTAATATATTTCATTATATCAAAACGTAAATATTTACGCCCAGAGGGTGCATATTCTTGCATATTTATAACTAAAAATTATCAGGGCGGCCCAATGTTGGTATCAGCCAGACAACGAGGGTGTATATCCCCTTTTCACTAGCGCTAAACCAAGGAGATTGTTTTAGCGTTTTAGGTGGAGCCCCACACCTACCATCAGCTCCTCACTTTACCACATAGATCCCTGTGCTACTCATACACTGAATTAGCAAGGGTCGGTATTGAACCAGGAACCTTACAATTCCTAGCCAAACGTTCTACCGACTGAGCTAATCCGGCCCTATAGTACCTATTAAACATGAAATAGAATATCTTTTTGATGATATATACTAGATATACCCAAAATTCCTCTGCTACATTTTTTTAAAACGAATTAAAATTAATTAGATCTATTATTTAAGGTTAAACTTTTGTCTAAAACGATAAGTAGTAACATAATGACCATCATTAAAAAAAGAAAAATATCATTACATATGCAGTTTATTTTTAATAGATTTAAAACGATTTTTTGGTCAATTTCGATCGCGTTCGGCCATTAAGACTCTTCTTGAATGGTACAAATGGCTTGTTTACAAATCTAATGTAACATTCGCGATTGCAAAAAAAAAAAAAAAAAAAAAAAATCAGGGAATTATCCGATTGTAATGAAATTTTCAGTATGATTTATTAATTAATGAATTTCATAATGCATCAGTTATTTTAACTTTAATTAAAAACTTTAATTAAAAACTTTAATTAGATATTTTACTATGATAAATTATATATAAAATTCAAAACTTTAATTTTATATTTTTGCTATGATAAATTAATATATAAAATTCATTTAAGATAAAATATTCTGATGTTAAGTTTAAAATGTTATATTTTTAGATTCTATAAATAAATATCTATTTAATGCAAACCTCATTTTAGTCAAACAAAGTATACGTTTTGAAGAAAACTCTATTGAAAATTTAGCCCCCCCCCCCTTTTAAGCAGGAAAATATCGATGTATAATTTTTTTTTCTTTTATAAGATTAAATAATTATCGAAATGAGTAAAAGAAAATCTCCAAAAATTAATTATTTATTATTTTTTTAAACATTTTATTTTTCCGATTTTCGGTACTTAAAATATTCCCCTTAAAATGTTTTCTATTTAAAACTTCGGTCTTTTATCTTTTGTTTTATACTGTAATTAGTATCAAACAAGGACCAATTCGCCGAGATTTTACACTCTAAAAATAAGGAGGGGTCAAAGTTAGGTGACCTGAAAAAAAAAATGAGAAAGTTTTGAAATAAAATAAATAATGCATTATAACGTTCATTTTATTGATAAATCAACACTGAAAATTTCATTAAAATCCGATAATTATCTGATTTTTGGTAAATTATTTTCTGTAGGAGGGGGGGGGGGGACTAAATTCATGTTGTCAAAACGAATTTTAGGCCAATTTTGGGTATCCCTAATAATATACCTGTGACTGCTACTAGATAGCCAATTCTTAGAATAAACAGGTTCGTTTTATCATCCCCCCACCCTCTTTAGGGACAATGATCTGGTTACTCTTTTCTAGATCCAAATTGCTATTCCCCAACCCCCCCCTTTTTATTCTATAATTATATTTGTCGGTAAACATTTTTTTTATTAATTATATTTGTAGGGTAAACATTTTTTATAATTCCTTTATTTGTAAACATTTTTATAATTATATTTGTTTGGTAAACATTTTATAATAATTATAATTTTAGGTAAAATTTTTATAATCCTATTATTGATAAATTTTTTATAATTAATATTGTTGGGCGTAACATTTTTTATAATACTATTGTTTGGTAAACATTTTTTTATAATGTATATTTGTTGGTTAAACATTTAAATTAATTTGTGGTAAAACATTTTTTTATAATCCTATTTGTTGCGTAAACATTTTGTTTATAAATTAATTTGTTATAAACAATTTTTTATAATTATATTTGTTTTAGGTAAACATTTTTATAACCTATTTTTGGCTAAACATTTTTTATAATTCCTATTTGTGGGTAAACATTTTTTATATAATTATAATTTGTTGGTAAACATTTTTTTATAATATATTTGTTGGTAAACATTTTTTTATAATCGCTTATTTTTGAAACATTTTTTTTATAATTATATTTGTTGGTAAACATTTTTTTATAATCCATTTTTGCTAAACATTTTTTATAATTATATTTGGTAAACATTTTTTTATAATCCTATTTTGGTAAACATTTTTATAATCCTATTTGTTGGTAAACATTTTTTATAATCCCTATTTTTTGGTAAACATTTTTTATAATCCTATTGTTGGTAAACATTTTTTTTACTAATTATATTTTTGGTAAACATTTTTTATAATCCTATTTGTTGGTAAACATTTTTTATAATATTTGTTGGTAAACTTTTTTTATAATCTATTTTTTGGATAAACATTTTTTATAATTATATTTGTGGTAAACATTTTTATAATTATATTTGTTGGTAAACATTTTTTTATAATCCTATTTTGGTAAACATTTTATAACTATATTCTGTTGGTAAACATTTTTTTATAATTATATTTTTTGGTAAACATAATCCTATTTTGATAAACATTTTTTTTATAATTTATATTTGTTGAAAAAATTAGCGATAAATGATTGAAATTCTATAAATAGCAAAAGGTAAAGGGTGCCAGCCCACGCTATTTTGGGTATTGGGGTCATTTCTATTGACCACTGCGTGCCCATTAGCAATCACAGGAAGATTAAACTAGCGCTACACCCTTGTAACTTATCACCTGCTGGGAATGTTGAGTCAGGCGTTTACCCCAGAATTTAGTCCCCACCTAGTTGGTTAGGTTATTTTCTTTTGTCTTCTATTTAGTATCGGTGTTCTATTTAATACTTTAAACGTTATGTATAGTGTTTTTGTTTTTTGTGGTTCTATAAATAGCAGTAGTAATAAAGTTGACATTCATATTTTTCTTTTTTTTTTCTTTTTCTTTTTTTTTATGTCTTCTTCTGCGTTTTGATTTCTGCGAAAGGTAAAAATTACGGGACTGCGAATTTTTTTTTTTATTCAAATAACCGACTACAGGAGAACAAGAATGGAAGCCACATGGTGTAATGGCAATTTTCCTTAACTCTTAACTTCCTGTTTAGAATTCCAAGTCCAATCCCCAGTCTATAAGGATTTATCAAAAAAATGCGTTTTAAAAATGGCCTTTTCATTTCAATTACCTGTTATTTCCCTTAAATCAAAAAACTTCTAAATATGTTTAATATTACATTTAAACAAAGTCCAGATCCCATTTCTATTAAGGATTATCAAAAAATGGTTAAAAATACTTTCATTTAAAGTTACCTGTATTCCCTTAAATCAAAAAACTTCTAAATATGTTTAATATTACATTTAAACAAAGTCACAGATCCCCATTTCTATAGGATTTATCAAAAAATGGTGAAAAATGCCTTTTCATTCAAGTTACCTGTTATTCCCTTAAATTCAAAAACTTCTAAATATGTTTTAATATTAACATTTAAACAAAGTCCAGAGCCCCATTCTATAAGGATATATATAAATGGTTAAAAATGTTCCTTTTCATTCAAGTTACCTGTTATTTTCCCTTAATCAAAAACTTTCTAAATATGTTTAATATTACATTTAAACAAAGTCCAGATCCCCATTTCTATAAGATTTATTCAAAAAATGGTTCTTAAAAATGGCCTTTCAATTTCAAGTTACCTGCTTATTTCCCTTAAATCAAAAACTACTCTAAATATGTTTAAATATTACATTTAAACAAAGTCCAGATCCCATTTCTATAAGGATTTATCAAAAAAAATGGCTTAAAAATGGCCTTTTCATTTCAAGTTATCTGTTATTTCCTTAAATCAAAAACTCGCTCTAAAATGTTAATAGATTACTATTAAACAAAAAGTCCAGAGCCCCATTCCTATAAGGGGATATATATAAATAGTTTAAAAATGTCCTTTTCATTTCAAGTTACCTGTTATTTCCCGTTAAATCAAAAAGCTTCTAAATATGTTTAATATACATTTAAACAAAGTCAGAGCCTCCATTCCTATAAGGATATATATAAATGGTTAAAAATGGCCTTTTTCATTTAATTACCTGAGTTATTTTCCTTGAATCAAAAACTTCTAAAATATGTTAAGTATTTACATTAAACAAAGGCTATCATTTGGGTAGATAGAAAACAAATGTGACTTTCCGGCCGGGTGGAACTTGAGTTGGCGTACAGGACTTTGAGTTTTAAACCTAAAGTCCGTACCAATCATTCCATAATAAAGCCATTGATTGGTTTAAGTTCTTTTTTTCTTAGCAAGTGGAAAAAAAAAAGAAGATTTTCTTGGGTATTTACTATGTTACTGCCTGCTGCTGCTGCTGTCCACCACTGCGGCATTCCTTACCATAACCTTTCTTACTTATAGGCAATTGTCTCTTTTCCAAAAATCATCCTTTTTACTGCCTTTGTGTTGGGAGGGACACGAACAGACCTTCACTTTCTTTCTGCCAGCCTTTCAGTTACTCCAGCGTTCACACGCGTCTTTACGACTTTCCTGTCAAAAAACAAAAAAAGAATTGCATAAAACTATTTGTTGCCATTAAAACTAAAACTATAGAATTTTGAATATATATTATATACATTCATTATTTATTTATTTTATAAATATAAAAGGTGGCTTACCAGCTGAAATGGGTGCACAATCGTTGGAGGTGCAAAATTCAGGGGTTAAGTCAGCCGATATAACAAATACAAAGTGCCCTCAAAATACGAAGCTAGAGCAAATTTATTAAAAAAAATGGACTGCCAATAGAAAACCTACTCGAGTTTAACCAAAGGATCTGCCAGGTTAAATCACGAATTAATCGAGGTATTGATTAATTGCAGCCGACACATGGTGTGTAATATCAGTACCTCGATTAATTAAGTAGAAATTTTTAACCCTGAAGATCCTTATGTGAAACTCGAGTAGGTTTCTATTTATCCAGTTTCTTTAATATATATATATGTGTTTCCGAAATAATATTTAGTTATATTTAAATATGTATAATAAATTTTAATATATATATTATATATGTTCCGAAAATATTTAGTTTTGAAAAAAAAACAAAAGTTAAATAAATTCAACAAACACTATTGCATTTAAATTTGCCTTCAAACATCTTGTATATTACACATTACACACACATGCTTAAATCGATACTATAAAGAAACAAACTTTATTTCACTATGCCGAGCAAGCTATATTTATAATAAAAATTAACAAGAATTTGAAAAAATTTTTTCCGTGATGTTAAATCGGCTAATTCCGTGATGTTTACTTGCTCGGCTGCTCCCACACGTGAAAGTCAAAATTCTTTTAATTTTATATTAAATATAGCCTTGCTCGGCATAGTGAAAATAAAGTTTGTTTCTTTATAGTATCATGAAGCATTGTTGTATGTGTAATATAAGATTTTGAAGGCAATTACAATGCAATAGTGGTTTTATGCTTGAATTTATTCAACTTTGTTTTTTTTCAAAAGCTAAATATTTCGGAACATATATATATATATATATTAAAGTTATTATTACTCAGATTGAGTGAGGTTCGAGTGAAGTACCATAATAATAGATCATGAATACCATGACACCTATTATATATGAGTGAGTGAGAGAGTCTTCGTCGCCTATTACAATTCCTCAACCAGTCGAGGTACTTCTCACTACATATCTTAACAGATAATAAATGGATCCCGATGCAATTAGAGAGCTGCTGAGGTACTGAATAACACACATGTGATCGGCGCAACAATTAATCAATTACCTCGATAATTCAGTGGATTTAACCCTGCAGATTCCTTGTGGTTAAACGAGTAAGGTTTCTATTGCATCCATTTTTAATTTAAATTTGCTCTACTTCGTATTGAGCACTTTGTATTTTTATTATCGCTGACTTAACCCTGAATTTTGACCTCCAACGATGGCCCATTTCACTGGTAAAGCCACTTTTTATCTTTATAAATAAATAAATAAATGAATGTATATATATAATCAAAAGTCTATAGTTTTTAGTTTTAATTGGCACAAATAGTTTATGCAATTCTTTTTTTGTTTTGACAGGAAAGTCCCGTAAAAGACCGATCTCTGCTCGTAATCCCAACGTTCATAGCTCGTGGGTACTCAGCGTGTAGCTAAAGCGCCGGCTCTTACAAGGTAGACATAATCTCAGGAACATAATATAAAATTAATCCGATGCCACAAGCCGGGCTTATGGCAGAAAGGAAAAGAAAGTGAAAAGGTCTGGGTCTGTACCTCCCAAACACAAGGACGAGCTGGCGCTAAGTGGTCTACGAAATCCTATTACTCATGCCATTGAACATTGCTTGGAAAAAGAACAATTGCTATAAGTAGAAAAGGTTTTATGGTAAGGGAATGCCCCCAGCTGGTGAGGACCACAGCAGCCAGCCAGCATAACATAGTTAAAATACCCAAAGAAAATTCTTCTCTTTTTTTTTCAACTTTCGCCTAAGAAAAAAAAGAACTTAACCAATAAATGGCTTATTCAATGCGAATGAGTGGTACAGGACTTTAAGAGGTTAAAACTAAAAGTACCTGCTACCACCTCATTCCACCCGGCCGGCAAGTCAACATTTGTTTCTTAACTTACCCCAAAGATAGCCTTGGTTTAAATGTAATATTTAAACATATTAGAAGTTTTGATTCAAGGAAATAACTCAGGTACAAATTTAAATGAAAAAGGCCCATTTTTAACCATTTATATATATCCTTATAGGAATGGGGCTCTGGACTTGTTTAAATGTTAATATAAACATATTTAGAAGTTTGATTTAAGGGAAATAACAGGTACTGAAATGAAAAGACATTTAACTATGATATATAATCCTTATAGGGAATTGGGGCTCTGGACTTTGTTTAAATGTAATTATTAAACATATTTAGAAGTTTTTGATTAAGGGAATAATAACAGGTAACTTTGAAATGAAAAAGGCCATTTTTAACCATTTTTGATAAATCCTTATAGAAATGGGGATCTGACTTTGTTTAAAATGTAATGATCTAAACATAGGTAGAAGTTTTTGATTTAAGGGAAATAACATGGTAACTTGAAATGAAAAGGCCATTTTTAACCATTTTTGAATAAATCTTATAGAATGGGGATCGGGACTTTTGTTTAAATGTAATATTAAACATATTAGAAGTTTTTGATTTAAGGGAGATAACACGGTAACTTGAAATGAAAGGACATTTTTTAACTTATATATATCCTTAATAGGAATGGGAGCTCTGACTTGTTAAATGTAATATAACATATTTAGAAGTTTTTTGAAGTTTAAGGGAAAAATAACAGCGCTAACTTGAATGAAAAGGCCATTTTAACCATTTTTTGATAAATCCTTATAGAAATGGGATCGGGACTTTGTTTAAATGTAATATTAAACATATTGTAGAAGTTTTTGATTTAAGGGAAAAACAGGTTAACGAAATGCAAAGCGTCATTTTTAACCATTTTTGATAAATCCTTATAGAAATGGGGATCTGACTTGTTTAAATTAATTATTTTTTAAACTTTTTATTTTAAGGGGGGGAAAAAGATTTTTGATTTTTTAAAGGGGAAAAATAACAGCGGTTAACTTGAAATGAAAAGGCCATTTTTAACCAGTTTTTTGATAATCCTTATAAACATGGGGGATACTGGACTTGGAAATTCTCAACAGGAAGTTAAGCAGAAGGAAAATTAGCCATTACACCATGTGCTTCATTCTTGTTTCTCCTTTGTAGTCGGTATTTTGAATAAAAAAAAAAAAAATTCCAGTCCCTAATGTTTATTACCTTTCCAGAAAATCTCAAAACCAGAAGCACGACATAAAAAAAAAAAGAAAAAAAGAAAAAAAAAAAAAAAAAAAAAAAAGAAATATGATGTCAACTTTAATTACTACAATCTATTTATAGAAACCACAAAAAATCAAAAAAAAACACTTACATAACGTTAGATAAATAGAACACGATATAAATTGAAGACAAAAGAAAAATAACTAACCAAACTTAGGTGGGGCTAAATCTGGGGTAACGCCTGACGCACATTCCCAGCAGGTGATGTAAGTTACAAGGGTGTAGCTAGGTTTAACTTCTGATGATTCTAATTGTGCTGCACCTGTCGTCATAGAAATGACCCCAATACCCAAAATAGCATGGGGTGGCACCCCTTTACCTTTGCCTATTTTTATAGAATTTCAATCATTTATCGCCTATTTTATCAACAAATAAATTATAAAAAATGTTTATCAAAAAATAGGATTTATGCATTTACCAAAAAATTATAATTATAAAAAAAATGTTTTACCAACAAATCATAATTATAAAAAAAATGTTTACAACAAATAGGATTATAAAAAAATGTTACCAACAAATATAATTATAAAAACAATGTTTACCAACAAATATAATTATAAAAAATGCTATTACCAAAAAAAAATTAGGATTATAAAAAATGTTTACCAACAAATGAAAATTATAAAAAAATGCTTTTAACCCAACAAATAGGATTTTAAAAAAATGATTTACCAAAAAATATAATTATAAAAAAATGTTTACCCAACAAATAGGATTATAAAAAAATGTTACCAAAAAAATAGGATTATAAAAATGTTACCAACAAATAGGATTTAAAAAACATGTTTACAAAAAATAGTTGATTATAAAAAAATGTTTACAACAAATATAATTATAAAAAATGTTTATCCAAAAAATAGGATTATAAAAAAATGTTTACCAACAAATATAATTATAAAAAAAATGTTTACAAAAAAATAGGATTATAAAAAAATTGTTTACCAACAAATATATTATTAAAAAAAATGCTTTACCAACAAAATATAATTTATAAAAAAATGTTTTACCAACAAATAGGATATAAAAAAATCGTTTACCAAAAAATAGGATTATAAAAAAACTGTTTTACAACAATAATAATTATAAAAAAATGTTTACCAACAAATATAATTATAAAAAAATTGTTTACCAACAAATAGGATTATAAAAAAATGTTTACCAACAAATAATAATTATAAAAATGTTTACCAACAAATATACATTATAAAAAAATGTTTTTACCAAACAATTAGTATTATAAAAAAATGTTTTACCAACAAATGATAATTTATGAAAAAAATGTTTACCAAATAATAGGATTAAAAAAAATGTTACCTACAAATATGAATTATAAAAAAATGTTTACAACAAAATAAATATAAAAAATGTATTAACCAAATTAATTAAAGGATTTATAAAAAAATGTTTACCTACAAAATAATATTAAAAAATTAACCAACAAATATAATTATAAAAAAATGTCTTTACCAACAAAATAATAATTATAAAAAAAATGTTTACCAAAAAATAGATTATAAAAAATGTTTACCAACAAAATATTTAATTATAAAAAATGCTTTTACCAAAAAATAGGATTATAAAAAAATGTTTTACCATCAGTGTAGAGATGTC
Organism: Doryteuthis pealeii; assembly: GCA_023376005.1. Taxonomy (NCBI): domain Eukaryota; kingdom Metazoa; phylum Mollusca; class Cephalopoda; order Myopsida; family Loliginidae; genus Doryteuthis; species Doryteuthis pealeii. Next base: position 29,076,098 of record CM042181.1, read on the forward strand.
TCCATCTTTGAAACACATTGAACCAGAGTTTCAAAAGAATTCTCACTTTATCTTATCAAAATCAGATTTCCACTTGTTATGATATTCTAGCCTATTGAAGTATAGGCCCTCTCCTATGCATATAATTGACATCAGCTTCTCTAGATGAGGATATTACTACCTAGGTATATGAACTGCCTACTAAATTTCAATTACATCCGAGTGTGGAGTATTCTCCTCTTTAAAAACATATCTGTCTACACCTCAAAAAAGAATTCTTGCTTTTCTCTATCAGAGACATCAGCTGTCATAGCTAGTCCTGCCTCTCTATTCAACATATTACCCATTGTTTTCTTGTGATGAGATATTAACTACCTATGTATATGAAACGGGGTTCTAACTTAATTCACTTACCCTCCAGTGTGGGAGATATCTCATCCTTGTTTTAAAAATACATGCGACTACACCTCTAAAGAGAACCTCTTGCTTTATCTTATCAGAGAGATCAGATTTTCCACACAATAGAATAATCTGCCTCAAGAAGAACGGCCTTTCATATGTATGTAATATTTGATATCGTTTTCTGTAGATAGTATTACTACCTAAGATATTATGAAACGCGTACTACTAATTTTCAATTTACATCCAGTGTGGAGAGTCTCCCTCTTTAAAACTAACAGGGTCTACACTCAAAGAATCTGCTTTTTCTTATCAAGAGACATCAGCTTGTCTATAGCGTCCATGCCTTCTTATGCCATATATTAACAACAACTTTTCTGGTTGATAAATATTACTACCTAAGGTATTATGAACTGGTCTACTAATTTCAGATTCTTACAATGATCGATAATCTGTTCTATAGCAGACATACCTTTCCTATGTGTTACATTGACATCACCTTTTCTTGTTGATGAAGATTATTATACATAGGTATATGAACTGGTCTAACTAATTTCACTTACACCAGTGTTGGATTGATGTCTCATCCTTTGAAAACACATAAACAGAGTTCCAAAAGAATTCTCACTTTATCTTTATCAAGAGGATCAATTTTCCCAACATGATGATAATCTGGCCTGAAGAAGTAACAAGCCTTTTCATATGTATAGTATTGACATCGCTTTCTGTAGATGAAGATATTACTGCCATAGGTTATTATGAACTGCCTCTACTTAATTTCAGTTCCATCTTAGTGTGAGATGTCTCATCTTTTAAAACACATGAAAACAGAGACTCAAAAAAATTGTTCACTTTATCTTATCAGAGATATCAAGATTTTCTACATGATCGATAATCTGTCTTATAGCAGTGTTAAACCTTTCCTAAGGCTGTTCCTATTCGTATATTGAGCATCGTTTTCTGTAGATGAAATTATTACACCTTGTATATGAACTCGGTCTTACTAATTTCAGAGGCTTACCATCCAGTTGTGGAGATGCTTCCATCTTGTTTAAAGACATGTTACTACAGCTCAAAAGAACTCTCTCACTTTATCTTATCAGAGAGGATCACAATTCCACAGGGATAGATTTAATCTGCCTGAAGAAGTACAAGCTTTCATATGTTAATATTGACATCGGCTTTTGTAGATGACGATACTACTGCCAAGGTATATGAACTCTCTACTAATTTCCCCTTTACGATCCAGTGTGGAGATTGTCTCCATCTTTAAAACACGATGAACCGAGCTCAAAAGAATTTTCACTTTATCTTACAGAGTGATCACATTTCCACATGATAGATAATCTTGCCTGAAAGAAGACAAAGCCTTTCCATATGTATATTTAACATCGCTTTCCTGTAGTGAGAATATACTACTAGGTATAGAAAACTGCGTCTACTAATATTCACTTTGTAAACACATGACCAGAGCTCAAAAAATTCTCACTTTAATTCTTTATCAGAGAGATCAGATTTCTATATGATCGATAATCTGTCTATACCAGTCCAGTCCTTTCCAGTGGTATATGACATATAATATATATATATATATATATATAATATATATATATATATATAATGTCGAAATGCTCCTCTGAGTTTTGCCAACCATTTTTGTACTTGAGTTAGCTTTACTACATTTCCTTTACAAACATTGAACCGGGTCTCATCGTAAAAAACAAAACAAATAAAAACAACAGTAGTCCTGATAATTTTCTCTCACAATACTTTTATGGATTTTTACTGTGAACTCAGCGTTCCGAGTCCGCCTCCTTATGATGATTAATGGGGCTGGTTGGTTGGTTGGATTTTTATGCAATGTCAACCTTTGTTGGTTATTTTATTGCCAAAGACGTTTGTTTTAAATTCATTCTTTTAATGGGTATTTCAAAATTTTTTTTAAACTCTTTCTTTTTTGACACAGTTTTTGTAAAACTCATGTTTTTTTTCTCTTTAATTTGACCCATAGATTTGGGACTCTAACATACTCTACTAAAAAATATTTTTAAAAACTTATTAAGGGCTTTAGGAATATGCCAACTGCCACCTCTGCAAGAGGGATAAGACTCAATCAAATGGGGCTAAATAATATTTAAAAATATAAAATAAAATATAAAATATAAATATAAAATATAAAATATAATAATTATAAATATAAAAATATAAAATATTAAAAAACAAACTTATTATAAATTTATATTATAAAATAAAATTATTGATATTATTTTATATATTTAAAAAACTTATTATTATAAATTTTATAAAAATAAAATATAAATAAAATATAAATATAAAATATAAATATAAAATTATAAAATATTATATAAAAAAAACTTATTAAGCTTTTAGAATCATGCAACCTGCCCTCTGCAGAGGAGTTAAGACCTCCCCAATAGGGCTATTCTTTTGTCCTGGGTGCCAAACCCATTGAAGCCAAGGACAGGACGTGGTAGTTGAGCAGTCTCGGTTTGCTGCTTGTTTAAGATTTACGGCATGTTCATACCTTTTTGGGTTATTTTATCCCGAAGACATTTTGATTTGGTCATTCTTGGATGGGTATTCAAAATTTTTAAAGTTCCTTTTTTTTTAAAGACACATATTTCTAAACTTATTGTTTTTTTTCTATTTGACTCATTGATTGGGACCCCTAACAGTATCCCACTCCAAGGTCAGGGAAGTACCTTGGGAGTATGGTTATGAAAGGCAAACTTCACACAACCCAAAGCTCCAGAATTGGAACTCCAACATTAAGTGCAGTTACACTCATAGCCCAGGACACAGTATATTGGGGCGGTTAGAATACATTGACTGCAGAGCTGCAGTGGGGTAAGACCTCCCAATGGGCCACCTGTTGGATGGAAATCCTGGTGGCCTGAGCAGTCCATGACAATGCAACACCCCACTTTGGACTTACTTAAAGCTAGAAGAGCCCCCTCTGATCAGTTGGCTGGTCACGTAAGCCCTGGCATCTTATATGATGTGTCCTGAACTGTATTTGCCCTTATGGAACTGGAGTAAGTAATGGCGGATTAAGGGTTACTCCAACAATTTCCCCCAGAGCTCCAGAATTGGAACCTCACCCCACTAGATGCAGTTTAGCATATATCCAGGATACTTACACCCTCAGCCACCACCTTTGGTAATTATCACCTTTAGTTGTTCAAAATGCCTAGCAAATTAAGCAATTAGAAGTAACCTCCCTTGACTTTCACTTTTGAACTAAGCCCGGTAGCTATTTAATCTCCGTGCGAAATAAACAAAATCTTAGAAACTTTTTCGAAAGCAATACAACTGCAATGCTTTAACACAAAATATATAAAATGTGTTTTCTTGATAACAATTAAGTTTCAATTTCAGATAATTTAATGCTAGGAATTTAGCCAACTGAACTTTCACTTTGAAAACAAGACGGTAGCATTTGAGATGTGTCCGTGTGAAATATACAAATCTTAGAATCGTTTTTGAAAACAATACAACTGCATGCTTTAAACACAAAATAGCATAAAATGTTTTCTAATAACAAATTAAGTTCATTTCAGATTAATGCCTACGAAATTTTAACAACTAAATGTGAAATTACTAGCCGCTTACTAAGTAAAAAGGTTGGATTTTTTTGTTTTTGCAATCTGTGCAATTAGGTGGGATCAATTCATATAGGTTGCTAGGGCTTTACGTGACCAATCAATTAATCAGAAGGGGCCACTTTGACCTCCCATCTAAGATAAGTCTAAAGCCAGAGTGTTGCATTGTCAAAATAGGCTACTCAGTCACCAGGATTCTGTCCTTAAGCATCACGGGCGTTGACACTCACAGCCACCAGGTGGCTTCAATTGGGGAGTATTAGTTTAATACACATAATAGGAATCTTGATTGCATTATCAAAGATTGGGCTCTTTTACAACTTAGTTAGGCAACCAGTCCTGGAGAAGGAAAAACTCTGGAATTCAAAACCGTTTAAAAATGCTTAAGAATTGACCATGTGTGTACACATCCTTTTCGTGTGGGTGGTTTATTAAACACACACACACACAAGCCAACACATTACACACAACACACACACACACAACACATATATTATAATTTTTATTTATTTGTTTTGAATTTTTAAAAATTAATTGTTTTCCATAGGCAACTACCCAGGTTTCAGGCCTATTTTTCCATCCATCAGGGTTGCTAATAATGTCTCTGGTGTTTATGCGAAGACATCTTGCCGTTTATGTTTTTGGGACCGTATCTATATCAATATCTACATATATAGATACACAGATGCCTGATAGTATGCATCCTGGCATCCCGATGCACAAAAATTTAAAAGGAGCAATAAAATGTCCCAATGCCATCCCAGTGTCTTTCTTTTTTCTTCCCTATTCAATTCAAGCTAACTGTAAAATACCCTTTTCAATAGTTTTCCTAAGAACGAATTAAACAGCGATAGTTTCAAGGTAGGAGTGTAGATGGCTTTAGTTATTTCAACAGATTATCAATAAAAAATCCTACAATTTATTAGGAAACTTTAGTTAGGACCCATAAACTTTCCCAGAAGGCCTCATTCAAAGCAATGCTACATACCAGGATGCCACTAAATAAAAAGCTATCAGCATCACTGATATTTTCGTCATGATGGTGACATCTCAAGGGCATAAATATTCAAATCTTAGATTACATGTAAAACTCCTGTGACCAGTTTATGCATAAATTATATTTAGTACTCTGTGTTGCTTTTTGTAATCTGAGAAAATATTTGAGAGCTCGATTTCCCATATCACGTTAAAGTGTGGTTTAACATATCAACTGGAAATAGCTGTTATCTCTCTACAGTATGCTTCTTTCAGTTCCGCCTCATGTGGGCCTGCCTGCATATACCAATCTTTCAGGTAACCCAAAGAAAATAGTCCACTGGGGTTAGAAGGATTCTTCGACAACATATGCAATTTCTTTTGGACTCCACAGCATTATGAGGATCACCATAATCAATACCTGAAAGTAATAAAAACTTAATGTAATATTCACATCTTAGATAACATGTAAAATTCCCGTGTATCCGTTATGTAATAAATTATATTTAATACTCTGAGTGGTTTTATTAATCTGAGAGAAAATAGTATTTAATTAAAAATGTGTCCCATCTTTATAGTCAAACACACACACACACACACACACACACACACAACATATATATATATATAATATATATATATATATATATATATATATATATAAATGGACTCTTTTCATCTTCGACGCATGAGTGTTATCCATTGAACAACCCAACACAGTATTGTTTATAGTGGTGGAAGGCTTTGTTGCGAACATTCCGCACTTTTGGCACAATTGATAGGAAAGAATTGGTGCACAAGGAATACGACAAACTCAATCAACGACTGACCTCAGGATTTTAAATTCAGAGTTTTCCTTTCCTAGACTGTCCCTACCCAAGGTTAAAGTGCCAGTCTACCCTACTATTTTACCCATAGCTGGAGGGAGAATATATGGATTCATAACATTCCCAAGGGTATTAGCGCTATGTGAAATGCAAACAGCCTTGTTCTAGGATTTAACTCGGCGTTGACAAGTCATTTCCCACGACTCTAACCATTATGTCACGCGCCTCCCACCACAAACACACGCATATATATATATATATATATATATATATATATTATATATATATATATATATATAATCTATCTCTTTCTTTCTTTTGTTCTTATATTATTGTTTCTTTTGAGATATTCGATTATATGATGTATGAATGGAGTAACATATTTTTCTGTCAACAGGTTTACATGGACAGATCAATTAGCTTCAATGACAAAACAATCATTAATTGGATTTTGATCAATAATATATGATCTTAATGATGTACTTACTGTGTTGCCGCCAGATAACTGTTTTCTACAATCAGCAGGTTCGTTTTGCCAGCCCACCAGTGTTAGGATAACCGGTACCTGGTCTCTCTTTGCGCTACTTCACCAAACCAAAATAATCCTATAGTTTAGGAAATTTTAAAATAATTAAAATGTTTTAAACAAAGATAATAGCAACAAATGGATCAGTCAAAATAACGTTAAATCAAAATAACAGACCTAAATTTCACCATCGTATGTCACCCCGTTGAAGAAAAAAAAAAAAAAAAAAATAAATCAGGGAATTAACCGAATAATGAAATTTTCAGTGTTGATACATTAATGAATAAACAATATAATTCACCTGTTATTTTTAATTTAAAAACTTTTACATTTTTTTCAGGTCAGTTAACTTTGAACACAAATATTGAGAATCTTGTTACGCCTCAAAGATACGTGGATCAAAGTTAACTGACCTGAAAAAAGTAAAAGTTTATAAATAAAATGACTGGTGCATTATATGTATATTTCATGAATATATCAACACTGAATTTTTTGGTGTTGTTGAGAAGCTGTGTTACGCCTCAAAGGTACGTGGTTCAGAGTTGATTTTGGTATTTTTCCTTTCCGCGGGAACACATACGCCGGTGGAATTTATGCCGTTAAGTTCGATTTAACCATAACCCCTATAGTTTAGGATGTTTAGGAGAAATATACATAATCAGGATAGAAACAGAAAAAATAATCTGAGAAAAGGTCATTAAGTACACTGTCACATAATTCATGCAGATTTTAAGGATTGTCGCTCTCAAAATGCCCTTCTCATCCGCACAGGTGTCGAGAACTCTTGGGCTGTGGTGTTTTTAATAAAGGCTATAAGAAAAACAACAAAGTTTTGCTTGCAGTATGTTCGTTTTGCTAGCCCCACTCTGTGTTAAGGATAGCCGGTGACCTGATCACTCTTAGGACTACTTCACCAAACAAAATAATCCCTATAGTTTTAGGAAATCTTAAATAGTTTAAAATGTTTTAAACAAAAATAATACAAACAAATGGATCACTACAAAAATATGGTTCAATCGAACTTAACGGACCTAAATTCCACCCCGCCGAAAGAAAAAAATACCAAAAATCAGGGAATTAACAGAATTTAATGAAATTTTCTGTGTTGATATATTAATGAATAAAGGATATAATGCCCACCAGTTATTTTATTTAGAAACTTTTACATTTTTCCAGATCAGTTAACTTTGAACCACGTAGATTTGAATGGACATTTTTAAGGAGAATCATCATAATGGCATATGCCATTTTTTCTATTGGTCGAGAGGTGTCACATGACAAGTGGGAGAGTGGAGGAGGTTTGTTTGTTTGGTTGGGTTTACGGCATGTCAACCCCTTGGTTATTTTATGCCGAATATTTCTATTGATAAAAAAAAGTTTAATGCTGACAAAGTTTTGAAAAAATTTCATTTTTAATGGATAATACAATTTTGTTTATAAACTCAAGTTTTCTATTTAATCCATAGATGGGATCCTAAACAGGTACTACACTCCGGGTCAGAGTGGACCAGGGAGCAAATGGTGATGAAGAGGTGCTCCCACATTCCCAAACTCCAAACTGGAACCTCACCATCAGATAGAGTTTAAAGTCATTCCAGGACATGTAGACCCTCAGCACCGCTTCTAGCAACCATATGAAAAAAGGGGTTTGCCATAAGGGCAATAGGTTGGGAAAATCATATAGGTGCTAGGCTCGACGTGACCAGCCGATTGTCGGAGGGGGCCTCTCCGACCACCCGTCTAGCCCAAGATAGGGCAAAGTGGAGTATTGCAAGTCATGAACTGCTCATCCTTATTCCTTTATTCCTTATGGTTCTATCCTTAAGGCATCACGGTCGCCTACCCACGGCCAACAGGTGGCCCCATTGGGGAGTCTTACCCCCTATGCAGAGGTGCAGTCGGTGCATTCTAATGCCCACGACAGGGCGGGGGAGAGTGGAGGAGTGAAGGTGAGAATATAGAGTGAGTCTGGTACGAATACACTGACTGAGTAAGACATGGTTCTTTCTCTAGAGAATGTTGGCTTGGAAAAAATAAAAATCTCATGAGAAAATGCATTGGCCTTGTGTTTTTACAAAAAATACTATAAATGGCACAAAGCGCAAGATATTCCAAAGTATCCAAGTTCGTTTCCAGACTCTCAACATCAAGGAATTGTCCGCCAACTCAGCATTGGTCAGCAACCCGGATTCAAGCCTCTCCACGTAGCACAGGACGTGAAAAGTCTACAATTAGTTTTATTATAAACACATCATCATCTCTATTATGACATAAGAGCGATAAGGCACATCTATCTGTAACCAAAAGTACGTCACTGCTTTTCACCACAATACCAGCAGGAATTGAATAAGTTTATCAATGAGTATATAATTTATAGTCAAAATCATTAATACACAGAATTAAATCTTATTCATATAACAATGTCTATGAAAATATGAGTATGATTTCCCTCAAAACAGCCCATGTTAGGATATTTGCCTCTGGTTCCACTTATGAGGGCGTGACACAAGGACATTTTTATGTGGGCCACCCACAAGCCGAGCTCATGGGTGGTAGGTGCAAAAAATGCGTTGATCCCGTCGGCATTTTCCCTCAAAGGGGCGCCTGAGGCGCTGGCAATAAATCCAGCCCTGTCCTTTAAATCAATGGGGCAGATATTGCCTGAGGGGATAGCCCCTGGGATCAACGCTGTTAATTTACATTAACATACACAGGCCTGTGTGTTAAAATCCTGCAATGTGTCTTATGTATCACTAAGAAATAAAGGTTTGCATAATATACAGTGTGGTTAATTTGCATACTGGTTTTTAACAAAACCATGTTAAATAGATAATTACTTAGTGTTATTGATCTCTAATATTATTGTTTTATTCTCCAACTTATTAAAATCAAAACTAAACACCCTCTCTAAAAAGAATACCATTATATTCACCTGGATACCAAGTCACATTGGTATCCAAGTAATGAAAAAGCAGACAAAGCCGCAAAAAAGTACTTCAAACAGATATGTAGCAAATCTAAAATCCCATATACAGATCTGAAACCAATCATAAACAAATTTATATTAGACAAATGGCACAAATCATGGAACACTGACCCAAAACAAACTCCACGAAATACAAGAAATTATTGAAAATGGCTGACAGGCCTCAGAAGTATTAAAGAAATAATACTCGCCAGATTGCGTATTGGGCACACCCACATTACCCATTCGTACCTGTTAAAAGGGGAGGATGCCCAGTGTGCCTAACATGCAAGTACAATCTTACAACCAAACATATCCTTCTAAATTGTAACAGACTTAAACATATCCATACTAATTACTATCAAGCAAAAAACCTGAGGGACATCTTTAAGAATAACAAACCCTGAAAACATTTTAAATTTCATAAAAAAGCAACATTTTCAACAAGATATAACAAAATACAACTGAATATCTCCNAAAAACATAGTTCCCATAGGTCTGCTTATTGTAACCCACAAACAAAACAAGAATATTGAATTATTTATTTCACAACCCATCATGGCAGGACCATAGTTTGAAATCGCCTGATTCCCATTGTTTAGGATAGTATTTACCAAACTTTTCTTGTTAAATCAAACTTACTGACCTAAATTACTCCATCGTGTGTCACTCGCCGAAAAAAACAAAAAACGAAAACAAAAAAAAAAAAAAAAAAAAAACAAACAAAAAAACAAAACAAAAAACAACCACGACCCCACAAAAAAACGAATTTCATTAAATCTTCAGTGTTGATATATTAATGAATAAAAGATATAATACACCAGTTATTTTATGTTTAAACTTTTACATTTTCAGGTCAGTTAACTTTTAACCACGTATCTTTGAGGTGTAACAACAGATTCTCAAGATACGTGGTTCAAAGTTAAAGAGCTGAAAAAATGTTAAAATTTTGAATAAAACAACTGGTGCATTTATATCTTTTTATCAACACTGAAAATTTCATTAAATTCAGTTTATTCTCTGATTTTTAAATATTTTTTCTTTCGACGGGGGGACTGACATACGATGGTGGAATTTAGGTCCGTGTTAAGTTCGATTTAAACTCTTTTCATACTGTAACCACAGACTTGAACAAACAATTTTAAATGTGACCAATTAAATTTAAATGTATAAAAGTAAGTAAAGTCGGGGCGGCCTAAAATCCGTATCGCCACTTAGCGAGGCGTCTATCCCCTTTCACTTGTGCTAGACCAAGGGATTGTTTTTGTGTCTGAGATGGAGCGCCACACCTACCATCAGTTCCTTACTTTACCGCACAGATCCCTGTACTACTCATACGCCGAGTTGGTGAGGGTCAGTATCGAACTAGAGAACTTGTTGGTTTCTAGCCGAACGCATCTACGACTGAGCTAACCCAATGCATTTATTCTGCAACCTACTGAAGGGTTGGAACCCATAGTCTGAAAACTCCTGGTTCCCATAATTTAAGCTTAGGGTTTAGGTTAGAGTTAGGTTGGGATGGGTTTTCAGGAAAAAACGCCATAAGCTGGTTGTTTTTTTTTTTTTTTTTTTTCAAGTGACACCGCTTCGGATACGACTTTAATCGTAGCTGGTTTTTTTTTATTCAGCAGCCACCGAGCTAACGTTTTTGAGGCAGGAGGCCGGGACGGAACTCTGCAAATATTACACAAGTGTATTTTCAAACCACTTTTTCCTACCTACGACCCACAGCCAGAACAACAATTTTTATTGCGACATCATTAAACCTAAAATCGAATGATAGGACATGAGTATATCAAAGAAAACAATCTTATTTGTTTGACCCAATTTATGCATTTCGTGACCCACTGGACCCCATAATTTGGAAAACACCTGTTTAGGGGTTTCAATAGTCTAGATGTCTTCAGGAGCCGGCTTAGCCTAGCATCAGCCTAGGAACCACAAGATTTCGGGTTCGATATCGACCCTCGCCAACTAGCGTATGAGTAGCCAGGGACTATGCAGTTAAAGGAGCTTGATGGTAGGTGTGATGTTCCACCTCACACACGTGAACAATCTCTTTATCTCAGTCGGTAGAGCATCAGCCTAGAACCACAGGTTCGGGTTCGATATCGACCCTCGCCAATTCAGCGTATGAGTAGCACGAGGATCTGCAGTAAAGGAGCTGATGGTAGGTGTGATGTTTTCCACCTCACACGCATGGAACAAATCTCTTCTAGCGTCAGTCGGTAGAGCATCAGCCTAGAACCAGCAAGGTTCGGGTTCGATATCGACCCTCGCCAACTCACGTTATGAGTACACAGGGATCTGTGCAGTAAAGGAGCTGATGGTAGGTGTGATTGTTCCACCTCACACGCTGGAACATCTCCCTTAAGCTTCAGGTCGGTAGAGCATCAGCCTAGGAACCACAAGGTTTCGGGTTCGATATCGACCCTTTCGCCAACTTAGCGTATGAGTAGCACAGGGATCTGTGCAGTTAAAGGAGCTGATGGTAGGTGTGAGTTCCACCTCACACCTGAACAATCTCCTTAGCTCAGGTGGTAGAGCAATCAGCCTAGAAACGCAAGGTTCGGGTTCGATTCACCCTTGCCAAACTCAGCGTATGAGTAGCACAGGGATCTGTGCAGTAAATGAGCTGATGGTAAGTTGTGATGTTCCACCTCACACGCTGGAACAATCTCCTTAGCTCAGTCGTAGAGCATCAGCCTATGAACCGCAAGGTTCGGGTTCGATATCGACCCTCGCACAACTTCTAGCGTATGAGTAGCACGAGGATCTGTGCAGTAAAGGAGCTGGGATGGTAGGTGATGTTCACCTCACACGCTGAACAATCTCCTTAGCTCAGTCGGTAGAGAGCATCAGCCTATGAACCGCAAGGTCTCGGGTTCATACGACCCTCGCCAACTCAGCGTATGAGTAGCACAGGGATCGTGCAGTAAAGTAAGGAGCTGATAGTAGGTGTTGATGTTCCATCATCACTGCTAAAGAAAAATCATCACCTGTTCTTAGCACTAGTTGAAAAGGGGATTAGCCTCCGCTCGCTGTCTGACTGGTACCGACATTAGGCCACGCCCGGACGACAGAATTTAAAGGCAAAAGGAGAAATATCTACGTGTTCAGTATAACAGAAAAATTGATAATTTGAAAAGAAAGTACATAAGCAGTTACTACAAAAGTTAGTAGGTTGGATTTTTAATGTGGATGTCAACCCTTGTTGGGTTATTTCATGCCGTATGCTTCAGATCTCATCTATCTCAGTCTGTTCATATATACTCTCCCTATGTCTTCGGACTGTTTCATATCATATCTATCTATCGTATCTACTCTATCTCAGACTGTTTTTCATATACTATCTCACTGTTATATCTATCTCTCTTAATCTCAGGACTGTTCACTATATCTATCTATCTATCTATCTCAGACTGTTCATATCTATCTTCTCTATCTCGACTGTTCATATCTATCTATCTATCTATCTATCTATCTGACTCTAAATCTATCTATCTATCGTCGACTGTTCAATATCTATCATATTTGTTTATTCATTATTGGGTATTTAATTCTTTTATAACTCATTTTTAAGCATTCTTTTATCTATTTAACCTATAGATGGGACCCTAACAGGTACTACACACCTGGGTTAGAAGATAGTGGCTGAGGGGATTAGTGTCCTGGTATGTCGTAAAACTTGCATCTAGTAGTGAGGTTCTAAATCTTGAACTGGAAGCTGAGACCCTTTATCGCATTACTCCCAGGTCCACTTTTAAAATATTTTAAAAACTCATTTTTTTGATTTATTTAACCCATAGATGCGGACTTAACAGGTACTACCATTCCCGGTTAGAGTGGCTTGAATTAATGGCAATGAAGGGAGTACTTCACACTCCCAAGAGCTTCAGCAATGGAACCTCACCTAGATGCAGTCACACCCAGACACAGAAAGAATTAGAAAGAATGACAAGTTTTGATTACAATGTCCAAGAATTTTAGTCTTCTATGCTAGAGGATTGCAGAGAAATTTCGGTTAAATCGAACTTAACGGACTTAAATTTCACCAATCGTATGTCATCCCGCAAAAAAAAAAAAAAAAAAAAAAAAAATTCAGTGTTGATATATATAATGAATATAAGACTATAATGCACTAGTATTTTATTTAAAAAACTTTTACATGTTTTTCAGGTCAGTTAACTTTGAACCACGTATATTTTGAGGCGTAACACCAGATTCTCAAAGATTACGTGGTTCAAGTTAAACTGACCTGAAAAAATGTAAAAGTTTTTAAATTAGAATAACTGGTGCATATTCTTCTTTTCATTAATATATCAACACTGAAAATTTCATCAAATTCAGTTAATTCCTAGATTTTTGTTTTTTTTTCTTTCGCTGGGTTGACATTACGATTGTGGAATTTAGGTCCCTTAAGTTCGATTTTAACCAGAAAAAATACCAGGTCAGTTAACTTTGAACACGTATATTTGAGGCGTAACACAGATTCTCAAAGATACGTGGTTCAAAGTTTAACTGACCTGAAAAAATGTAAAATTTTTAAATAAAATAACATAGGCATTATATCTTATATTCATTAATATATCAACTACTGAAAATTTCATCAAATTCAGTTACTTCCTGTTTTTTTTGTATTTTTTTCTTTCGGCTGGAGACATGAACGAAGTGGTGGAATTTAGGTCTGTTATGTACGATTAACAAATTTCTAAGAACAAAACAGCTAAAGGGGTTTCTCGTAAAATCCTATGTGGGTAGCAAGAGTTTTAGGCGTTTTAAGGTTTAAGAGGTAGTTGGAGGTTATTCTTAGGGTTTTGCTTTTAACCCATCTCATTTGGTGGTCCATGCTGAAAAGGAAGGAATTCAAAGACAGAAGGTGGTATTCATGACTTAGGATTTATTCACGGGTCGGTAGCCCCCATGGCTGAAGGAATATCTCTCTGGCCCTTAGCAGCGACTAAACACAGGTTAAGCCTAACTAGAATGGCTGAAGGATTATCTTTGGGGTCGGAAGTTGGTCCTTTTTCTTGCCACATGCACGTAGGGTTTCCGGTGAAGGCCATGGGAGTTTAAATTGATTTTTAATCCCCACAATCCAAAGGATATCTCCATTATTATCCAAGAATCAACGGCTTTTGTATACTTGTCACTGTGTCTGTGGAAAATATGCAGAAACAAAAGACATCTCCTTCTCTGACGGATATGCATGTGGAGTTGGGTGTTACAATTTATGTGGTAGACATAATTTGATGACAGATCATGTAGTTGAATTCAAGGGGGCCAATGGAAAAATACCGTGACTGTTGGTGACCTTTGACTCTAGAGGGCCGAATCTCGCGCACCATGACAAAAAAAGTGACTAGTTAGACTGAGATTCAGCCCGCTGTCAAAGAGCTGAGACGGACTGTTAGCCAGTCTTCCAGCGCGGTGATAGATTTCTCTTTTAAGCGCAACGTCTCTGATTGGTTGAAAAAGTACACATATTTTATTATCAATTTTCTTCTTTTACTAGAGCGTGCGCCATCCCTGCGCAAAAACTATTAATTTTGTCATGAGTTCTCGTAGTAAGAACTTCCGGTTCACTACAAATTCAAAAGAAAAATATTGTTTATAAAACTACCAAATAAAAAAAGAAAAAAAAACAAAAAAAGGAAAAATATTCTACAAAAACATTTTTTTGAGTTTGAAAAAAATAACTTAAATTTTTAAAATAATGTTTTTCGGGGTGTTGAATTTTATTTTCTATTTTTTTTCTTCTTCAGGATTTGATATTTCTAGAAATGTAAAAATTTGAGGACTGGAAAATATTCTTCTTCAAATGACTAAATTCACATCTCTGAATTGATAAAAAAAAAACTGTTTTTTCAATTTAAAAAAAAAGAAGCTATTTTCATTATAAAATTAAGTAATTAATCAATGATTTAATGAAAATTTCATGAAAATTGGACACTTCTCTTTTTTCGGGTAATATTAAATTTAAAAAAAGAATATATATTTTATTACTCCGCCTTTTGCGATTTCTGAACATACCAAGATTAAATTATAGAATTTGCAGCCAGTACGTTTTCTGTTGATTTTAAAGAATTAACCCACACATCGAGGATACAATTTCATTAGAATTTTTTCTTTGTTTATATTGTCTGTGAAATATATGCAAAAAATTGTTTTCTCTCTTTTAAATATTTTCTTACACCACCTGTATGTATCACTTTTCCATGTACTTTATGCAAACTCATTGTTAAAAAGCAGTTTTCACAGGTGCATATATCTATAAATGGAATAAAATAACATTCAAAAAGTTACACCTTCTAAGTGTAAGTAATACCAATAATCGGTGATAAGTTTAAGGTCCTCAAGCTTCAGTAGACACGCTTTCAAGCTATATAATCGGTTCACAGGGGCGTGTTCCATGTCACAGTTTGTACAGTTAGAATTCAAATAAAACCGTTAGAATAAAAATACACTTATAAAGGCCTGTGGTGTAGTATCGTTATGACAGTGGAATGAATTAAAGGGATTATGCTTGCTCAACGTTTACAAAATTATATCGTATAAGCTTTGTGTATAAGAGCCTCAACGTCAGGACAAAGACAATCGATCTTTCCTACAGCTACTGAATAAATTACCACCCCCAGGTTTCATGTTCAGGTTGTCTGGTGTCTACATGGCATCCCATCAGTTATTCTGCTACGGCTTGTTTTTCGAGTAAGAAAGGGACACGCAAACGTTATAAGTAAAATAAGATGAAAAGTAGTTTACAATTTATGCAAGAGGCCGTCTGTAGTGTAATGTTATCATCAGCATATTGGACATGGCTGAAATGAATTCAAATCCCAGAGTTATTTGTGAGTTATATTAATTAGTTTGCATCGTGTGTGACTCATCAGGAGAAGCTTCCTGCTGTACCATAATTCATCTATGTAGTGTCTGGTGCTGTTACTCGGAATGGGGTAACGTTAATCCTAAAATTAGTTCAGATGAACTCTAAGATATAACATTGTATCCTTGAAAGATTAGAATTCTTTTTTTACTCGCTACTAGTACCATGTTAAACACGCTGTTTCAGTTGTCGTTGCGCGTTGCTAGTGGACCCGATCAATGATGCTTCCTAGTGGGCGGATGGGGGACCGCTCCAAAAATCACTAAAAACAAGAAGTGCAGGGGTACGCACATCTTAGGCGTCGTTTTGGTTTGTGCAATGGACACGGAACGAATGTTACCTGAGGTTATTCATGATCGCAACTATTACCATTATCAATATGCATTGGAGTAAGTCATGAAGCAGAAAGTTTTTCTGACAGAATGTAAGTTTACATCTAATGTAGAGGTGACTGTTTAGTGTAATGGTATCATCATAAAAAATTGAGACATGACGAAATAATTTAAAATCTAGAGGTCTTATTTGCATTGATCAAACTTTTTATATATATATTATGTGAATTACTATCTGTGTGTAGAGTCAAGTCACGATAAGACAAGTCTTCTTGCTTACCTGCTACTGAGTACCATGTATAAACTAATTCTGTTTCATGTCCGGGTTGTCAGTGACTAAATTGGCACTCCCACCAGGCATGCTTCGGCTTGTTTGGTGATGGGTAGGTATGGGACACCCCAGCAACTTCTAAAAACAAAGAGCTGTCAAAGGCTGAATTTGAGAACGTTGGCGTGCACAACGTATCCAAAACAAAAGTAGTACGATCAGAGTAATTAATCTTCTCACATAAAATCCATAAATTGAAGATAGATGGAGCTCTTTAGCTCTTGGATGGCAATGCCATTAGACAAGGAAAAGTCTGTTATAAAACATTATGTAAGTTATTCACATTACAAAATAATCGTTTTTTCGGCTGTTGAAATTTTTATTTTTTTTTTTATTTTTATTTTTTTGTGTATTCTTCAGATTTGATCTTTCTAGAAATATAAAAATTAGTGACTGGAAAATATTAATTCTTTCAAATGACTAACCTTACATTCTGGATTTGATAAAAAAACGTTTTTTCAATTTAAAAAAAAAAGAAAGCTATTCAATTATAAAATTAAGTCATACTAGATGAACCGATTGAAATGAAACATTCTATTCAAAATTGACACTTCCCTGATTTTGCGTTAATAGTTTTAAAAAATTTTTATTTCAATTTTTGGTGATTTCTGAAATACGGCCAGAAAATGTAAAACGGAAAGTTTTTGGTGGTCCCCAATGGACAGGTTTAGACTACAGTCTCTGAAATTAACATTTTGCAATTTGGTTTACGTTTTTAGGGGATTAAGGTTAGTTTTAATTACTAGTATTGCTTTAAAAAAATAAACAACAAAAAAACACCAAAATTACTATACATCTTAATGTTGAAAAATATTTTTTTATAAACTAGTTTAATTGAAATTATTACACTTGCAATACTAAACACAAACAAACGTCTCAATTAATAGATTCAATAATTATTTCAATGGTTAATTAAAACTGATAGTATTTAGGTTTTTGTTGTTGATTTTTTAAAGCAATACCGTAATTAAAAAACAGACTTTATCCCCTAAAACCGTAACCTAATTTCGCAAAAAAATGTTAATTCATAGACTGTAGTTAAACTGTCATTTGGGTACCCACCCCCACCCCAAACAACCCAAAGAACACTTTTCCGGTTTTTCTGAATTTTCCGACCTAAATCAAAAGTCAGCCCAATTTTTATTAACCTTCTTTTTGTTAATTTCTGAACAACATACCTAGATTACAATATAGAATTGCCAACCAGTACGTTATTTATAACAGTCTATATACAATAACTTCAGTGAGAAGGACAGTCAATACGCTTTCAAACCTATAATGATTGGTTCATCATATTTGACTATCCCATGTACATATTAATATCCAATGTAGTGTATTTAACATTAATATGTAAATATATCTAACATGACACTATACGTATATCACTCCACTATGTACGTATTTATAAATCTATTTAACATCACTATTATACATTCAACATTCACTATGTGTGTATTTAAAATCCCTGATGTCATAATTACATCCTATGTAAGTATATATATGTATGCTCCTTTTCACGCATCTGCGATATGAAGTAATAAAACAGACGAAATTTCTATTGTAACATAAATATTTACTAATTGAAGGATAATTATTTTTTCGTAGTTTTTGTTCCGCGCATTGTCCCCCGACGCAAATTTTCTTGGAAGTTTTTATTTTTTATTTTTATTTTATTTATCTAGTTTGTATGAAAAATAACATTTTACGATTTTGGAAGACTAATACAATGACGGAACATATGTAAAAAAGAAAAGAACGATAAATCGATACTGTACAGTTGGTGTGGTAGTAGGACGTTTTAACATTTGAAATTTAAGTCTTGTTAAATAAGAAAAATATTTATCCTTTTTTTTTTAAATCGTTACCTTATTTTCTAAAGGATTTATATTAAAAGTTCCAGTTGTTTTTATTTTTATTTTTAAGTGATTTTTAGAATTATGAAATGTAAAATAAATACTCCTGTAACTCATTGTATAGAAAAATCATATTTATTTTGATTAAAGAAAATATTGTATGAAAACTATTGTAGTAAAAATAATGAAAAACATCAGTACGGTTTTTTAATCTTTTTAAAATATTTGAAAATAATGTTTTGAATCAAGAAAGTGTCGTCTTTTTAATTAAATTAAAGATTAGGAGATATAAAAGGGAATACTATTCTATTCACGTTTGAACAGTTGCTGCTGGAATATAATTTCAAATAAGTTCAAATCGTGGTAACATAATACTTAACTAAACAATGGTCAAATTAATATTTTTAAAATTAGTATTTCATTCTCCTAACTTAAATATATATATCCTATACTTATCAGAAAATGGGCATCGAAAAAAGAATTGTCTTGCTTTTTAAATATATCTGATAGAATTTTATTGTAATAGTTTTTAACATCCTCTAATTTTTGTTTTTCCCAGCTCTTTTTATTTCAATGATAGTTAAGAAGTCAACGAAGGCACAACGAATATGCGTAATATTAGTAATTTTGTTTTTGTTTAAGATTAACCATTTATTACATGTATGATTCACTATAGAAAATTACTTGGGTCTAATTGCTTCGCGGTCAAGATGCGATAACTATGTCAACAAGATTAAGAAATCTATCGCAAATTTATTTAATGATAAACGTTATATGTAAACAGAATTTGATTTTTCTTTTTTTTTTTTAAAACACATAAACTTGGAATTGTTCTTTATATTAAACATAAAGAAATCATTTAAAAAGATAATTTTCCATTTTGTTATTTGACGTTTCAAAATATTTTTTAAACAATTATGAAAATCCGCAACTTTGGGCTTAACCTAGTATATGATAATTATATTCAAAATGCGTATGGTTTGCAAAGAAAAAAAGACGAAGAGTTCTGATTAATTTCTGTTTATTTAAAATAAACGAAAAGCTGGAATGTTGAGATGGTAATTCCTTTTCGCGGGATGCTGATGAAAATGAGGGCAAGTGGGGGGTTGAAGTCAAGTTCTGGCTCTGCGGGACGTGAGTTTTGGCAGGCCCTCATAAGATAAGAAGGCCTGTTCATTGGATGTTGACGCTCACAAAAAGTAGCGCCTCTTCGACCTTCGAAAATAGATATCGTTGTCAAACTCGTCTAAAGACAGTAAATAAACAAAACAATATGTTACGTTCATCTAACTTAATAACTGAAAATTCTCCGTTCATAATTATATTATTTTCAAATTTGAAAACAATTTTATAAAATATAACAAACATTGTTTATGCATTTGCACATGCCTTTTTATTTTTAATTTTTAAAAAACCTGTAAAGGCAGCGTTGAGTACACAAAAAAACAACTACCGTTACTTATAACTTAATAACTGAAATTCGTTGATATTATTATTGTTTAAAATTGAAACAATCTTTTATAAATGGATAATCAGCATTGGTTTTGATTTACATAGTTTTTTTATTTTAATTTTAAAAAAACTGTAAAACTAGGAAATTATGAATAATATGAACAATCAATTATTAGATTAAACAAGATAAACAATATACAATAAATGTAAATTTAAATTTTTAAATATAAATTTGATAAAGTTTAGATAAATATAATCAGCATTGTTTTGATTTGCTTTTTTTTCATTTTATAATGATTATTCTGTAAATTTACAATTGTTGTCAATATCAAGTGATAACAGGAACAACTAAATTATGGATAAAAGAAACAATTCAATTATTAGATAAACTTGATAAACCAAATTTACAAGTAAAATGGTGGAATAAATATTGTTGATTTTAAATGGTAGCCTCAATTTTAAAACTGATAGCATTCTAATTTTTTGTTCACACTCAAGCACTTGCCATATTGAGATATTATATGATCACGCACTAAGTCGCCAATATTTTGGACCAAACCTTGCCGTCATATGTGATCAGTTTAAATTGTGCCAGGTTAATATGAGATAGCATTTCCAATTCTTTGCCATGCGCAATACTTAGTTCAGTTGCTAGAAATGCATAGGTTGTATTGATGCAAAGCAGTGAAAATTTCCTTAGTTAATTGTGGCCATTTTCTAGAAAGCTAGTTCAAGATTTGCTAAACCAGTCACAGGAATACAAGAGAAATCTACAAACTTTCTTCATGTTACTCTTACAGTGAATGTAAAGTATTGTATGTCTAAGCCGACAACCTTTATGATGGTGTTTTTACATTAATTATTGTCTAGCCAATATTAAAATATGTATTATTGATTCTGCACACTTCTGGCAAAATTTAGGCAAACCATTTCCACTGTTTCCTAATGATCAATCATTCCATCTAGAAAGCTGTAGCTCATGTGAAAATTTGCATGAACTAAATTTAACAAGCCTTTTCAAGGAACTAGTAGGAGAAAGAGCTTCTGAGAGCAATGTGTGGAGTATAACAATATTTTTCCAAGATTGACAGAGATTCCAGGGCATGAAAGTTTCTGTAATGTAACAAAATGGGATCTCTCTTCTTTTGGGAGAGAGATAGAACCACTAACTTTAAAGAACTAAAATCCAAAAAACATTTTTGGCATTAAATGACCCACAGAGGTTGATATGCCGTTAAACAAAACTCAAACTCAAACTAAAATAAGTGTAATCTTTGTATGTGTTATTCAATTTTATTAGTCTTTCTAATTTAATATATTTCATTATATCAAAACGTAAATATTTACGCCCAGAGGGTGCATATTCTTGCATATTTATAACTAAAAATTATCAGGGCGGCCCAATGTCGGTATCAGCCAGACAACGAGGGAGTATATCCCCTTTTCACTAGCGCTAAACCAAGGAGATTGTTTTAGCGTTTTAGGTGGAGCCCCACACCTACCATCAGCTCCTCACTTTACCACATAGATCCCTGTGCTACTCATACACTGAATTAGCAAGGGTCGGTATTGAACCAGGAACCTTACAATTCCTAGCCAAACGTTCTACCGACTGAGCTAATCCGGCCCTATAGTACCTATTAAACATGAAATAGAATATCTTTTTGATGATATATACTAGATATACCCAAAATTCCTCTGCTACATTTTTTTAAAACGAATTAAAATTAATTAGATCTATTATTTAAGGTTAAACTTTTGTCTAAAACGATAAGTAGTAACATAATGACCATCATTAAAAAAAGAAAAATATCATTACATATGCAGTTTATTTTTAATAGATTTAAAACGATTTTTTGGTCAATTTCGATCGCGTTCGGCCATTAAGACTCTTCTTGAATGGTACAAATGGCTTGTTTACAAATCTAATGTAACATTCGCGATTGCAAAAAAAAAAAAAAAAAAATTAACAAAAATCAGGGAATTATCCGATTGTAATGAAATTTTCAGTATTGATTTATTAATTAATGAATTTCATAATGCATCAGTTATTTTAACTTTAATTAAAAACTTTAATTAAAAACTTTAATTAGATATTTTTGCTATGATAAATTAATATATAAAATTCAAAACTTTAATTAGATATTTTTGCTATGATAAATTAATATATAAAATTCATTTAAGATAAAAATATTCTGATGTTAAGTTTAAAATGTTATATTTTTAGATTCTATAAATAAATATCTATTTAATGCAAACCTCATTTTAGTCAAACAAAGTATACGTTTTGAAGAAAAACTCTATTGAAAATTTAGCCCCCCCCCCCTTTTAAGCAGGAAAAATATCGATGTATAATTTTTTTCTTTTATAAGATTAAATAATTATCGAAATGAGTAAAAAAGAAATCTCCAAAAATTAATTATTTATTATTTTTTTAAACATTTTATTTTCCGATTTTCGGTACTTAAAATATTCCCCATAAAATGTTTTTTCTATTTAAAACTTCGGTCTTTTATCTTTTTGTTTATACTGTAATTAGTATCAAACAAGGACCAATTCGCCGAGATTTTACACTCTAAAAATAAGGGAGGGTCAAAATTAGGTGACCTGAAAAAAAATGAGAAAGTTTTGAAATAAAATAAATAATGCATTATAACGTTCATTTATTGATAAATCAACACTGAAAATTTCATTAAAATCCGATAATTATCTGATTTTTGGTAAATTATTTTCTGTAGGAGGGTGGGGGGACTAAATTCATGTTGTCAAAAACGAATTTTAGGCCAATTTTGGGTATCCCTAATAATATACCTGTGACTGCTACTAGATAGCCAATTCTTAGAATAAACAGGTTCGTTTTATCATCCCCACCCTCTATTAGGGACAGATGATCTGGTTACTCTTAGATCCACATTGCTAAACAAAATAGTTCCCATAGTTTAAGACAGTCTCTTATTGTAACCCACAAACAGAACAAGATATTGAATTATTTATTTCACAACCCACTGATGGGCCATAGTTTGAAATCGCCTGATTCCCATTGTTTAGGATAGTATTTACCAAACTTTTCTTGGTTAAATCAAACTTACTGACCTAAATTACTCCATCGTGTGTCACCTCGCCGAAAAAAAAAAAAAACGAAACAAAAAACCCCCAAAAAAACCAAACAAAAAAAAACAAAACAAACAAAATAAAACAAAACAACCACGACCCCACCAAAAAAACGAATTTCATGAAATCTTCAGTGTTGATATATTAATGAATAAAAGATATAATACACCAGTTATTTTATGTTAAAACTTTTACATTTTTTCAGGTCAGTTAACTTTGAACCACGTATCTTTGAGGTGTAACACAGATTTTCAAAGATACGTGGTTCAAAGTTAAAGAGCTGAAAAAATGTAAAATTTTGAATAAAACAACTGGTGCATTATATCTTTATTCATTAATATATCAACACTGAAAATTTCATTAAATTCAGTTTATTCTCTGATTTTTAAATATTTTTTTCTTTCGACGGGGTGACTGACATACGATGGTGGAATTTAGGTCCGTTAAGTTCGATTTAACTCTTTTCATACTGTAACCCACAGTCTGAACAACAATTTTAAATGTGACCCATTAAATTTAAATGTATTAAAAGTAAGTAAAGTCGGGGCGGCCTAAAATCGGTATCGCCACTCAGCGAGGGCGTCTATCCCCTTTTCACTTGTGCTAGACCAAGGGATTGTTTTTGTGTCTGAGCTGGAGCGCCACACCTACCATCAGTTCCTTAATTTACCGCACAGATCCCTGTACTACTCATACGCCGAGTTGGCGAGGGTCAGTATCGAACTAGGAACCTTGTGGTTTCTAGCCGAACGCTCTACCGACTGAGCTAACCCAATGCATTTATTCTGCAACCTACCGAAGGGTTGGAACCCATAGTCTGAAAACTCCTGGTTCCCATAATTTAAGGCTTAGGGTTTAGGGTTAGAGTTAGGGTTGGGGTTGGGTTTTCAGGAAAAACGCCATAAGCTGGTTGTTTTTTTTTTTTTTTTTTTTCAAGTGACACCGCTTCGGATACGGACTTTAATCGTAGCTGGTTTTTTTTTCAGCAGCCACCGGCTAACGGTTTTTGAGGCAGGAGGCCGGGACGGAACTCTGCAAATATTACCAAGTGTTTTTCAAACCATTTTTACCTACGACCCACAGCCAGAACAACAATTTTTATTGCGACCATTAAACCGAAGTCGAATGATAGGAAATGAGTAAATCAAAGAAAAACACTCTTATTTTGTGACCCAATTTATGCATTTCGTGACCCACTGACCCATAATTTGAAAACACCTGGTTTAGGGTGTTTCAAATAGTTAAGATGTCTTAGGACCGGCTTAGCTCAGCATCAGCCTAGGAACCACAAGATTTCGCGTTCGATATCGACCCTCGCCAACTCAGCGTATGAGTAGCACAGGGATCTGTGCAGTAAAGTAGGAGCTGATGGTAGGTGTGATGTTCCACCTCACACGCTGTAACAATCTCCTAGCTCAGTCGGTAGAGCATCAGCCTAGAACCACAAGGTTTCGGGTTCGATATCGACCCTCGCCAACTCAGCGTATGAGTAGCACAGGATCTGTGCAGTAAAGGAGCTGATGGTAGGTGTGATGTTCCACCTCACACACTGAAAACAATCTCCTAAGCTCAGTCGGTAGAGCATCAGCCTATGAACCGCAAGGTTTCGGGTTCGATACCGACCCTCGCCAACTCAGCGTATGAGTAGCACAGGGATCTGTGCAGTAAAGGAGCTGATGGTAGGTTGATGTTCCACCTCACACGCTGGAACAATCTCCTTAGCTCAGTCGGTAGAGCATCAGCCTAGAAACGCAAGGTTCCGGGTTCGATATCGACCCTTGCCAACTCAGCGTATGAGTAGCACAGGGATCTGTGCAGTAAAGGAGCTGATGGTAGGTGTGATGTTCCACCACACGCTGGAACAATCTCCTTAGCTCAGTCGGTAGAGCATCAGCCTAGAAACCGCAAGGTTCCGGGTTCGATATCGACCCTTGCCAACTCAGCGTATGAGTAGCACAGGGATCTGTGCAGTAAAGGAGCTGATGGTAGGTGTGATGTTCCACCACACACGCTGGAACAATCTCTTTATCTCAGTCGGTAGAGCATCAGCCTAGGAACCACAAGGTTTCGAGTTCGATATCGACCCTCGCCAACTCAGCGTATGAGTAGCACAGGGATCTGTGCAGTAAAGTAAGGAGCTGATGGTAGGTGTGATGTTCCACCTCACACGCTGGAACAATCTCTTTATCTCAGTCGGTAGAGCATCAGCCTATGAACCGCAAGGTTTCGGGTTCGATATCGACCCTTGCCAAATTAGCGTATGAGTAGCACAGGGATCTGTGTAGTAAAGGAGCTGATGGTAGGTGTGATGTTCCACCTCACACGCTGGAACAATCTCCTTAGCTCAGTCGGTAGAGCATCAGCCTAGGAACTGCAAGGTTTCGGGTTCGATATCGACCCTCGCCAACTCAACGTATGAGTAGCACAGGGATCTGTGCAGTAAATGAACTGATGGTAGGTGTGATGTTCCACCTCACACACTGAAACAATCTCTTTATCTCAGTCGGTAGAGCATCAGCCTATGAACCGCAAGATTTCGGGTTAGATATCGACCCTTGCCAAATTAGCGTATGAGTAGCACAGGGATCTGTGCAGTAAAGGAGCTGATGGTAGGTATGATGTTCCACCTCACACGCTGGAACAATCTCTTTATCTCAGTCGGTAGAGCATCAGCCTATGAACCGCAAGGTTTCGGGTTCGATATCGACCCTTGCCAAATTAGCGTATGAGTAGCACAGGGATCTGTGCAGTAAAGGAGCTGATGGTAGGTGTGATGTTCCACCTCACACGCTGGAACAATCTCTTTATCTCAGTTGGTAGAGCATCAGCCTATGAACCGCAAGGTTTCGGGTTCGATATCGACCCTTGCCAACTCAGCGTATGAGTAGCACAGGGATCTGTGCAGTAAAGGAGCTGATGGTAGGTGTGATGTTCCACCTCACACGCTGGAACAATCTCTTATCTCAGTCGGTAGAGCATCAGCCTAGGAACCACAAGGTTTCGGGTTCGATATCGACCCTCGCCAACTCAGCGTATGAGTAGCACAGGGATCTGTGCAGTAAAGTAAGGAGCTGATGGTAGGTGTGATGTTCCACCTCACACGCTGGAACAATCTCTTTATCTCAGTTGGTAGAGCATCAGCCTATGAACCGCAAGGTTTCGGGTTCGATATCGACCCTTGCCAAATTAGCGTATGAGTAGCACAGGGATCTGTGCAGTAAAGGAGCTGATGGTAGGTGTGATGTTCCACCTCACACGCTGGAACAATCTCCTTAGCTCAGTCGGTAGAGCATCAGCCTATGAACCGCAAGGTTTCGGGTTCGATATCGACCCTCGCCAACTTAGCGTATGAGTAGCACAGGGATCTGTGCAGTAAAGGAGCTGATGGTAGGTGTGATTTTCTACCTCACACGCTAGAACAATCTCCTCAGTTGGTAGAGCATCAGCCTAGGAACCACAAGGTTTCGGGTTCGATATCGACCCTCGCCAACTCAACGTATGAGTAGCACAGGGATCTGTGCAGTAAAGTAAGGAACTGATGGTAGGTGTGATGTTCCACCTCACACGCTAAAAAACAATCTCCTTATTCTAGCACTAGTGAAAAGGGGATAGCCTCCCTCGCTGTCTGACTGGTACCGACTTTAGGCCACGCCGACGACAAATTTTAAAGCAAAAGGAGAAATATTACGTGTTCAGTATAACAGAAAAAATTATAATTTGAAAAGAGTACATTAAGCATACTACAAAGTTAGTAGGTTGGATTTTATGGTATGTCAACCCTTGTTGGGTTATTTCATGCCGTCTGTTCAGATCTCTCTATCTCAGTCTGTTCAGATCTATCTCTCTATCTCGGACTGTTCATATCTATCTATCTATCTATCTATCTCTCTATCTCAGACTGTTCATATCTATATAGCTATCTCGGACTGTTCATATCTATCTCTCTATCTCGGACTGTTCATGTCTATCTATCTATCTATCTATCTATCTCAGACTGTTCATATCTATCTCTCTATCTCGACTGTTCATATCTATCTATCTATCTATCTATCTATCTATCTATCTATCTACTGTTCATATCTATCTATCTATCTCGGACTGTTCATATCTATCATATTTGTTTTATTCATTATTGGGTATTTAAATTTCTTTTATAACTCATTTTTAAGCATTCTTTGTATCTATTTAACCTATAGATGGGACCCTAACAGGTACTACCACACCTGGTTAGAAGATAGTGGCTGAGGGTATTAGTGTCCTGGGTATGTCGATAAACTGCATCTAGTAGTGAGGTTCTAATTCTTGAAGAAGCTGGAGGACCCCTTTATCGTCATTACTCCCAGGTCCACTTTTTAAAATATTTTTAAAAACTCATTTTTTGATTTATTTAACCCATAGATGGGACCTTAACAGGTACTACCATTCCGGGTTAGAGTGGGCTTGGAATTAATGGCAATGAAGGAGTACTTCACACTCCCAAGAGCTTCAGAAATGGAACCTCACCACTAGATGCAGTCACACCCAAGACACAGAAAGAATTAGAAAGATGACAAGTTTTGATTACAATGTCCAAGAATTTTAGTCTTCTATGCTAGAGGATTGCAGAGAAATTTCGGTTAAATCGAACTTAACGGACTTAAATTTCACCATCGTATGTCATCCCGCAAAAAAAAAAAAAAAAAAAAAAAAAATTCAGTGTTGATATATTAATGAATATAAGATATAATGCACTAGTTATTTTATTTAAAAAAACTTTTACATTTTTTCAGGTCAGTTAACTTTGAACCACGTATATTTGAGGCGTAACACAGATTCTCAAAGATACGTGGTTCAAAGTTAACTGACCTGAAAAAATGTAAAAGTTTTTAAATAGAATAACTGGTGCATTATATCTTTTATTCATTAATATATCAACACTGAAAAATTTCATCAAATTCAGTTAATTCCATGATTTTTTGTATTTTTTTTCTTTCGGCTGGGTGACATACGATGGTGGAATTTAGGTCCGTTAAGTTCGATTTAACCAGAAAAAAATACCAGGTCAGTTAACTTTGAAACACGTATATTTGAGGCGTAACACAGATTCTCAAAGATACGTGGTTCAAAGTTAACTGACCTGAAAAAATGTAAAAATTTTTAAATAAAATAACTAGGGCATTATATCTTATATTCATTAATATATCAACACTGAAAATTTCATCAAATTCAGTTACTTCCCTGTTTTTTTTTGTATTTTTTTCTTTCGGCTGGGTGACATACGATGGTGGAATTTAGGTCTGTTATGTACGATTTAAACAAAATTTCTAACAACCAGCTAAAGGGTTTCTCGTTAAAATCCTATGTGGGTAGCAAGAGTTTTAGGCGTTTTAAGGTTTAAGAGGTAGTTGGAGGTTATTCTTAGGGTTTTGCTTTTAACCCAATCTCATTTGGTGGTCATGCTGAAAAGGAAGGAATTCAAAGACAGAAGGTGGTATCATGACTTAGGATTTATTCACGGGTCGTAGCCGCCCATGACAAGGGAATATCTCTCTGGCCTTTAGCAGCGACTAAACACAGTTAAGGCCTTAACTAGAATGGCTGAAGGATTATCTTGGGGGTCGGAAGTTGGTCCTTTTTCTTGCACATGCACGTAGGGTTTCTCCGGTGAAGGCCCATGGGAGTTTTTTTTTATTTGATTTTAATCCCCACAATCCAAAGGATATCTCCATTATTATCAAGAATCAACGGCTTTTGGTATACTTGTCACTGTGTCTGTGGAAATATGCAGTAAACAAGGACATCTCCTTCTCTGACCGGGATATGCATGTGGAGTTTGGGTGTTACAATTTATGTGGTAGCATAAATTGATGACAGATCTTGTAGTTGAATTCAAGGGGCCATTGGAAAAATACGTGACTGTTGGTGACCTTGAACCCTAGAGGCGCGAATCTCGCGCACCATGACAAAAAAATGTGACTAGTTAGATTGAGATTCAGCCCGCTGTCAAAGAGCTGAGACGTACTGTGAGGCCAGTCTTCCAGCGCGGTGATAGATTTCCTTTTAAGCGCGAACGTCTCTGATTGGTTGAAAATGTACACATTTTTATTTCAATTTTCTTCTTTTACTAGGGTGCGCAATCCCCTGCGCAAACTATTAATTTTGTCATAGTTCGTCGTAGTAAGAACTTCCGGTTCACTACAAATTCAAAGAAAAATATTGTTTATAAAACTACCAAATAAAAAAAGAAAAAAAAAAAAAAGGAAATATTCTACAAAAACTATTTTTTTGAGTTTTGAAAAAATAACTTAAATTTTAAAATATAGTTTTTCGGGTGTTGAATTTTTATTTTCTATTTTTTTTCTTCTTCAGGATTTGATATTTCTAGAAATGTAAAAATTTGAGACTGGAAAATATTCTTCTTCAAATGACTAAATTCACATTCTGAATTGATAAAAAAACAAACTGTTTTTTTCAATTTAAAAAAAAAAGAATCTATTCATTATAAAATTAAGTAATTAATCAATGATTTAATGAAAATTTCATGAAAATTGGACACTTCTCTAATTTTCGGTAATAATTTAAATTTAAAAAAAAAATATATTTTATTACCTGCCTTTGCGATTTCTGAACATACCAAGATTAAATTATAGAATTTGCAGCCAGTACGTTTTCTGTTGATTTTAAGAATTAACCACACATCGAGATACAATTTCATTAGAATTTTTTCTTTGTTATATTGTCTGTGAATATATGCAAAATTTGTTTTTTTCTTCTTTTAAATATTTTTCTTTACACCTGTATGTACACTTTTCCCATGTACTTATGCAAACTCATTGTTAAAATGCAGTTTTCACAGGTGCATATATCTATAAATGGAATAAAATAACATTCAAAATAATTCGGCTGTTTGTTAGTTCCCTCAAGCATTATACGGGGCGAGGGCAGTTACACCTACATAAATGTGTTTTATGTTAAGTTATTCACATTACACAATAATCGGTGAATAAAAGTTTTTATAAGAGTCCCTCAATGCTTCAGTGAAAGACAATCGATACGTTTCAAGCTATAATAATCGGTTCATCAGGTTTGTCTGGTGTCTCCATGGATTCTACAGTTATTCTTTGTAACCAGTTTGAGAACTTTCAAAGAAAGGTGAGGAAACCGGTTATGTGATAAATAAAAACTTACAATCTTATGCAAAGGCGTCTGTGGTGTAATGGTTATCGTCATATGGACACGGTGAAATGAATTCAAATCCCAGAGGGATTATTTGCATGATCAGAACTTTTACATATTTATATGTATTGCTATCTGTGTGTAGAGTCAAGTCAGGACAAGACAAGTCTTCTTTCTTACCAGCTACTAGTACCATGTAAACTACCTGGTCCATGGTTGGGTTGTCGGTGACTAAATTGGCATCCCCATCAGGCACGCCTCGGCTTGTTTGGTGAGGTGGGTATGGGGACACGCAATATCAATAAAAATAAGAGCTGTGAAAGGTTGGATGAGTTTTACAATTTAATGTAGAGGTGTCTGTAGTGTAATGGTTATCATCACAAAAAAATGGACATGGCGAAATGAATTCAAATCCCAGAGGGATTATTTGCTTGATCAGAACTTTTACATATATATATATGTATTGCTATCTGTGTGTAGAGTCAAGTCAGGATAAGAGAGGTCTTCTTTCTTACCTGCTACTAGTACCATGTAAACTTACAATCTAATGTAAAGGTGTCTGTGGTGCAATGGTTATCGTCATAGGAAAATGGACGCGGTGAAACGAATTCAAATCCTAAAGGGATTAGTTGGATGATTTGAACTTTTACATATATATACGTATTGCTATCTGTGTGTAAAGTAAGTTAAGACAAAACAGGTCTTCTTTTTTATCTGCTACTAGTACCATGTAAACTACCTGGGCACCATCAGGCATGCATTGGCTAGTGAGGCGGGTATGGGGACACCCAGCATAGTTGTCGGCGTCTGTCATATGGACACGGCGAAACGAATTCAAATCCTAGAAGGATTATTTGCATGATCAGAACTTTTACACATTTATATGTATTGCTATCTGGATGTAGAGTCAAGTCAGGACAAGACAAGTCTTCTTTCTTACCTGCTACTAGTACCATGTAAGCTTACTATCTAATGTAGAGGCGTCTGTTGTGTAATGGTTATCGTCATATGGACACGGAGAAATAAATTTAAATCTTAGAGGGATTATTTGCATGATCAGAACTTTTATATTTTTATATGTATTACTATCTGTGTGTAGAGTCAAGTCAGGATAAGACATGTCTTCTTTCTTACCTGCTACTAGTACCATGTAAACTATCTGTTTCATGGTCGGGTTGTCAGTGACTAAATTGGCCTCCCCACCAGGCATGCTTCGGCTTGTTTGGTGAGGTAGGTATGGGGACACCCAGCAACTCTAAAAACAAGAGCTGTCAAAGGGTGAATGAGAACGTGGTGCCAACGGCTATCCAAACCAAAAGTAGTACGATCAGAGTAATTAATTCTCACATAAATCCATAAATGAAGTAGATGGAGCTCTTTAGCTTTGGATGGCAATCCATTTAGACAAGGAAAAGTCTGTTATAAAACATTATGTTAAGTTATTCACATTACAAAATAATCGTTTTTCGGGTGTTGAATTTTTATTTTTTATTTTTATTTTTATTTTTTGTGTGTATTCTTCAGGATTTGATCTTTCTAGAAATATAAAAATTTAGTGACTGGAAAATATTATTCTTCAAATGACTAACCTTACATTCTGAATTGATAAAAAAACTGTTTTTTCAATTTAAAAAAAAAAGCTATTCATTATAAAATTAAGTCATTAATGAACGATTTGATGAAACATTCATTAAAATTGGAACACTTCCCTGATTTTCGTAATAGTTTAAAAAAATTTTTAATTCAATTTTTGGCTGATTTCTGAAAACGGTCAGAAAATTAAAACGGAAAGTTTTTGGTGATCCCCAATAACAGTTTGACTACAGTCTATGAATTAACATTTTGCGAATTGGGTTACGGTTTTAGGGGATTAAGGTTGTTTTTAATTACGTATTGCTTAAAAAAATAAACAACAAAAAACACAAATTACTATACATTTAATGTTGAAAAATATTTTTTTAAACTAAGTTTAATTGAAATTATACATTGCAATACTAACACAAACAACTGTCTCAATAATAGATTCAATAATTAA
Organism: Doryteuthis pealeii; assembly: GCA_023376005.1. Classification (NCBI taxonomy): domain Eukaryota; kingdom Metazoa; phylum Mollusca; class Cephalopoda; order Myopsida; family Loliginidae; genus Doryteuthis; species Doryteuthis pealeii. The sequence continues at coordinate 29,108,541 of CM042181.1, forward strand.
TTTCAATGGTTAATTAAATGTATAGTAATTTAGGTTTTTTGTTGTTGTTTTTTAAAGCAATACGTAATTAAAAACAACTTTAATCCCCTAAAACCGTAACCTAATTCGCAAAATGTTAATTCATAGACTGTAGTTAAACTGTCATTGGGTACCACCAAAAAACTTTCCGTTTTAATTTTCCGACCTAAATCAAAAGTCAGCCCAATTTTTTATTACCTTCTTTTGTAATTTCTGAACATACCTAGATTAAATTATAGAATTTGCCAACCAGTACGTTTTTATAACAGTCTTACAATACTTCAGTGAAAGACAGTCAATACGCTTCAAACTATAATGATTGGTTCATCATATTTGATATCCCTATGTTCATATATAATATCCCAATGTGTGTATTTAACATTAATATGTAAATATTCAACATGACAATATACGTATATCACTCCACTATGTACGTATTTAAAATCTATTTAACATCACTATCTATACATTCAACATCACTATGTGTGTATTTAAAATCCCTATGTCTAATTAACATCCCTATGTAAGTATATATATGTATGCTCCTTTTCACGCATCTGCGTATATGAAGTAATAAAAGACGAAATTCTATTGTAAATAAATATTTACTAAATTGAAAAGGATAATTATTTTTTTCGTTAGTTTTTGTTCCGCGCATTGATCCCCGCGCAAATTTCTTGGTAAGTTTTTATTTTTTATTTTTATTTATTTATCTATTTGTATGAAAATAAATTTTACATTTTTGGAAAGATAATACAATGACGGAACATATGTAAAAAGAAAAAACGATAAATCGATACTGTACAGTTTTGGTAGTAGGACGTTTTAACATTTGAAATTTAAGTCTTGTAAATAAGAAAAAATATTTATCCTTTTTTTTTTCTAAATCGTTACCTTATTTTCTAAGGAATTTTATATTAAAAGTTCCAGTTGTCTATTTTTATTTTTATTTTTAAGTGATTTTTTAGAATTTATGAAATGTAAAATAAATACTCCTGTTCATTGTATAGAAAAATCATATTTATTTGATTAAAGAAAATATTGTATGAAAAATATGTAGCTAAAAAATAATGAGAAAACATAGTACGGTTTTTATTTTTTAAAATATTGAAAATAATGTTTGAATCAAGAAGTGTCGTCTTTTTAATAAAATTAAAGATTAGGAGATTAAAAGGGACATACTATTCTATTCACGTTTGAACAGTTGCTGCTGGGAATAATTTCAAATAAGTTCAAATCCGTGTAACTATACTAACTAAACAATGGTCAAATTAATATTTTTAAAATTAGTATTTCATTCTCCTAACTTAAATATATATATCTATACTTTATCAGAAATGCATCGAAAAAAGAAATTGTCTTGCTTTTTATAATATATCTGATAGAATTTTATTGTAAATAGTTTTTAACATTCTAATTTTGTTTTTCCCAGCTCTTTTTATTTTCAATGATATTAAGAGTCAACGAAGGCATCAACGAAATGGTAATATTAGTAATTTGTTTTTGTTTAAGATTAAACATTATTACATGTATGATTCACTATAGAAAATTACTTGGGTCTAATTGTTCGCGTCAAGATGCGATAACTATGTCAACAAAGATTAAGAAATTATCGCAAATTTATTTAAGATGTAACGTTATATGTAACAGAAATTTGATTTTTCTTTTTTTTTTTAACACATAAACTTGGAATTGTTCTTTATATTAAACATAAAAGAAATCATTAAAAAGATAATTTTCCATTTTTTATTGACGTTTCAAAATATTTTTTAAACAATTATGAAAAGTCCGCAACTTGGGCTTACCTAGTATATGATATATATCAAAATGCGTATGGTTTGCAAAAGAAAAAATAGACGAGAAGGTTTTGATTAATTTCGTTTATTTAAAATAAACGAAAGCTGGAATTGTTGAGATGGTAATTCCTTTTCGCTGCTTGATGAAATGAGGGCAGTGGGGGGTTGAAAGTCAGTTCTGGCTCTGCGGGACGTGAGTTTTGGCAAGGCCCTCTAAGATATCAGAAGGCCTGTTCATTGGATGTGTGACGTCACAAAAGTAGGCCTTCTTCGAGCCTTCGAAATAGATATCGTTGTCAAACTCGTAAAGACAGTAAATAAACAAAACAATATGTTACGTTTCATTAAACTTTAATAACTGAAATTCGTTCATAATTTTATTTATTTCAAATTTGAAAACAATTTTTATAAATTATAACAAACATTGTTTTGATTTGCATGCTTTTTATTTTAATTTTAAAAAACCTGTAAAGGCAGCGTTGAGGTACACAAAAAAACACATACCGTTACATTAAACTTTAATAACTGAAATTCGTTGATATTATTATTTTTTTAAAATTGAAAACAATCTTTTATAAATGATAATCAGCATTGTTTTGATTTACATGTTTTTTTATTTTAATTTAAAAAACTGTAAACTGAATTATGAATAAATGAACAATCAATTATTAGATAAACAGATAAACAAATTACAATAAATGTAAATAAATATATTAAATATAAATTTGATAAAGTTTAGATAAATTATAATCAGCATTGTTTTGATTTGCTTTTTTTTCAATTTTAATGATTATTCTGTAAATTTACAATGTTGTAATTATCAAGTGATTACAGGAACAACTAAATTATGAATAAAAGAACAATCAATTATTAGATAAACTGATAAACAAATTACAAGTAAATGGTGAATAAATATTGTTGATTAAATGGTAAGCTCAATTTTAAAACTGATAGCATTCTAATTTTTTGTTCACACTCAAGCACTTGCCATATTGAGATATTATACTGATCACCACTAAGTCGCCAATATTGACCAAACCTTGCCTCAATGTGATCAGTTTGAAATTTGCCAGGTAATATGGATAGCATTTCCAATTCTTCCATGCAATACTTAGTCAGTTCTAGAAATGCATAGGTTGTATGATGCAAAGCAGTGAAAATTTCCTTGTTAATTTGCCATTTTTTCTAGAAATGCTATTCCAAGATTCTAACCAGTCACAGAATACAGAGAGAAATCTAAAACTTTCTTCATTTACTCTAAGTGAATTACAGTATTTATGTCTAAGCCGACAACCTTTATATGGTGTTTTTACATTAATTATTGTCTACCAAATATAAAATATGTTTATATATTCTGCAACTTCTGCAAAATTAGGCAAACATTCCTGTTTTCCTAATGTCAATCATCCCTGAATAGTGTACTCATTGAAAATTTGCAGAACTAAATTAACAAGCCTTTCAAGACTAGTAGGAGAAAGAGCTTCTGAGATCAATTTATAACAATATTTCAAAATTGACAGAGATTCCAGGGCATGAAGTTTCTGTAATGTAACAAAATGGGGCACTTTGGATACTATTTAATTCATGATTTCCATTTTGACAACATTTTGGAAACAGCATGCATTTAGTTGCATCTTTTTGACTAAGCCAATTGTTTTTAATGCATTTTAATATATGTAGTCGAATAGGAAGAAAAGAGGCTGAGACATAACAAATGCGTGTGGATATACAATGAAAAGCTTTTTTTTTATAAGAATTTATTTCATTTTTATTGTTATTAGAATCATTATTAGAATAATTTAATTATTAGAATCATTATTATTGCTATTAGAATCATTATTATTACTATTATTATTAGAATCATTATTACTATTATTATTAGAATTATTTCATTATTATTAGAAGCATTATTATTGCTATTAGAATCATTATTATTACTATTATTATTATTAGAATCATTATTATTACTATTATTATTATTAGAATTATTTCATTATTATTAGAATCATTATTATTATTATTGTAATTAGAATTTTTTCATTTTCATTATTATTAGAATCATTATTACTATTAGAATGATTATTATTATATTATTATTATTACTATTAGAATGATTTCTTTTATTATTATAATTATTATTATTATTATTAGAATGATTTCCTTATTATATAATTATTATTATTATTAGAATGATTTCCTATTATTATTATTATTATTATTATTATTATTATTATTATTATTAGAATGATTATTATTATTATTATTATTATTATTATTATTATTATTATTATTATTATTATTATTATTATTATTATTAGAATTATTATTTATTATTATTATTATTATTATTATTATTATTATTATTATTATTATTATTATTAGAATCATTATTATTATTACTACTATTATTATAATAATCTTAATATTACTTTTATTATAATTATCTTATTACTATTATTGCTACTATTACTATTATCAGAATTATTCTATAATAATAATAATGATGATAATAAAGATAACAATAATAATAATGTTAACAATAACAATAACAACAACAAAACGATAATAATAATAATAATAATAATAATAGTAATAATAATAATAATAATAATAATAATAATAATAATAATAATAATAATAATAATAATAATAATAATAATAATTAATAGGCTATACTTGCAAATCGTCGTCAAAATTAAAACAGAAAATTTTGAGGACGATTTGCAACACATCAAACTAAATTTTGAAATTAAAATCTAAAAAATCCAATTCAAAATACTTGACTTTTTTTTGGTAAGTCAGGTTAGTAATTGTTTTATTCATAAATAAATAAAAATCTTTTCTATTTTTTCAATTTATTTATTTACTTTTTTTATTTCATCGTTATTATTTTTTTTCCTACTCGACTTTATTTTTGGTAAGTCAGGTTCTGGGGTTAATAGTTATTTTATTTTCTAAACTGCACATAAATATTTTAGTTCAGAAAATATTTCAAGATTCGTTAAATAAATGAAAACAATTACCAAAAAAAAAAGTCAAGTATTTTGAATCGGATTTTTAAAACTAATTTTAATTTCAAAATTTAGTTTGATGTGTTGCAAATCGTCGTCAAAATTTTCTGTTTTAATTTTGACGACAATTTGCAAGTTTCGCACAATAACAATAATATCCCCTTTCTTATTTGAATGAATTTATCGATATAAATTCATTCAAATAATAAAAAAAATAACCTGTGCTTATTAGACATCAGACAAATATTAATTTTCTCACTTTTAAGAGTAATCAAAACAATTGGGGTCAATTTTATTTTAAAAACTCATTTATTTATGAATAAAACTATTCAAAAATATTGTTATGAATATCAGTAGGTACCACCAGACCGTTTAGGTCATCTTGAATAAAACGGAAATAGATATTTCCGAACTTTGTTTATCAAAAATCTCGTTAAAAAAAGATCGTACAGGGTTGTTACAAAGAAAAATAGTTAATTCAAAGATCAAATTATCCGATTGGGAAAAATTACATCGTTATCTTAAAAAATAAACAAACCTATCCATATTACGTGCGAAAGGGTAATTTTCAGGCCGCGATTTAGAGAGAAAGAAATACATATTATTACCCTCTTACAGTTATGCATCTAAGTACGGATGGGTGTAACGGACAAACTTTTTTAGCCAAATTTTTTCTATTAATATGAATAAAATCTTTAAAAACTTTAATATTACAATTTAAAATGAATAAAATCTTTAAAAACTTTAATATTACAATTTACTATGAATAAAAACTTGAAAAACTTTAATCTTAAAATTTCGCAGTGAAATTGACGTTAAAAAATGTCTTCGGTTTTAGTATTAAAATCGAAAATAAAATGAAAATTTGAATATTTTTTCTAAGAGAAAAACTGATAAAACAATCATTCAATATATTATTTTTATTCTAATTGGTCGTAAAAGTTAAATAAAATATTTTTTTACGCTCAGAAAAACAAACTTTAGTTACCGAGAAGCGTCTCGTCATATGTCAGTTTTGCTCTTCCGTACATTCTAAGAATCACACATTACTATTCAACAATAAAAATTACAAATTCTTTTAAAAATATTAATCGAGCACGGATCGGACCAACTTTTAGTTCACCTGAATTCTAAAATTCATGTTTTTAAATATCCGTGAAAATTTTGATTTTTTTCCACAGGAAAAAAAAAAAATTAATTTATTTCACGCAGAAAATAAAAATATTTAATCACACAAAAGATTGAAAATCTCGTAAAAATTAATTTCTTAAAAAATTTTTTTTTTTACAATTAATAGAATATAAGTACATACCAATTACATAGAAAAAAAAAAGTTTTCAAATATTAATATTATGACATTTTTTGCACTTTTTTATTTCCGATTTCATTATTTTTTCCTAAAAAAACTATAATTCGGTACGTTATACAATTTCATTGATATAGTTATTCAGACTCTTATCTTTATAGAAAAAAAGTACCAAATTTTTTCCACATCATTTTTTTATTTCATAAAATAAAATAGGGGGGTGATAGACATCGTAAAAAATATTTCCCCTAATATATTTAGAAAAAAACTATTTCAGATGTATTTACATCCAATGGTAAACATTTATGGATATTTTCGTGAAAATCGGACCATTAATTGATTTTCATAGAATTTTTAAAAAATCCTCTATCGTAACTTGTTTTTAGCTACGTTAAATTTCAGTTGATTTAACAGTGAAAAAATGAAAACATTGTTTTTCAATCATAATTTTCATTATTTTCATATGCTGATAAAAATTTTTAAAAATCATCAGGAGTTTATTTAATGTTTTTTCTTTCGAATGGAAAACACTTTTCAAGAAAATATTAATTTTTCTGCAAGTTTCATTGTGTTAAATGTAGGGGGGGTAAATTGCACAGGGTCAAATTGGTGGTACCTAAATATCAGAATTATTTTTTTATGTTTATAAAAAATATTTCTTTAGGAATTTAATGAATTAATATCGAGAATTTCTTTATAGTTTAATAAACTATAAAGAAATTCTCGATATTAATTCATTTAAAAAATAAACTAAGTTTATTTTTTAAATATGAGTTTTAAACACGCTGTCTTATAAATGTAAAAACATTTTATCTTTATAAGACAGCGCGTTCATTATCTTAAACACGATTTTGTGAATTACAAAGACTTGAAAATATTTTAATTATTAAAGTTTCAATCAAATTTACTTAGTTTTAATACAAAAAAATAACTTACCTACTATTTTTTAAAGTTTTGTCTTCATAGTATAGATCCATTTTTCATATAATTCTTTCTCTTTTGTAAACGAAAAAACAAACACTAAACTGTGTGGCATCTATATAAATTCCATTAAAAAAAGGGACCAAATACTTAAAAAGGCATTTTTGTTTATAAAATAAAATTAATTAATTGAATATTTAAAAGAAAAAGTCGTTGAATATTTAAAAACACTTCGGTGAACTCGCGGACATTTAGAAGGTAATGAATCGGCCGGCGCCTTCTTCCTTGGGACTACTTATACTGACGTCACACATGAGTCGGACTTCAGTGAATAGGCCTGTGTATATCTTAGAAGGCGCTGGTTTTGGTGTAGGTATAGTATGGCGGTTCCTTTATCTCGGCCTGGTGTGTCTCGGCTCTGGCGGCCTGTCGTTAATTGATTTTTTTTTTACTTTAAGTCGGCTTGTATATATAGCAAGTGATAGGATCGAGAATGCCTTTGAAGGGTTTTGGGGGGAAGATTTTTTTATTAAACATTAAATAGGGGACATTTTTAATTGTTTATAAAAATTTTTTTCGACCGGAAGTTTTGCTGGAGCCTATGCGTAGAACATTTGTTTTTTGTTCATTTCACTTTCGCTGCCATGGGTTAGTTGACTTCTGATTTAGGTCGGAAAATTAAAACGGAAAGTTTTTTGGTGATCCCCAATGACAGTTTAACTACAGTCTATGAATTAACATTTTGCGAATTGGGTTACGGTTTTAGGGGATTAAAGTTGTTTTTAATTACGTATTGCTTAAAAAAATCAAATAACTATACATTTGATTAACCATTGAAATTAATTATTGAATCTATTATTGAGACAGTTGTTTGTGTTAGTATTGCAAAGTATAATTTCAATTAAACTTAGTTTTAAAAAATATTTTTCAACATTAAATGTATAGTAATTTGTTTTTTTTTTGTTTATTTTTTACGCAATACGTAATTAAAAGCAACCTAAAAACACAAAATGTTAATTAATAGACTGTAGTTAAACTGTCATTGGGGACCACCAAAAAACTTCCCGTTTTCATTTTCCGACCTAAATCAGAAGTCAGCCCTTTAACCTTGGTTTAGTAAACTAGTCTAGGAGAAAGAAAACTCTGAAGTCAAATCTGTTAAACTCCACTTAAGAAATTGACCTTGTATTGCATCCTACTCTTGTGGAGGGGTTAGTAAATACATATACATAGGTATGGACAAAAAGGCAAATTAGAGGGAGATAACTCATGAAAAAAACTCATTAGAAAACATAGTTTACAATTAGGGCAAAGTTATGGAAGCTTAGATGTGTTAAAATTTCCTACAAAAAACTTACACGGCATAGCGGAAACACGTAAAAAATAACAAGGATACGCGTTCTAAAACAGTTGTTGTCCCCAGAGTGAAAATCCAGCGTTTTGTTTTAAAAAGAGAAATAACTTATATCACTGTAATCTTCCACGAATGAAAAAGAATAATCGTTAGTTATAATTTTTGAATATATAAAAATCTCGGAAAAATTGCGCATTTTTAAACATACATTTTTAGTATTATTCTGACTATTGTCCCCATCTTCATTGTTATCTGTTTCGGCCGATATGCCCTCCGGCCTTCTTCAGGTATTTCTTGTCGGACTCGGGAAGAAGGTTCCCGAGCCCGAGAAAGTTCCGACAAGAAATACCGGAAGTTGGCCAGGGGGCATATCAGCCGAAACGTGCAGATAACAATGAAGATGAGGACAATAGTCCGAATAATCCAAATAATACTAATTATCAAGAGAAATAATATATTTTTAGATAGGTTATATCTATAAAAATTAAACTATATATTATTTTATAATTGGTTATATCTATATAAGTAAATCTTGATTGATGGTATAAATATTTTGTACCACATGGTATATTCTGGTATTTAAAATTCACTATTAGATTTTTAAGTGAATAAAAATAGGCCAATTGAATCGGAGAAAATCCTTTTTTTTTTATCAATTCAAAGGAAAATAATGTTTTTCAAACTTCAAAAGAAAAAAAAAATACGCTACAAAAATAACTTGAATTAACTCGTTTCGGGTGTTGGTTTCTTTTTCATTTTAATTTTTTTAATGTGGTTGTCTGGTTTTTGCTTTTCTAGAAATGTAAAAAAATAAAATAAAATAGGGCTGGACTTTTAAAATCTGAATTGATTTAAAAAACATTAAAAATTTTTTTAAATAGAATAAGCTATTCAATATATATATATATATATATATATATATATATATATATATATATATATATAGGAGTGGGCTTAGTATGTGAGGAATCTAGTTGATGTGTTGTTATATTCAATTTTTCCCTCTATTCTCAACCACATTTTGTCGGATTTATTCAATTCTCCACTCCTCCTATATATATATATATATATATATATATATATATATGATAAGTTGTAAACAAGGTATGTTTGGAATGGCTTTTTTCTGCCGACAATTTTTGGGAGAATATGTGCTTAATTGGAGTCGTACCTAATTTTGAAAATTAATTAATTAATAATGAATTAGGCGGGAATGCCTATTTTAAATGTATGGCTAAACAAATCGAGAAAAATCAATCTCTGTATATATATATATATATATATATATATATATATAAAGATTTTTTATATCATCATTTTTATAGTGAGTTCGAAGCATTAATTAAAATGTAATAATATATTTTTGAAGGCGTAATAATGCACATTTATGTTTAAAAAACATATTTTTTTTTTTTTTTTTTTTTTCCTTTTATGAGTCCTAAATATTTTCAAGCAAATGCTCATCTTCAGAGGATTGAAAGATTTTTTCATAATTTTCATCTGTATTTGATAAATTCAACTGTGATGCTGGTCCGTTGAATGTCTGATCGTAACTGCGAAATTTCATAATTTTCATCTGTATTTGATAAATTCAACTGTTATTTATCAAATACAGATGAAAATTATGAAAAAATCTTTCAATCCTCTGAAGATGAGCATTTGCTTGAAAATATTTAGGACTCATAAAAGGAAAAAAAAAAAAAAAAAGAAATAAATATGTTTTTTAAACATAAATGTGCATTATTACGCCTTCAAAAATATATTATTACATTTTAATTAATGCTTCGAACTCACTATAAAAATGATGATATAAAAAATCTTTATTTCAGTGTCCCTGAGCAGGGCCTCATTATTTTATAGTATTATAAAAAAAATTAAAAAAAATTTATATATGAAATAATTTTCAAAACATCCCGCGATTTTTTACGGAGTTTACCGAGCGTAATTACATCTTCGCCGGAAAAAACAAAAAAAAAAAAAATAACTTTCGCAGTTACGATCAGACATTCAACGGACCAGCATCACAGTTGAATTTATCAAATACAGATGAAAATTATGAAAAAATCTTTCAATCCTCTGAAGATGAGCATTTGCTTGAAAATATTTAGGACTCATAAAAGGAAAAAAAAAAATTTAAAAAAATAAATATGTTTTTTAAACATAAATGTGCATTATTACGCCTTCAAAAATATATTATATATATATATATATATATGAGGCTACGTAAAATATTCGTTCTGGTAATTTGGACTGTCCCACCATGGCCGATAAAAACTTTTCCTCTGCTATTGCACAGCACTTATTAAGTAACCCCACATGCGCTTGGGCATACCACCCAGCCATGTTTTCCATCCTCAGTGTTTCCAGCAGTGAACTTCAGCTCCAAGTACATGAGTCTCTGTACATCTCCAGAATCCAGCCAATTCTGTGTACACAAAAACTGTTCCACCAATTGCTTCTTTTTGATACCTCAAGTCTCAACCTTTCGTGTGGTGGAACCAGAAACTTTCAAACCCCTCCGCACGGTTCGTAATTCTTTAATTCCCCCTGTGTAGAGGGGTTCGAAAGTTTCTGGTTCCACCACACGAAAGGTTGAGGCTTGAGGTATCAAAAAGAAGCAATTTCTGGAACAGTTTTTGTGTACACAGAATTGGCTGGATTCTGGAGATGTACAGAGACTCAAGTACATGGAGCTGAAGTTCACTGTTGAAAAGGGGGGGGGGGTTACTTTTTCAACAACAATTCCAACATTCGTTCAAACATCTATCAATGTATTTCTCCGATGAGAATTGATCGAAAAAAGAATTATATCACTTAGATTAAATATCTATTTATAAGGGTACCCTAATTTTCTTTTAAGAAATTTTCCTCTCTCAGGATGTATACGCTTTTACGTAGTCTCATTAAATTTTGTACTTCGAAGAAACTCTTTATATATATATATTGTTGCATACGCCTATCGCTTCAACGCTATACAGCGCTTTCCATCAGAGATACCAAAGAAAATTGAGAGGCATATATGCAAAAACTTGGCAACAAACAACAATAAAACACAATATTATTTTAAAACACAATATTTAATTCAAGTTTGTAGTCTTTGGGAATCATAATACGAACGCCGACAGGCTAGAGTTTATAATGTCATTTTGGTGGAATTTCTTCTTCAAAATCAATTTATAAAGGTTCGTAACGAAAGGAATTTGCACTTATCTTTTTTTTTATGGGTGATTCATTTTCCGTGTTCATGATTATTCCAGGTATTAGTTCTTTATATGGTATTTTCAATTGTGGCAACTTTCTTCTTGGGAGACATTCTTTGTCCTTCCCTCCCCCACGAGATGTTCACTGACCGGGTCTCGAATACTAACTGCTGAAACTGCTAACTGACAATAGGGATCGCTTTCCCTTCCTCCAAATCGTGACGTCACCTGTCTCGATAGGTTTTTGCGTACGTGGGTAAAGCAACGAGTGTAGTATCAGTTTTTCGTTTCCCTCCGCAAGGTCGGCTACGTGCTAATGACGAAGCGAAATTTTTTCTTCTTCCGGTGAGCTTTTAGGGTCACATTTTGGGACTCCCCCCTCTCGGCGTCAGCCAGTCTCTCAGAATTTTCTAGGAGTTTCCAAATTGTTGATAATTTGATTAAACGTAACAATATATATATATATATATATATATATATATATATATATATATATATATATATATAAGAAATATTCTGTCTGTATGCCTGTTTGTACAATGACAGTGTGCACGTCCTTTTATAAAGAAAAATTTGTGGGGACCAACAAAGTTCAGTAAAATTCACACCAAATTTTTGTTCATGAGTGGGTTAAAAAACAATTTAACTGTAATTTTCTTTAAGGAAAGCTAAATAAACATATAGCAAGTGATGTAATGTAATGAATATGCAGATACCTAGGTACACCCTCACTGTAAACTGATTGGATGGTGTCCACCATAAATACTCAATACTGTAGTGGTACAAGCGCCTATTATAAAGACTACCACTATTGCTACGCTGTCTACTACTATTGTTTTTATTTTCCTAGTACCCCACTCGTACCAGGTCAGGCACAGAGGCCCTATTAACGTGGGAACCACTCACAAACCGAAGTTCATGGGATGGCGGGTGAAAAATTGCGTCTATCCCCTCGGCATTTCCCCTCAAGGGGGCGCCTCAGGCACTGGGCAATAAACCCAGCCCTGCTCCCTTAAATCGAGGGGGCAGGTATTGCCTGGGGGATGGCCCCCTGGGATAGACGCTATTATTACAACACAATCGGTCCAGCGGCCGAAGCTCACTGGACCCCCGATCGAAACCGGGGTTTATTGTTACTTCTACTCCGACACACCAGTTTCTACTTGCCTGCGAATATACCTTACCACAACAATAATATATCCCTTACCCCGGAGATATCAGTAAGGGTATATATCAATGATACATTTTTAAAAAGTGATTAAAAATGCTTAAAACAAACTAATACAGGTTAAAACATAATAAAAATCTAATAAAAGACAAATAATTCTTATTTGTTAAATTTATTTATTTCAATTTTATCTTATTTGGGTTTATTTATTATTCAATCCCCACAAATTTGATTTTGTTTACGTTTTAGCTCAGTCGGTAGAGCGTTCGGCTAGGGATCGCAAGGTTCCTGGTTCATACTCAGCGTAGCACAGGGATCTGTGCGGTAAAGTGAGGAGCTGATGATAGGTGTGGCGCTCTACCTTAGACGCTAAAACAATCTCCTTGGGCTAGCGCCAGTGAAAAGGGGATATGCCCCCTCGCTGATTGGTTAATACCGACAATAGGCCGCCCCGACCACAACTTTTATATCTTTTAATACGGTCTTTCTATTTTGTTCGTACGGATGATTTATTTTGTAAGTAAAAAAACAAACAAAAAAAAACACAAAAAATAAAAAAGAACGATAAAATAAGGTACAATATTGATCTGCAAGGCATTTTTTGTTATTTTATTCGGTACTATTCACAGAGTTCCGTCTTCCGTCTTAAAAAAACGCTGGGCGGTGATAGCTCAAAAAACAAACCTACCTATGAATACTTCATAGCTGAAGTGGTACCGCTGAAGAGGGACGGCAATGATCTGTTTAGATTATGCTATTGCTATGTATCTATGTAAGTATGTTCCGATGAAACAAAGAAAATAAAACAATTAACGACAAAGTAAATACATATACAGATTAAATATCACCAGTTTCTGCTTTTTGTGCTAAAATTATGAAAATTTGATTTATATTCCAAGATATTTAAAAATTCAAATATACAATAAACAATGGGGCAATAAACCCAGCCCTACGCTATTAATTTAACCTCTGGCAAGTCCAGTGGCAGAAGCTCACTGGACCCCGGAATTGGGTCAAATTGTTGGTGGTTTATTTCTTTTTATGTCAGGGGAAATGTAGAAAATATGTGTCAGGTTGTAGAATGGCATTCAGAGTCTCTCGTTAGTAGTGGTCCCTCTTGAAGTGACCGCCCTGTCGGCTGGGGCGTTAGAATGTACCGACTGCACCTCTGCAGATGGGTAAGACTCCCCCAATGGGGCCACCTGTTGGCCGTGGGTGGCGACCCGTGATGCTTAAGGATAGAGCCCAGGTGGATGAGCAGTTCATAACATGCAATACTCCACTTTGGCTCTATCTTTGGCTAGACGGGCGGTCGGAGAAGCCCCCTCCGATCAATCGGCTAGTCACGTCAAGCTCTAGCACCTATATGATTTTCCCAACCCTATTGCCCTTATGGCAAGCCCCAACCCCTTTTTTATCATATGGGTGCTAGAAGGCGGTGGCTGCGGGTCTACATGTCCTGGGAATGACGTTAAACTCTATCTGATGGTGAGTTCCAGTTTTGGAGGTTTGGGGAATGTGGAGCACCCCTTCATCACCATTGCTCCCTGGTCCACTCTGACCCGGAGTGGTAGTACCTGTTAGGGTCCCATCTATGGGTTAAATAGAAAAATGTATTTATAAAAAAAATTGTATTATCCATTAAGAATTGATTTATTTCAAAACTTTATCGGCATTAAATGACCCACTGAGGTTGATATGCCGTAAAACAAAACAAACCAAACCAAATCTTGAAGTAATAGGAGTTAATTCATTTTTTGTTTTGTTTGTTTTTTGGGTAATTTATGAGGAAGTGCGTGCCAGTCCCCTGCCTCCGAAATTGCTGCCCGGTAACTTTCAAATAACAACCCCAACTATTGCCACCACAGCGGTGTTACTTGAAAGAAAACAACCAACTCAAATAACAACCCCAACTATCGGCGCTACAGCGATGTTACTTGAAAGAAAACAACCAACTTAGGGCGTTAAATGTATTTGAGGGGGCGGGGGCTCTTTTTTGTCTTAATTCTTGTTTATTTTTTTTTCCATTCGAAAGAAAAAAACATTAAACCTATTTTTGTCGTAATTCTTATTTTTCTTTTTTTGTCGTAATTCTTATTATCGTAATTTGTCGTAATTCTTGTTTATTTATAGAAATTTGTCATATTTCTTGTTTAGATAGTTTTGAACAGATTGAGATCGATAAATATTTTCGACAAGTAAATAGATAGATAGATAAACAAAACGATATAGATAGTTGGTTGTTTTCTTTCAAATAACATCGCTGTGGCGCCGATAGTTGGGGTTGTTATTTGAGTTGGTTGTTTTCTTTCAAGTAACACCGCTGTGGCGGCAATAGTTGGGGTTGTTATTTGAAAGTTCACCGGGCAGCAATTTCGGAAGGCAGGGGACCGGGACGCACTTCCTCATAAATTACCGTTTTTTGTTTTCGCGGGGTAATGTGGAAAAAGAATAAAGCAGTTATTTACTTACGTCTTTTCTTTTTCATTGAACTGAGTTCGTTTGTTTTTGTTTTTTGTTTCTTTTTTTTTTTTTTACAACAAACTATTCTGTATGGGTAATTTTCATCTTTAGTTGGATAAATTCCTAGCAAATAAGGCAATTAGAGTAACCTCCCTTGTAGCCATTTTGAAAGTCTCGATGCGAAAATAAACAAATCTTAGAAACTTTTTCGAAAACAATACAACTGCATATTTTAACACAAAAATATCATTAAATGTGTTCTTAATAACAATTAAGTTCATTTCAGATAATTTTCTGCTCGTAATTTAGCCAACTGTCTTTCACTTTGAAACAAGACGGTAGCCATTTTGAAAGTCACCGTGCGAAATACACAAATCTTAGAAACTTTTCGAAAATAATACAACTGCATACAACAAAAATATCATAAAATGTGTTCTTAATAACAATTAAGTTCATTTCAGATAATGCGCACGCACAATTTTATGCTAGGAATTTAGCCAAGTAAAGGAGAAAATTACCTCTGTATGTATGGGGTAATAAATGGTTTAGGTGTTTTAAGATTTAACTGTTGCTAGATATTCTTATTGCGTGTTCTTAGGGTTTTACTTTTAACCCTATCTCATTTGGTAGTCGCGCTGAAAAGGGAGGAATTCAAGGAACGAAAAAGAAAGAGACAAAGGCAGAAGGTGGTTTTATGACTTAGGCCTTATTCACCGGCCATAGTTGTGTGCGAGGGGATATCCTCCTGGCCGTGGTAGCGACTTCACACAGTTAAGGCCTAAACTCGAATGACCGTGGGATTATCTTCGGGGCTAGGAAGTTGGTCTTTTTTTCTCGCACATGCGCGGAGGGTTCTTCCGGGGAAGGCTCAGTGTTAGCAAGTGATCTTTTTTTGTTAATCAATACTAGGTCTATTATTATTATTATTATTATTATTATTAGCAAATATAAGAACCCTTCGGGTGCAAGTATTTAGGTTTTGATGTAATAAAATATATCAAATTAGAAACTATTTAGAAAATAATAAACTGAGGGGGTATAATCGAAAAATAGAACAGCTTTAAATCTAACTATTCCATCATTTTCCCTCACTCCCGTATTTCATTTTTCCTAATTTATCTATTTAGTTAGATTATGAAGTATTTAATAAAATTACAGTTCTTTCATCTTGTTTATAGATTTCTTTTAAGATTTATCTCCGAGATTTTTGCCCAGATTCGTTAAAGAAAACCAAACAATTAGAAATCAATAATACTAAGCATATATTTATTAAAATCCAATTCTTAATATCAATATGCAAATTAGCCTTCTCGTTCATACTGTAAACCGCTATTTTGTTGAATATATAAATATACTTGCATGTTATTAGTATGTAGATCCAACAGTATTTATAAGGTATAACAATTATATCAATAATTGGTTTTAAATAAAAATAAATTCATGGTGAATGTGACGTCAATAACTAAGGGAATTGGGACTTGTGTAGTGGTTTAGTTTCGGTTACAGACGGACAAACACACAATCTCCATTATAATAAGATTATTATTATTACACTAAAGCTGAGCGAATCAATGTTTATCTCCGAAAGACTTTTCCTATTTAGTTTAATGACACAAAATTCATATAAAACATATTCCTTAGTTCTAGGATTGGGTAATGTTTGAAAAATTCATTTTAATTGGTTCTAATTAGTCGTAATTGGCAATTAAGTGAAAAACCGACCCTTCTCTTACTTTACATTCAGTCTGTCACTTTCCCCCTCTCTGTGTATATCTTGATTACCTCCGCGTTATATATGTTAGTTTCTCTGTGAGTGTAAAGAGAATGATTTAGAGAGAGCGAAATGTATTTGTATGTTACGTTTCATAAGCAGCTAGCCAGGCTAACATCTTGGCTCTTAATGAATTTAAATTAGGTCAACATTCCCTTTCTTAGAAATCTTGCAAAATAATTTTAATGTTTGTTTCTTTTTAAATTCTCTAGCCGTATTCATTAAAAACAAAAATGATTCGTTTTGCAAACTCACTTTTCCCAAATCCCAATTATGTACTCAGAGCTCCATGGGTGACCCAACGGGTCAGGTTTTGTTTAGTATATATATATATATACATATATATATATATATAGAGAGAGAGAGAGAGAGACAGAGAGACAGAGACAGAGAGAGAGATACAGACAGACAGACAGACACACACACACACAGAGAAAGAGAGAGAGAGAGAGAGAGAGACAGACAGAGAGACAGACAGACAGACAGAGACACAGAGAGACACAGACGAGAGAGAGAGAGAGAGAGAGAGAGACAGACAGACAGACAGACAGACAGAGACGGAGACACAGAGACAGAGAGAGAGAGAGAGACAGACAGACAGACACAGAGAGACACAGAGAGACATGCACACACACACAGAGAGAGAGAGAGAGAGAGAGAGAGAGAGAGAGAGAGAGAGAGAGAGAGAGTTAATGTTCCTATGATTTAGGGATATAAGATACACTAACTATAAAGTAAAATTAAACGTAAAGTTTAGTAAAGTAAAGTAAAAAAGAATTGTTGCGTGATTCTTTTGCCATAAAATAAACGTAAAATTACTGAATAATTAATGTGATTTTAAGTGGTGTCATTTTATGACAGATTTTATTGGTGGATTCCACTGAAGTGTCAGTGACAACAAGTCTCTTCATGTTACCAGGACTCTCCTAAGTATTCAAGTGTTTAAGTGGATTTATAACAGATTTTATTGGTGGATTCCCACTGAAGTGTCAGTGACAGCAAGTCTCTTCATGTTACCAGGACTCTCCTAAGTATTCAAGTGTTTAAGTGGATTTATAACAGATTTTATTGGTGGATTCCTGCTGAAGTGTCAGTGACAGCAAGTCTCTTCATGTTACCAGGACTCTCCTAAGTATTCAAGTGTTTAAGTGGATTTATAACAGATTTTATTGGTGGATTCCTGCTGAAGTGTCAGTGATAGCAAGTCTCTTCATGTGACCAGGACTCTCCTAAATATTCAAGCTGATCTTAACGGTGGTGTCGATTCTTATTCTAATCTCCAATTCATTCAATCTCCTTTTAAAAACCAAGGGTACCAATTGTCACCCTCATAGCGCTAATACCCTTGGGAAAGGTATGAATTCTACTCTCCCTCCAGCTATGGATAAATAGTAGGGCAGACTGGGCTTTTATCCTTGGTTAGGCAACCGTTCTATGAGAAGGAAAACTCTGAATTTAAACCTGTTGAACTCCGCTTAAGAAATTGACCTTGTGTCACATCCTGCTCGTGCGGGGGAAGTTTTCTTACACAATTCCTGAGAGATCACCTTTCCTACCCTGTCATCCCTACTTTTGTATTACTTTTGTGTCAGTTTGCTGCATTCACTTATGAGGATTGTCAATTTTTTCTTCGATATAATTAGTCATGGCATTATTATTTTTTTCTTCCTGGTTAGTACAATTTTTTATCGAATCATTAACCAAGACCTAGAGTGAGGGAAAATTTATGAATATACGCACCCTGTTTGCATAGTTTAGTGACACTTTACATTTATATTGTTCATATTTTCTTT
>CM042181.1:29132341-29164841 GCA_023376005.1 Doryteuthis pealeii
CTGGTATTTTTAAACTATTAAGTACATAGGTTTTTTATGTATTTTACGGTCACAGAGATATCAAATTTCCGGGGAAACGATCATTGCTTTTATGCTTAGTAGTGAGAGTTAATTTAAATTACCAATTAGAGAGCTCATACCAAATTTATGGGAGCATATATATATATATATATATATATATATATATATATATATATATATCATTGCTTTTATGCTTAGTTGTGAGAGTTAATTTAATTACCAATTAGAGAGCTCATACCAAATTTATGGGAGCATATATATATATATATATATATATATATATAATATATATATATATCATTGCTTTTATGCTTAGTTGTGAGAGTTAATTTAAATTACCAATTAGAGAGCTCATACCAAATTTATGGGAGCATATATATATATATATATATATATATATATATATATATATATCATTGCTTTTATGCTTAGTTGTGAGATTAATTTAAATTACCAATTAGAGAGCTCATACCAAATTTATGGGAGCATATATATATATATATATATATATATATATATATTATTGCTTTTAGCTTAGTTGTGAGAGTTAATTTAAATTACCAATTAGAGAGCTCATACCAAATTTATGGAGCATATATTATATATATATATATATATATATATATATCATTGCTTTTATGCTTAGTTGTGAGAGTTAATTTTAAATTACCAATTAGAGAGCTCATACCAAATTTATGGGAGCATATCATATATATTATATATATATATATATATATATATCATTGCTTTTATGCTTAGTTTGTGAGAGTTAATTTAAATTACAATTAGAGAGCTCATACCAAATTTATGGGAGCATATATATATATATATATATATATATATATATATATATAATATATATATTAATAATAAGTAAAGTAGTCGACGGGGCGGCCTAAGTGTATCGGCCAGTCAACAATATTTCAATAGCGTAGACCCAAGGAGACTGTTTTAGCATCTCAGGTGGAGCGACACACCTACCATCAGCTCCTTACTTCACCGCACAGATCCCTGTGCTACTCATATGCTGAAGTTGGCGAGGACGGGATCCGAACCTATGTACTTAATAGTTTAAAAACACAAATACCCGCTACGGCTGTCAGTGGACGAGGGGATAAGATATCGGGCTTACCATACGGTCAGTCTGAGTTCGATACTAGCCAATATATATTTGTGTCTAGCCACACTGAAGAGGCGTGAAACGCCGAAACATGTGTCTATGGATGACTATGGTTTTCTAACCGAACGCTCTACGACTGAGCTAACCCGATATATATACTTTGGGCATTGTTTTATTTTTATAGTTTCCTCTGGATATACATACACAAATTGCCCTTTATATATGTATAGATAGATTACTTTTAAAAAGATCTATGTTTTTATTTAATTACATTCCAAACCGATAGAGCATACTGCCGAGATCAATATTAATTTCAAGCTAAGGCTTTAGGAGTGTAAATCATGTGAGAGCAAGTAATTGGACCATATAATCATTAAAAACAAGTATGTGTGTGTGTGTGTGTGTGTTGTGTGTTTGTGTAGGGGGTGCGTCCCTATGGCGTAACTTTAAGGTGAGGCTCCTAAAGTTTGTAGATAAAATTTGTTGTAAACACATTGAGAACAAAGACACACAAACACTGAATAACATATTTTTTGTCTGAGCAAACAGGTTTCTCAACTGAATGTATCCTTTTTTTTTGTTTCTTCTAAAACTTCATCTGCACGACAATGATTTTTATGAAAGACTATTCAATACCTGTCGTTATTTTTTGATTCTTTTTTCTCAGATTCACTTCGATAGAAAAATGCATCCATCCACGTCAAACAGGTCAGACTAACCTTTTTTAATAAGCAGAAACAACATTTTTTGTCGCAAAAACCAGGAAGAAATACATTTTTGTCTTTTAAGTGATAGCTCAATGTAAGGCACTCTCTATTGCTTGCTCGTTGACCAATTATGTTAATGTAATAGAATGTATAGATTTTTCTGATGTCCATGCAGTTTTTAAAACAGAGATCTGGTAATAGTGAATGTATATATATAAATAAGTCATGCCACAGACACATGTTTCGGCGTTTAAGGCTCTTCAGTGTGGCTGACACAACTATCTTTGGCTAGAGTCCGAACTCACACTGACCATGGCAGCCCGATATCTTATCCCTCGTCACTGACAGCCGTAGCGGGGTACTTGTACAGAGAGAAAGATCGTCTTTTTAGCGATAAAAAATAATTTAATAGTAGACTTAATTTTCTTTTCAGAGTGGCTGTATCAGTAAGTAAAGTAAGAAAAGTCGTCGGGGCGGCTTAATATCGTATCAGCCTGACAGCGAGGAGTCTACCTTTTCTGAAGCGCTAGACAAGGATTTTGTCAATTTTAGCGTATGGGGTGGAGCGCCCACCTACCATCAGCTCCTCACATTACCGACAGACCTGTGCTACTCATACGCTGAGTTGGCGAGGGTCGGTATCGAACCAGGAACCTTGTGGCTTCTAGCCGAACTCTCTACCGACTGAGCTAAACGTCCCATAATGTTTTTTTTACGTAGGGAATTTAATGGGGCATCCTGCGAGAACCCACCCATGATTCAGTATAATGGATTATTAAATCTATTAACTTCAAAGAAAAAATTTTATTCGAAAAGAAAAAAGAAAAAAAAATCTTTAAAACATATTAAGCACGTTATTGATTACATGTTATTTTATATATTTTTTATACAATATACTCTATTTTTCATCTATGGAAGCGGATTAATTATTTCAATGGAAAATTGATTGATATACGAGAAAATTGAGTTACGAGCGGAACGAATTAAACTCGTAATTCAAGGTAAGGCTCTACACCCTAGGACGATATAGATAGACTATATGTATCAAGAAAGGAAGGGGGAAGAGGTCTTGCCAATATCGAGGACTGTGTAGAGGCCACAATCCACAACTCGAAGACTACACAAAAAGGAGCAAAGACAGATTACTTATGGCAGCCACAAAGTAGAAATGTGAAATATGGACAAACAGAAAAACAACAAAAACTAGAAACAAAATGGGAAGAAAACAATTATATGGACATTTCAAACGACAATCGGAGAGGTTGTACATGAAAAACATGGACATGATTAAGAAAAGGAAACCTCAAAAGAGAAACTGAATCCTAATAATTGCTGCACAGAATAATGCATAAGTACAAACTATATCAAGCAAAAATTGTACTATGCGAATGTAGCAAACTAGCACAACGGGAGTACAAAACTAAGCACGACTGGGTTGGAAAGGTGATCCCACTGGGAATTATGCAAAAAATTTAATTTTGACCATACAACAAAATGGTATATTGCATAAACCAGAATCTGTTTCTTGAGAACGAAATGCATAAAATTCTCTGGGACGTTGAGATAAAACGGATCACCTTATCCCAGCAAGAAGACGCAAGACTCTAGTGTTGATTAACAAAAAGAAAGAACTTGTCAACTGGTGGGTTTTGGAAGTTAAGCAGATCACAGGTGAAGCTAAAGGAAATGAAAAATGAACAAATACCAGAACCTTGCCAGAGTACTGAAAAAGTTATGGAATATGAAAGTCAAAGTGATATTATTGTAGTTGGTGCACTTGGAACAGTCCCGAAAAAGATTGGGAAAAGTTTGGAAAATCTGGAAATCACAGAGGAAGAATTGAGACACTCAAGATACTGCACTGTTGCAATCTGCCAGAATACTCAGAATAGTCTTGGGTGACCTGAGGAGACTTGTTGCCAACTCAGACTCCAATGAAAGGCATCAAGCTACACTGATGTGAAACTCAAAGGAGTAATAATAATAGAAATGGAGCAACTAGTAAAACGAGGCACGACTGGGTTGAAAAGGTGCTCCACTGGGAAATTTTGGCCATACAACAAATGGATATACATAAACCAGAATCTGTTTTTGAGAATGAAACGCGTAAAATTCTCTGGGTTTTTTGATAAAGACAGATCATCTTTATCTCAGCCAGAAGACAGACCTAGTATTAATTGGGAACAAGACAAGAGAACTTGTCACAGATATATTTTCACGAGCCATGAGCATGTCAGAATCGATATAATGTGTTTTCCATGCAAGATCGATCTTCGATTCCCGACTTGAACACAAAAAAATAAAATGATGCACAATCTTGAATCGGAAAATTGATGAACAACAACTCGTTAATATGTATTCACCGACTGGCGAAACAAAGGAAATGAATATATAATATATATATTTACCAACCCCTCCGCAGAGCAGGATGTGACACAAGGTCATTTTTCTTAGCGGGTTCAACAGATTTTGAATTCAGAGTGTTCTTTCTCCTAGACCGGTTGCCTAACTAAGATTAAAGTGCCCAGTCTGGCCCTAACTATTTAATCCATAGCTGGAGGGAGAGTAGGATTCATTACTTTCACAAGGATATTAGCGCTAGTGAAATGCAATTTCCACATCAGGATTTGAACTCGGGGCACGAGTCATTTTCCTTGACGTTAACCATTACAAACGGCGCTTCTCATGCAATAAATATAAGGTGTTTACATAATTCATGGGTAGTCTATGAATTGTGTAAGTAGGGTAGCTAGATTTTTAAATTGAAATTCAAAAATCGGAGGGAGTTGAAAGGAAGTTACCGTTAGTATTATTGACAGGTGATAACCTCTAATTGATCCTCACACCCGAATCCGCCAATAGAAACGTGTTAAAGAAAATTATGTTTAGTTGCAGTTGTCGAGAGAAGCCAGTAAGAGCGGATGTTAATGTCCTCGCTCTAAAATTGCCGATTCTCACCGCGCGTTCGAGAACCCTTTTGGGCTGGGGTTTTTGGTAATAAAGAATATAGAAAAACACAAGTTAATTATTGATTATTAAAACAAGAGATGAGCAGACAGATGATCCGGAGAAATATTCCCGCCGAAGAAATGCCACCGAACAAGTTAGAAGCAGAAAAGTAAGAACCGCAGTCCATCATCTCATCCTCTCTCTCTCTCTCTCTCTCTCTCTCTCTCTCTGCCATTATCTACCGCATATACAAAGGGTATATAACAAGGGGTTAATTTAGTGGAAGAAAAGCATTCAACATTAATAACGCAATGTATACATAAAATGATAGTGAGAGGTTTAACATCCTTTTACTTAGCTCGATCATGCTGCGGTGAATGTTCGTTGTTTTTATGTTTTTCCTTTTATCTTCTTAACGTAAGACGCAAGTATTTCATTATCCATATCTCTATTTCTATTAATAGGAGATTCACTTCGTTTTTTTCTGTAACAAAAATTCGTCACTGCTTACGTCACATTACCCAAAATCGTCATAACAGAATAAATACAACTCGAAATTTGAAGATGCAACATTGACAGTCTCATTGTTTTTTAAACAAGTTTGATTAATACATGACTGGTATTAAATATCTATATATAGTTTGTTTTATTTTAATACTATTTTAAAGATTACATTTCAAATTGTTTTATCTTTTAATGCCTTTAAGGAATTTGATGATTTTACTTACTTAAGGTACAAACTCGCTGACATTGAATTTTTTTAAACTCATCCCCAGGCATATGTTTCAAAATTTATTATTTTTCATCGCCCGAGGGTGGTTTTTTAAAATTTTGTACTAGTTGGCCAAAGGAGAGAGAAAATTAATGCAATAACAAGGCTCTCCACCTAGAGATGATAGAGATAGATTATATGTGTAAGAAAGGGAGGGGGAAGAGGTCTTGCCAACAAGAGGAATGCGGTAGAAACAACAATCGCAACAACTTGAAGATTACACAAGAAGAGCAAAGATAAACTACTTATGGCGGCCAACAATAGTAGAAGCGATAGATGGACAAACAGAAAAACGACCAAGACTAGAAAACAAAATGGAAAAAAAAACAATTATATGACGCGTCAAACGACAAATAAGAGGTTGCACATGGAAAGACTTGGTTAAAAAAAGGGAAACCCAAAAGAGAAACAGAATCATTAATAATTGCTGCACAGAAAAAAATAATGCCATAAGGGAAACTATATAAAAGCGAAATTGATAAGACCGCACAAAATAGTAAAATGTAGACTTTGTGGTAATAGAGATGAGACTATAAACCATGTACTCTGCGAATGTAGCAAACTAAGCTCAAACGAGAACACAAAACTAGACACGACTGGGTTGGGAAGGTGATCACTGGGAAATTATGCAAAAATTAAATGTTCGAATAGTCCTCATGGAAACATTTATCTTTAATCATCTCGGTGATTAATCGATAGTTCATTATTGGTCATTCTTTGATTATCATCTCTGTGGTAATTCATCATCTCTTGTCAGGAGAAGCATGTTCCTTCTAATCAATTAATAATGGACATTCGGTCTGTAACCAAAACGACGTCACTGGCTTACATCACAATTTACCAAAATCGTTATTACATAGAATAAAGACAATTAATATTAATAAAATAAATAAAATCTTATTTCTTTGAAATCCTTTCCATTGTTATAATAAACTATATATTATTTAAATAAATAAACTATATAAACTATGAAATTAATTGAAAAATTGTATTACGTTAAAATGGAAAAATTATTTTGCGAATTTGTAATCAATTCTAAAATTATTCTTTTTACTCTCGCCTTTTATCAGTATAAAAAATTACCATTTTATCGGAAAAACCGATAGAGAATTACCTTCCCCTATAACACGTCGGTCGCTCCCGAGCTGAGGGCTCACAGAATCTCCGAATTGGCCGTCAAGATCGGATTTTCTGCATCAACACACGGATTGGCAGGGTATCTATATTTGCTGGAATCTAGCCGAATGCCCCACGTTGTGCTAAGATCTCAACGACTAGAAATCTGCTATAGAAACTGATTTCCGAGATTAATGGCGTCCGATTGGTCACACACAAAAAAGAATACGACTCTTTTCTTCTTAAAAAAATCAACAACATTTATATCGAAAATATAAGAATACAAATAATTACTTCTCAAGGTTTGTGGAGTGATGTGCCCGTAAAATACTTCTGGTCTTTCTGCAAAGTATTGGTGCAAAAACAGTTCGTAAGTTGACTAAGTTTTTCAAAATGGTCTTGAGCTGAAGTCAGTTATCTCTCGGCTCTCTAGTATTGGCGTTAATCTTGTCAGCTAGTCAGATTCTCAAGCGATCAACTAACTTCATCTGCCGTTTGGCGCCTCATCTGCCGCATTCGGCCTCTTCTGCTCCTACAAGCCAAAACGTCTGAGTTAAATAATAACTCGACACCGGACAATTTTAATTTCCGGTCGGCATGAAAACTATCGGGAATTTTTCTGCTCCCCCCCAAGAGGGTAACGCCTTGCCCTCTTGTTCAACGACGCACATCAAATTTACTTCCGCGCCACCAATCTGGGTACCCATCTCTTCCGGCCACTTGAATGTGTTTTTTTTAAATACATTCGACCCTTTTTTTAATGTCGATTTCCGAACAAGAGTTTATCTCCATTCTCTCCAGCCATAGGGAAACATAAAACACATAGATTCTCTTTAATATCGCCTGGTTTCTTCTTCATGTTCCGGTAATCTANAAGAAGAGAGAATAATAAACAAGTTCGACGCCACCCTCACATGGACTCACGCCGAGATGCACACACATGTGGATGACTTACACAGAATGCAAGCACACGACAAAGTACGCGCATTATATTCGCTCACGAGTGATGATAGCAATATTATGAGACGAATACCTCTCTTATTTATTACAATAAAATCACATATGATAGACATCTATAGGTGTTGTGCACACTCTCACACGGTCGGAAGGTAGAGACTCACTCTGCCTTACCCGCTTGGGGTTCGGTCTGAACGTGGCCCCACAGATCATGCGATCCGTTGTCAAAGCTGTGATCGAGCAGGTTGAAACCATCAACAGCGCTACCTCGTCATACATCGACGACATATTCGTCAATGAGAGTGTGTGTCTGGCGGCTCATGTGAAGGCGCATCTTGAGCTGTTTGGGCTGACCTGTAAGGATCCAGAGAAACTGAGTAGTGGCGCTCGTGTGTTGGGCTTGTATGTCTGGGAGGAGCACGGTAGACTCCGATGGCGACGCGACGGCGAGTATCCGACGGCTCCTGACGTACTTACACGTCGAAGCATCTTTTCCGTGTGTGGGCGACTGACCGGGAATTTTCCAGTGTGCGGCTGGCTCCGTGTTGCAGCAGCATTCTTGAAACGGAGAGCGAACGCCGTAACAACAGGATGGGATGACGGAATTCAAGACCCTCCACTGCGTCAGATGCTGGAGGAGATTATTGCGAGAACGGCACAAACTGATCCAGCGCACGGTGACTGGTGCGTGAACGGTCGGGATGTCACTGTGTGGGTGGATGCAAGTTCCTTGGCCACCGGCGTGGCCATTGAATATGGCGGAGCCATAATTGAAGACGCAAGCTGGCTACGACCGGTATCCTCAGAGCTTGATGCAATGTCAACCTGGCGCTGCAATGGAAGGCAAGCATGATTCATCTGCGGACGGACTCGGCCTGCGTGCAGTGGTGGATTTCGGACACCCTGTCCGGGAAAACGAGGGTACGGACCAAAGCGGCCTCAGAGATGTTAATAAGACGCCGGCTGAGCACGCTCCATGAATTAGCTGCGGAGTATGGGCTGACAATCGACGTGGCGCTCGTCAAATCTTGCGCAAACCGAGCTGATCCACTCATCAGAGTGCCCCAGCGATGGCTGGATGCAATCCGTAAAGAAACGGAACCCACGGAGCCAGTGTGCGCCGCGTCCATAGAAGAACTGGATCCCGGTCGCATTCGGACAATTCACCGATCTTGTGAACATTCCGGCGTAAAGCGCACACTCTACTTCGCAAGGTTGGTTGGTCCCGAGGTCTCTAAGGCCGCTGTGCGGGAAGTAGTCAGAGACTGCGAGGAGTGTCAATCCATAGATCCGGCTCCCGTAAGGTGGAAGACGGGTAGACTGGACGTACGTGAGAACTGGAGCAGGGTCGGAATGGACGTGACCCACCTTGAAGGTCGGCATTACCTAACGTTGATCGACTGCGGTCCCAGTCGATTTGCCATTTGGAGGCCGTTACTGCGCCAGGACTCTGTCAGCATCATCCGGCAGCTGGAGACTGTATTCTACGAAAGGGGCGGGGGGTGGGGGCGCCTGCCGAATTACTCACGGACAAAGCCACGGCTTTTAGTGGAGAGACGTTCACTAACTTCGCCGAGCGCTGGGGCGTCCGGATGAGATTCCGATGTGCATACGTGCCGTCGGGTAATGGGATCGCAGAGAGATCCCATCGTAGGATCAAGCGCATTGCCACAAGAACACAGTGCTCGGTGATGGAAGCGGTGTACTGGTACAATGTGACTCCCAAGGATGATATAACAGCTTCAACTGCACCAGCTAATGTGATACACACATACACGGCCCGTATAAAGGACATCGATGTTGCATCGCTACCAGAAGACACTGGTCCAGTAGTTATAGAGTGGGTGATATCGTCTGGGTTAAGATCCCACATGGGCGATGTACGACTCAGTTTGGAAAGGGACGGATAACTAATGTCTACAGCCCACATTCGGTCCTTGTCGACGGGACACCCCGCCACATAAAGGATGTTTGTCCTCTGCGTGGGGCAGACGCCACTAGTTGCCGCATCACTTCCTCTGACGATGAAGCGCCGAGGCTGTATAAGGATTTGACGCGGGAGGATTCAGCAGCGTCTGAGAGCGATCACGAGTGTGGCCAGAATGGAGCCAGAGACACATCCGATGATACAACTGAAGACAAAGATACCACCGAGAGAGACACATCCGATGATACAACCGAGGATGAAGATGCCACTGAGCATGTCCTGCATAGACGAAGTAGCAGACTAAAGATACCTGCTCCGCACTGCACTTTGTGTGATCCTCAGATCAGGGAGGAGTGTGGATGTAAAGAAAATAACATACCTCGAAACTCAAAGCGTGCGCGGACGAGTCTGGCTTGCAGGGTTATCGCGGGAAAGAAATATGGCTGCTGTAAGCACTATATTTAACGATGGGCGATCTCGAACCAGCGAGAATGGGATTGCACGTATGCAAATTCTCTCGAGATCGGCCGTGCATATAAGCATACGGCGACGGCCAGTTGGGAGCGTCAAACGATTACGTACGACGACTACGAAAACAGCTGTCAGTAGCATTTTGGCTCTTGCGACGGGTGGACGAGGCATTTCGAGATAGATTTTGATTGTTGGTTGAGCAGAATGCAACCCAGTTGGGAGAACATTATTTCTAGACCTATCATAATGGAGAGTGGGTGTTTTTTTTATTATCTGTAACCAAAAGTATATCACTACTCAAGTCACAATTCCCTTAGTTATTTAAATCACATTCTCCATACTTTTTATTTTTATTTAAACCTCAATTATTAATAAAAATTGTTTTACATTATTAATACTCTAGACCATCTCTACATCTTACTAACATGCAATTGTATTTATATATACAATAAAATAGCGGTTTACAGTGTGAACGGAAAGGCTAATTTGCATATTGATATTAAAAATTTGATTTTAATAAATATATGCTTAGTATTATTTATTTCTAATTGTTTGGTTTTATCTTAATGAATATGACAAAAAATCTTGGGGATGAATCTTAAAAGAAATCCATTAACATGAAGATATAACTGTAATTTTATTCTTCCTATTTTAACTAAATAGTTTAATTAGGAAATTTTAGCAATGAAAGACGGGTGTGATGGAAGAGTAAGTTTCAGTTGTTGTATTTTTTACTATACCCCCCTCTCTTTCAAATCTTTTTATCTGCCTTCTTATTTAGTTTCATTATCCTTTCTAATTTAATATAATATTTTATTACATTAAAACTTGAATACTTGTACTCTATTTCAAATCTTTTTATCTGCCTTCTTATTTAGTTTCATTAGCCTTTATAATTTAATATGATATTTTATTACATTAAAACTTAAATACTTGTATCCGGAGGGTGCATATATTTACTAGTAACCGATCTATTTGACTCCTACATGATACCCTAACAGATACTACCACTCCGGGCCAGAAGTTTAGAAGAATTCTAGCTCTGTCGGCTGCGGCTTTAGGATACATCGACTGCACCTCTACCGAGGGGTAAGACACCCCCAATGGAGCCACCTGTTGGCCGTGCGTGGCGACCCGTGATGCTTAAGGATAGAACCCTGGTGGCTGAGTAGTTCATGACATTTAATACTTCATTTTGGCCCTTACATAGACTTGACGGGCGATCGAAGAGGTCCCTTCTGATCAATCGGCTGGTCACGTCAAGCCTTAGCACCTATATGATTGTCCCAACCCTATTGCCCTTAAGGCAAGCCCCAACACTTTTTATCATATATGTGCAAGAACGTTGTGGCTGATATTAGGATATACAATATTGGAAAAATTAGGGATTAATCATCTGCCCTTGGCACCATGGGACGAATCAGCCAATACCGTAGATTGGCGCCCAAATTGATTTCCATGACTAGTTACTTGTAGTGTTGAGCACAGGAAAACAAGGCGTAAATCCAGTTTCTCCTAAAACTAAAAGGACCCAGCAGATAAGTCTGGCAGCAAACGCCATTAAGTTTGCAATTTGTACCTTTATGAATATATATTTTTATCTTAATTTGTTTGTTGCCTTCTTCATCCGAATTTAATTGCCTTACTTTTTAACCAGGGAAAATATATGGAGCCCAGCAAAAAAAAAAAAGAATATATATATAAAGGAATTGAGTTTCCATCGGAACGCATTAAACTCGCAAGTCAAGGTACCATTGTAATTATAAAGATGAGATCAACAGTTTGAAAAATCAAAATAAAACACATCATGCCTCATCTAAAAAAAATCAGACGAAAATGTCGTTTCGTTTCAAATGTTATTATTATTAATTATTTAATTTACAATTTACAAATATATTTACTTATACAAACTTTACCGTTATAATACCTTTGTCAAAACTTTTCACGGTTGTACTCATTCAAAATATATTTGTTTTCGGTACTTTTTACTGCCTACTGGTCTCGAAGAACGGGATGGCATGACGATTCTTTACTGATGTCATTAAATTTATTCAATAAACAACGTGAAACTGTACAAGGAAAAACAAATAACATTTAAAAACGGATAACAACGAATACCTTTAAAAAAGAAATAGAACATCCTCAAAGAATAAAAACTCTTACCGTTGTCACCTATCCGACCAGTGGCGTAAAAACTCTAACTCTGACTTCCCCTTACTCTTTTCCGGTTAGTGTTCTTAGATCGCAGAAATTAATAGTCGGCATAAGATAGTATTAATAAACCCATTAACTACTCTAAATTGAATACAGTGGTTGTAGTTAATTTTTATAAACAAAGAATAACTATATAAATATAAGACATAATTAACTGGTCGGTTTAGCGGCAGTTTCATTACTTAAGTGTCGTAGTCTTATTTAGTTACAACCGGTCACACAGACTAGTGAAATAGATCACTAATTAGGACAGAGCCTATTCTAGTAGTGACCACCCCAAGTGGAGTTTAAAAGGTTTGAATTCAGAGTTTTCCTTCTCCTAGACTGGTTGCCTAAGCAAGGTTAAAGAGCCCAGTTTGCCCTACTATTTACCCATAGCAGGAAGGAGAGTAGTTGGATTCATACCTTTCCCAAGGGTATTAGCGCCATGTGAACTATAGCTTCGTCCAGGATTTAATGAGGTTTGGGGTTAGGTCATGTTGAGATAGATAACTCTACTGTTTGTATACATAAGCAAATAGTAAAATAAACAAAGGTAGCTTTTAAGCATAACAAAAGTTTTATAAAACTATAATTATAAAATAAGACTCAAAAAAGTCTGATGTAGAGTTATTTAAAAAAGTGTAAATATGTATAAAAAGTGTATATAAAATATGAAAATTATTGTAATACAATCCAACTGTAAAATAAGTAGCCCACTTTTATAGGTAAATCCGTGGTGTTTGTGGATAAATATCATCAAAGGAGTAAACATTCATATGTAAAGTTTTTTCAAAGACAAGTATGTGAAAATAAAATGGAAATTAATCCGACAGTATGAATATGATATAATGAAAAACACAAAAGATGTTTACAACTGCATGGGCTCATCAGGAGAGAAATGTGCAAACCGTTTCGGGGCCTATCTCTCGACGGTTTAAAAAGCAACACCGGCCCTACCTCACAGATATGAGGACCCTCGCAATATAATGCATCGACCGCACGTGGGTCGGTCACCAAAAAAAATAAGACGGGAAAAATGACCGTTAGCAAAAACAGAACGCTGCTAGTCAAACGTTGGAATTAATAAAAAATGCGCTGTCTATATTAAAAATAATATGAATTTTATCTAAAAACAAAATGAATTTTATTTAAAAATAAAATGAATCTCATTTTTAATTATAAAAATAATCAGAAGCATTTATAAGTATACAATGTCTATAGAAGGTTTCTGGAGAGAAGATAAACAGCACTTTGTGGTAATGTCTTTTAGACACCAAAAGTATTGTTTGTATACATAAGCAAATAGTAAAAGGTAGCTTTTAACCATAACAAAAGTTTTATAAAACTATAAGTATGCAATGTCTATAGAAGGTTTCTGGAGAGAAGATAAACAACACTTTGTGGTAATGTCTTTTCGACATCAAAAGTCATTAGAAAATGTTCTTTTTGTTGTGTGCGTGTAAGGGCTTTAAGGTATGTTGAATATAATATACAGCGGCATTTCAGAGTCTTTTTGGTGTGTATGACGCTAGGGTTGGTGAGAAGTCGGTAGCGTGTTTGTGTGGTAGAGGTGAGAGGTCGGTATGGTGTTAGATGGCAGGAGGCGTGAAGTCGGCAGCGTAATGATGAGAGAGGTCAGTAGCGTGATGACCTAGTTAGAGGTGAGTGCTCTGTAGCGTTATTGATTCAAACCAGTTCGTCCTGAAGTTTGATATTCTTCTGCGTTGAATTTAAAAACATAAAGTTAGCGGAGTGGCCTACCGTCTCATTAGGTACTACCAAATTACGTCACGTGATCAGTTTAGGCTATATTAAAGGAAGAAACGTAAATATTTTTTAACTTAAAAAAAATCCCACAAAAATAACGAACATAAAGAGTTATTACAAAGAAAAAACAGTTAATTCAAAGATCAAATTATCCAATTGGAAAAAAAATTACTCACCGTTATCTTGAAAAATAAGTAAAACCGTCCGTTTCTTTTACAACAGAGTCAGTTTCTTTATTGATCTTTTTTAGCAGAATTTTGTATTCATGGTTATTTTTAATAAAAAAAACCCATATAGAAACTTCTAAAAATCTTCTGATATAATTATTCAGACAATTATCTTTATAGAAAAAAGTAAAAATCGATTTTTGCGGTTTCGTTTTTTCATATTTCATAAAACATAATGGGGGGGGGGGGTAGACCTCGTAAAAATATATCCCCTAATATATTTTAGGAAATACCTATTTCAAACATATGTACATCAAACATAAGTAATTTCGTGAAAATCGGACCATTAATTGATTTTTCATAGAATTTTTAAAAAGGCCTCTAGTCGTAGCCTTTTTTCGGCTACGTAAAATTCCAATTGATTTAATGGTGCAAAAATGTAAACATTGTTTTTCGTTCAGAATTTTCATTATTTCCGTAAGCTTAAAATTTTTCGGAGATTTTTTTAATGTTTCTTCTTTTAAATGGACAAAAAAATTTCAAGATAATA
Organism: Doryteuthis pealeii; assembly: GCA_023376005.1. Lineage (NCBI taxonomy): Eukaryota > Metazoa > Mollusca > Cephalopoda > Myopsida > Loliginidae > Doryteuthis > Doryteuthis pealeii. The sequence continues at coordinate 29,147,062 of CM042181.1, forward strand.
TTAACCTTTATACAAGTTTCATTGTGTTAAATATAGGGAGGTAAATTTCACAGGGCAAATTGGAGGTACTTATTGGTCGGCAATCCATCTAGACAAGGAAAAGTTTGTTATATATATTTACCAACCCCTCCGCACGAGCAGGATACGACACAAGGTCAATTTCTTAAGCGGAGTTTAACAGGTTTGAATTCAGAGTTTTCCTTCTCCTAGACTGGTTACCTAGCCATGGTTAAAGAATCCAGTCTGCCCTGCTATTTACCCATAGCTGGAGGGAGAGTAGGATTCATACCTTTCTCAAGGGTATTAGCGCTAAGTGAAATGCAATTACCGCGTCCAGGATTTGAACTCGGGGCGACGAGTCCATTTCCCATGACTTTAACCATTACACCACGCGCCTCAGTTTGTTATAAAACCACTGCCTAACGGCTATATCTCATTTCAAGGAAAGACTAAGGGAGTAGACTCCAAAATCAAATCTGTAATTGGTGGTGTGTTGCTGAACTCCCGCGACTCTATCGTTGCTAAACCGCATTATTTTTGTTTTGTTTTTGTTTTCCTTTCTTCGGACAACAACGGCAGTGCGGAGGTGTGTGTGTGTGGGGTGTGTGTGCTTCATCCTCCATATCAACCCGTCCAAGTTACGCGGTTTTCATGCTTTGGAACACAACGCCATCGTCTTTGCTAGACAGATGGATGCCAACGAACGAGTCTGAGAGTGAGCTACGGGTTTGTTTTTTATGTTTACCTTTTATGAAGGTATAAGATGTAACGTTCTTATATTAAAGTTGGAAGGCTTAGAGTAACTTTCCAGCGAGCTTACATATATTTTTATACTTTTTTTTTTTATGTTTACCTTTTATGAAGGTATAAGATGTAACGTTCTTATATTAAAGTTGGAAGGCTTAGAGTAACTTTCCAGCGAGCTTACATATATTTTTATACTTTTTTTTTTATGTTTACCTTTTATGAAGGTATAAGATGTAACGTTCTTATATTAAAGTTGGAAGGCTTAGAGTAACTTTCCAGCGAGCTTACATATATTTTTATACTTTTTTTTACTAATATTTTGAAAATGTATCTTTATTTATTTTTTAGTAATATTTTGAAAATATATTTCTATATATTTTTTTACTAATATTTTGATAATATATATTTATATATTTTTTACTAATATTTTGAAAATATATTTCTATATATTTTTTACTAATATTTTGAAAATATATTTCTATATATTTTTTTTACTAATATTTTAATAATATATTTTAATATATTTTTTACTAATATTTTGATAATATATATTTATATATTTTTACTAATATTTTGAATATATTTTATATATATATTTTTACTAATATTTTGAAATATATTTCTATATATTTTTACTAATATTTTGATAATATATATTTATATATTTTTTACTAATATTTTGATAATATATATTTATATATTTTTACTATATTTTGAAAATATATTTCTATATATTTTTTACTAATATTTTGAAATATATTTCTATATATTTTTTTACTAATATTTTGATAATATATTTAATATATTTTTACTAATATTTTGATAATATATATTTATATATTTTTTACTAATATTTTGAAAATATATTTCTATATATGTTTTACTAATATTTTGAAAATATATTTCTATATATTTTTTTTACTAATATTTTAATAATATATTTTAATATATTTTTTACTAATATTTTGATAATATATATTTATATATTTTTTACTAATATTTTGATAATATATTTTATATATATATTTTTTACTAATATTTTGAAAATATATTTCTATATATTTTTTTACTAATATTTTGATAATATATTTTAATATATTTTTTACTAATATTTTGATAATATATTATATATATATATATTTTACTAATATTTTGAAAATATATTTCTATATATCTTTTACTGATATTTTGAAAATATATTTCTATATATTTTTTACTAATATTTTGATAATGTTTTAAAATAATTATAATAATCTTTTTATAATATTTTTATACATGTTTTTACTAATATTCGATAATCGTTTTTTAAACAATTATAATAATAATCTTTTTTATAATGTTATATTTTATAAATATTTTTACATTTTTGAAAATGTTTCTAATAATCTTCAAAACATTTTAAAATCTTTTTTATTTACATCATTATAATAATCTTTCGGTTAGATAATCTGATATTTTAAAAATATATTTTTTATCTTTATATATACCTTTTATATATCTTTATAATAAAATTATTTTACTTAATTAATATAATCTGTTAAATAATCTGATATTTTTAAAATAATTATAATAATAATCTTTCTTTTTATACATATTTTTACACTTATAAAACTTTTTATAATCTTTTTTCATTTACCTAATTATGAAAATTAATAAAAACAACAACAACAACAAATGATATACACTATTGGAAAAATTAGTGATTAATTATCTGCCCTTGTCACCAGGGGGCGAATCAGCCAATACCGTAGATTGGCGCCCAAATTGATAATGCTTCCTGTTTAGTACAATTCCTAACTGGGTCATTACCCAAGACCTAGCGTAAGGGAGGTAGTAAATTATGTTTGCACATATTCTGACAGTGATTCTTTGTCATTCTTAGCACTACGTATCCAGTGATTCATATTGGCACTCGGTTCAAAGCAAATGAATTCAAAATATTTGTTAAGGATTGGGATTTCGGACATGACAATCCAATGGTCCTGAGGAATGCGATGATCTTGTGGAATGCGATGGTCTTGTAGAAGAAAAAGAAAGAAAGAAAAGTCAAAAGAAAGAAAGAAAGAAAGAAAGAAAGAAAGAAGAAGAAGAAGAAGAAGAAAGAAAGAAAGAAAGAATGGATGAATGAATGAAAGGAAGAAGAAAAGAAAAACAATGACAGAAAGGAAGAAGAAAAGAAGAAAGAATGATAGAAGAAAGAAAAACTTAGAATAAAAAGGAAGAATTGTTAAGAGAAAGAAAGAATGAATGAATTAATGAAAGAAAGAAAGAAAGAAAGAAAGAAGAAAGAAAGAGCGATGGATGAAAGAAATTAGAGAAAATATAAGAATTTTCAAAATAAAGAAAGAATAGAAGAAAGAAAGAAAGAAAAAGAAAAGAAGAAGAAAAAAAGAAAGAACGATAGTTCAAAAATAGAATAAAAAGGAATAATTTTTTTAAGAAAAAGAAAGAAAGAATAAAAGAAAGGAAGAAGAAAAAAAGATAAAGAAGGATAGAAGAAAAAACTTAGAATAAAAAGGAAGAATTCTTAAGAGAAAGAAAGAAAGAATGAATTTATGAATGAAAAAAAGAAAGAAAGAGCGATAGATGAAAGAAATTAGAGAAAATGAAAGAATTTTCAAAATAAAGAAAGAATAGAAGAAAGAAAGAAAGAAAAAGAAAAGAAGATAAAAGAAAGAACGATAGTTGAAAACAATTAGAATAAAAAGGAACAATTTTTAAGAGAAAGAAAGAAAGAAAGAAAGGAAGAAGAAAAAAGAAGAAAAAAAGAACGATAGGGGGAAGAAAACATTTAGAATAAAAAGGAAGAATTTTTAAGAGAGAGAAATAAAGAGTAAAAGATTGGAATAAAGGAAGAATTGTCAAAATAAATAAATAAACAATAGACGAAAGAAAGAAAGAAAAAGGATAATCAGAAGAAAGAAAGAAAGAGAAAGATAGGAGAAAGAAAAGAAGAAAAAAAGAAAGATAGATGAAAAAAAAGGAAGAATTGTTAAAAAGAAAGAAAGAAAGAAAGAAAGAAAGAAAAAGAAAGAAAAATAATCAGAAGAAAGAAAGAGAAAAACAGGAGAAAGAAAAGAACAAGAAAGAAAGAAAGATAGATGAAAAATAAAATAAAAAAAATAGAAAAAATAGAAAAAAAATAGAGAAAAAACCCCAGATAAAATAGAAAAAAAATAGAAAAAAAAGAAAAAAATAGAAAAAACAGAAAAATAGAAAAAAAAAAAAAACAGAAAAAAATAGAAAAAAATAGAAAAAATAGAAAAAAACAGAAAAAATAGAAAAAAATAGAAAAAAAACAGAAAAACATAGAAAAAAAATAGAAAAAAACAGAAAAAAATAGTAAAAAATAGAAAAAATAGAAAACAAAATAGAAAAAAGAAAAGAACAAGAAAGAAGGAAAAATAGATGAAAAAATAGAAAAAAAAGGAGAGTTAAGAGAAAGAACGAAAGAAAAACTTAAATGACTACAAACCCAAATTTCAAACGGAATCCAATCGACTTATTACGATCACTTTCGGACATACAATTGGAAAAGGTATGTACACTCTAGCTATTAGTAATATATTGTCACTATTGTTCTTCCACAAGGCTGGCTTTGGCATTAAATAACTCACAAAGAAACAAAACAACAATACCGAAAACAATGAAAAAAATTGTATGTTCTTTGGTAGCTATACTAGAAAGTCTATACTATTTCGACATTTCATGGTGGTCGTTGTAGTAAAAACAGAATCAGAGCTTAGACTTATCATCATCATGTCGCGCTATTAGCACGGATATCCATGACAATCTCTCGCCAACCTTTCCTATCATTCATTTTCCCAGGGAGGTCCTCTGCGCAGCAACCTGCATCTTTGCTTAGTTGGTCAATGTAGGTCCTTGATGGGCGGCCCACACTAGCATGTCCGTGTGTTGGCTTCCACAGGAGAACGTCATTTATGAGCTCATCCTTGCTTCTCCAGCAGTGCCCGGCATGCCTTGTCCGTCTCACTCGAATGGTTTGTGAGATGGGGGGCAGGTGGCCATATAGCTGTTTCCTCATGGGGTGCTGCTTCCACGATTTATTCAGGACTGCACGCAGCATTCTTGTGCAGCTCCCGCCCAGCTTATTCTCAAGGCGCCTCGTTAGGGTCCAAGTGGTGCATCCGTACAGCAACACTGATACAACCATGTCGCTTTAGCTTGTCAGTGAGATCGGATTTCCATATTACTGATAATTTGTTTGTGGCCGACCACGCTTTTCCTATTCGTGTATTTACTTCGGTTTCTGTGGATGAGATATTACTACCTAGGTATATGAATTGTTAAAGATTTATTACTCTTTACTTTCACTACGATCTGACTGACGTTTTCAGAGTGCTACTTTTATACATCTCAGATTTCCAAGGGGAGGTAATTAAGATTTGGTTTGTTTTGTTTTACGACACATAAACCTCAGTGGGTTATTTAATGCAGATAAAGTTGTGAAATAAAGTCATTCTTAATGGATACTCAATTTTTTTTATGAATACATTTTTCTATTTAACCCATAGATGGGACCCTAACAGGTACTACCACTCCGGGTCAGAGTGGACCTGGGCTTAAAGGCGATGAAGGAGTGCTCCACATTCCCCAAACCTCTAAAACTGGAACCTCACCATCAGATAGAGTTTAACGTCATTCCCAGGACATGTAGACCCTCAGTCACCGCCTTCTAGCACTCATATGATAAAAAGAGTTGGGGCTTGCCTTAAAGGCAATAGGGTTGGGGCAATCATATAGGTGCTAGGGCTTGACGTGGCCAGCCGATTGATCGTGACTCCGTCCTTAAGCATCACGGGCCGCCACCCACGGCCAACAGGTGGCCCATTTGGGGGAGTCTTACCCCTCTGCAGAGGTGCAGTGGGTGCATTCTAACGCCCCACCGACAGGGCGGTGGTAATTAAGGTAGATTATTAGTACAGTCGTAACAAAAAAAGAAGAAAAAAGGACAATATACAAAACAATCTATAAGTTAAGGTGCGTGGTGTATTGGTTATCGTCATAGAAAAGTGAGACGAATTCAAATCCTGGACTCGGCTGTTTGCATTTCACGTAGCGATAATACCATTAGGAAAGTTACGAATCTAACTATTCCGTCTCCAGCTATAGGTAAATAATAGGGCAAACTGGGCGCATTAACCTTGGTCTGGCAATTGTTCTAGGAAAACTCTTGAATTCAAACCAAAGGGACTCTCTTCTCATTGGTCAAAATTATTTTAAGAGCTCCTCCTCCTCCTCCTCCTCTTCCACCCTCCTTCTCCTCCTCCTCCTACTACTACTACAACAAGTACCCCAACTATATCGTTTGTTTTTATTGGAAGACCCTATCTGGTACCGTCCTGTCACCTGGGGCTGTAGAATACGCCGATTGCATCTCTGTAGAGGGTAAGAATCCCCCTCCCTCAAAATGGAACCACCTTTTGGCCGTGGGTTGGCGTCCCGTGATGCCTGATGACAGGATTCTGTTAGCTGAAACACTCCACTTTGGCTCTTACTTAGGCTAGACGGGTGGTCGGGGAGGGTCCCTCCGATCAATCAGCTGATCACGTCAAGCCCTAGTACATATATGATTGTCCCGACTCTATTGCCCTTATGGCAAGCCCCAACCCCTTTTTATCATATATGTGCTAAAATGCGATAGTTGAGGGTCTACATGTCCTGAAAATGACGTTAAACTCTATCTGATGGTAAGGTTCCAGGTCTGGGGAATGTGGAGCACCCCTTCATCACCATTGCTCCCTGGTCCACTCTGACCCATAGCACCTCTTAGGGTCCCATCTATGTGTTAAATAGAAAAACATGAGTGTATAAAAAAAATTGAGTATCCATTAAGAATGAATTTATTTCAAAACTTTGTCGGCATTAAATGACCCACAAAGGTTGACATCCCGTAAAACAAAATAAACCAAACAAAACCAAACCTATCAGGCGTCTGACATTTTTTATGATTTTTACCAGAGATTTTGTGATTTTTACCAGAGATGTTATGATTTTTACCAAAGATTTTATAATTTTTACCAAAGATTTTATGATTTTTACAAAAGATTTTATAATTTTTACCAAAGATTTTATCATTTTTACCAGAGATTTTGTTTTTAACATAGATTTTATGATATTTATTTAGGTGAACTTCAGTTTAAAAAAAATCAAATCCTTCGGATTTATTATTTGACGTTTCCTTTATTTATTTATTTTTTTTACCTGAGATCTAGTTCAATGTTTCTCAAACCTTTTTGGCCGTGGCCCCCTTCAACCCTATACGAGATTTTTGTGGCTCCCGTTGGGAAACCCTGATTTAAAGAATAAATTAAGACTTACTTTTAAATTTTAAGAAATTGAAAACTAAAACATTAGCGTGCCCATGTGCTGGCTTCCACAATAGTACGTAGTTTACGAGCTCGTCGTTGCTTCTCCAGATGGGGGGGGGGGGGCAGGTGGCGATACAGTTGCTTTTTTGTGGGGTGCTGCTTCCACGACTTATTCAGGACCACTCACAGCATTCTCGTGCAGGTCCCATCTAGCTTATTCTCAAGGCGCTTCGTTAGGGTCCAAGTGGTACAGCTATACAGCAGTACCAACACAACCACAGCCTGGAAGAATCGTCTCTTTAGCTTGTCGGGGAGATCGGATTTCCACAGCCTGGAGGAGGCAGCAAAGAACGTTGGCCTCCGATAAAACCGAGTTCATGAGCTTCAAAAAGCAAGGAGACATCTCCACACTTGACGGCAAGCCTCTTAAGTCAGTAGAAAAATTCACATACCTAGATAGTAATATCTCATCCACAGAAAGCGATGTTAACACTCGAATAGGAAATGCATGGCTGGTTACCAACACACACACACACACACACACACACACACCACATATATATATATATATATAATATATATATATATATATATATATATATATATATAAGACTATTTCGATAAATTTTGGTGTTGTGTATTTAAACAAGAAATGACTTTTAAAGGAAAATTAATTTAATAATGAGTCCAAGATTATATTACACTGGACAATTGTGAGATAGAGAGTCCTATTGGTTTTAGTCGATTACTAAATGATATTTTATGAAACGGTGGGTCAGTTGCCAGGATGTTGAATAAAATACGACCAACAGGGGAAGAAAGTATCGATTGCACTTGGATCGCCTAGAAGACGGGTCCTGCCAGGTTTAATTATTGCCCCTAGAGTAAAAAAAGATAAACTGGACCGTAGATAAAGAGACCCGTTTGTTTTAGTCGACTACTAAATTTTGTTTTACGGCATATCAACCTCAGTGGGTTATTTAATGCCGATAAAGTTTTGAAATAAGTCAATTCTTAATGGATACTCAATTTTTTTTATAAATACATTTTTCTATTTAACCCATAGATGGGACCCTAACAGGTACTACCACTCCGGGCCAGAGTGGACCAGGGAGCAATGGCGATGAAGGGGTGCTCCACATTCCCCAAACCTCCAAAACTGGAACCTCACCATCAGATAGAGTTTAACGTCATTCCCAGGATATGTAGACCCGCAGTCACCGCCTTCTAGCACCCATATGATAAAGAGAGGTTGGGACTTGCCATAAGGGCAATAGGGTTGGGGCAATCATATAGGTGCTAGGGCTTGACATGACCAGCCAATTGATCGGAGGGGGCCTCTCCGACCGCCCGTCTAGCCCAAGATAGGGCCACTGGACGTTTTAACCAGTTGAGTAATAGGCATTTTAACTAAATAAGTTTAATATTTTATTTTAAATAAAAATTATTGATTACAAAGTATGTATTATTTGGATTATTCGGACTATTTTCCTCATCTTTATTGTTATCTGTACAACGTTTCAGACGATGTGTATCGATAAAAATAAAGATGAGGAATAATCCAAATAACACAATTTATCAAGTCTCATCTAAAGAATTCATAGAAATAATTAAAAAGTACTCCATATATATATTTTGTGGGTCCTACATTTTCTGTGGTCCTCTATCCCCCCCCCTTCAAATTGATTTTTGGAGGGAGAATAAAAAGGCTTTTTACATATTGCACTATTCCCCAATAGCTCTTCAGTATACTTATCAAACGTTGTAATAGTTAAATTAACAAACCGTGGAATATCCACAGGCCCCACTAATTATTATTATTATTATTATTTACTCCTTTTGAGTTTTCACATCAGTGTTAGCTGATGGTCTTTCACTGGAGTCTGAGTGACAGCAAGTCTCCTCAGGTCTCCAGGACTGAGTATTCTGGCAGATTGCAGCAGTGCAGTGTTCTGAATGGTTTCAATCCTTCCTCTGATATCCAAACTTTCCAAGCCCTTTTCTAATCCTTTTGGGACTGTTCCAAGTGCACCAACTACAATTGGTATCACTTTCACTTTCATATTCCACAACTTTTTCAGTTCTCTGGCAATGTCCAGATATTTGTCTATTTTTTCATTTTCCTTTAACTTCACCCTGTGATCTGCTGGCACTGCAAAATCCACCAGTTGACAAGTTCTTTCTTTTTTGTTTATCAACACTAGGTCTGGCCTTCTTGCTGGGATAAGGTGATTATTATTATTATTATCATTATTATTATTATTATTATTATAATATAGTATGATTATCTTGATTTGACTCTCTCTCTCTCTCTCTCTCTCTCTCTCTCTCTCTCTCTCTCTCTCTCTCTCTCTCTCTCTCTCTTCATCTTTCTCTTCCAGACGATACGCATCCGACTATACGTATATGTGACCTAAATAAATCCCCCTTGAGAAATCCTGGGATTGAGAGTCCCGTTGGTTTTAGTCAAACTTTGATGGACTCTAACTTTCAGACTGGACTCTTTAACCTTGCTATGGCAACCGGTCTAGTAATAGGTATTTTAACTAAATAAGTTTAAATATTTTATTTTAAATAATAATTACTGATTACAAAGTACTCCATATATATATTTTGCGGGTCCTAAATTTCCTGTGGTCGTCTCTTGGTCCCTTCTGGGCAGTAGTGAGATAGAGAGTCCTGATAGTTTTAGTCGACTGCTAAATGAACTTTTATGATACGGTGGGTTAGTTGCCAGGATGTTGAATAAAATACGACCAACAGGGTAGAAAGTATTGATTGCGTTTGGATCAACTCTAACCATTACACCACGTGCCTCCACAGTTATTTACTAAACTTCCCTTAGATGTGGCACAAGACCGAATGTAAAGGGCACCAGTGAGGCTCGAACTCACTAGTCATGGTTTGCCAGTCTACCTTGGTATTACACTACGAGAGGTGCCCTAATTCTATACATGCAAACAATGCATGGATTTGCTCGAGTTCCTGGTGTTGCTTATCCAGTATTGCTTATCCACCGAATTCTTATTTCTTATCAGTGTCATCACCTTATCTAAATAATGGACCATTCCGTGTTTATTACAAAGAAAGAAAGGGAAGAAAAAGGACGTGCTACAAAAAAGACAATGCATAGATTTGCTCGAGTTCCTGGCTATAGAAATTATAATAGTAACCTCTGAGATAAATAATATTTTCTTTTAAAATTCTAACATCTTTGTATTGATACTCGTGTTCCTTAATTGTACGACTGTTATCATCACCCTCTGGTTAAAATTGAGATGAAATGCAAAAATATATGATTAGTTTTGTAAATGTATAGCAAGGTTGTTATGCTTCGCTGATTCAGGTTTCTAATATTTACCAAACAACACGTCATCTTTGTTTATTGTTTCGTTCCTATGGAATTGCTAACAACTCACGTTAATATACTTACCTGTTTGGGGTGTGGCCATTCCTTTTCCTTGACGTATACTGTAATTTGCCAAATAACAAAAAAAGTTGCAACATAGAGCCACTAAATTTTATATTATTTTGAACTAGATATTTTGATCATTGGATATCATGAATATTCAACACGTTTTTTGGTGCCTGTTTTCTTGCTTTCTTTTCTTTTTTTTGCGTGTGTGGGGGTCTCAATATAATTCACGAAGTATGATTCAGAAAAGGGGGAGTGCTTTTTCTTAGCCTTTTACTGTTCATAAAATACTCGAAGTGTAATTCAATAGAGTTTGTTAAAAAACAAGCTTATATATATATATATATATTTATTTTACAATGTTTTCATAGATCAATGTTCATTATCAACGACCGCGGTTTCATGCTAAAAGCAATCATCAGGTTGAGGAGCAAGATGATTGCTTTTAGCATGAAACCGCGGTCGTTGATAATGAACATTGATCTATGAAAACATTGTAAAATAAATAAATAAATATTAGCTCTTACAAACTGTGATTGAGCACTGTATTTTCTTTGTTTCATCGCAAAAGAAATTTTGTTTTTACATATACCTATATATATATATATATATATATATATATATATATGTGTGTGTGTGTGTGTGTGTGTGTGTGTGTGTGTGAAATAAAATTGGAACTTAATCCGACAGTGTAAATATGATATATTGGAAAAAACAAAGGATGTTTACAAATGCATGGGCTCATCAGGAGAGAATGTGCAAACCGTTTCGGGGCCTTCCTCTCTACGGTTTAAAAAGCAATACCGGCCCTCCTCACTGATGACGTGAGGACCCAAGTAATATCTGCATCGACCGCACGTGGATCGGTCTTCAACAAAAATAAGACGGGAAGAAATGAAAAAAAAAACAGAACGCTGCTGGGCAAAAGTTGGAATTATTCAAAAGAAAAAAATGCGCTGTCTGTATTAAAAATAAAATGAATTTTATTTAAAAATAAAATGAATTTTACTTTTAATTAAAAAAAAAACTGAAGCATTATAGTATATAATAAGACTCAAAAGAGCCTGATGTAGAATTATTTTAAAAAAGTGTATAATTATATAAAAAGTATATAATAAAATATAAAAATTGTTCATAATACAATCCAATTGTTCATAATACAATCAATCCAATTGTTCATAATACAATCCAACTGTTAAATAATATATATATATATATATATATATATATATATATATATATATATTTGTATATGTATAAGTAGTAACTTACCGGTGGGTATGAGTACGATCGTTGGAAGCGCACAATATCCAGAGGCTAAGGTTGAGAAAAAACAAATACAAAGTGCTCAATACAATGTAGAGCAAAAAATTATTTTAACAATGGAAAGGAGTAACCTACTCAAGTTTCATCGATTGATTCTTCAGGGTTACATTTGTTAAATTAATCGAGTTTTCGATTAATCTTAGATGGTATAATACATGCCCGTTGGAATGGGACTTATCTTTAGTAGAGGAACGCTTATTTATATTTTCGAAGATCGGGAACGGTTTTTGTTTATTGGATTAAAAATTTGGATTAATTTATGGAATTATTTTTTCAATTACTATTTAATGAAAGGTATATTATGGGTCGTATTAATAGTTAAAATCGAAAGGTTAAAATTATTTATTAACTAGTTTAATTTGGTTTGAGAGTATTAAAAAAACAAACAAACAAAAAACAGTTGTATATGTTACGATAAGTTTTGGTAGTTTTGAGGCGGTCTCAAGAAGATTGATCGGCCTCACCAAGGAGAGAATGGTGGACATCTTGCTGGCGAACAAGATTCCTGCCCAACACATCAGAAGAAGAAGGTTCGCCACATGGGATGTCCTCTTTCCAAGCAAGGCCGAAGCAGTGAGGTCTGCAAAAAACAGCCTCTTTCACAAGGAAGTAAAGCTACAACCCGAGTATCGGGGAGCAAGAAGGACCCGTGTGACACTCCACAAGGTCCCCGCAGCTGTGTCTGACGAGCAGCTAATGGCAGTTCTCAGCGCCTACGGGGACGTGACAGCGAGTGGCACCAAAATGAACATAGGTGTGCGGGTGGGCGAGTCCACCTTCCTAATCAATCTAAAGAAGGAAGGATTGACAGCCTACCCGACCTATACACGGTGAAAGATCAGACCATCTCGGTTGTTGTGGAAGGGCGCAGACTTCACTGCTGGAATTGCCGGCAAAAGGGGCATACTGCCAGAGACTGTCCCAAGAAAGCAGTAAAAACAACACCAACGCCATTACCAGTAGCAGCAGCAGCAGAGACAGGAAAACCTGCAAGCCATGCAACTATCTCTACCTCCCCCTTCATCAAAGGCTATCCGCAACAAGGACCCCTGCAAGCCGGCTCCAGTGGTAGTCATACCAATGGAACTAGTGGAGGCCGGATGCGCTGGGGTAAAAAGACTTTTTGTTCTGAGGGGGAGACGGCTGACCGTAAAATAGCGGTCAACCGAAAAAAGAAAAAAGCCCTGACCGTAGACCCTGACATGAATACAGTGGCAAAGCCCACTACAGACACCACACCAAAAAATTCCAAAACTACCCACCCCCCTACACCTTCATCCCAGTCCTGTGATTTGCATACACAAAGTCCCGAAAACACTTCCCCTCAACTTAAACACAAGAAAACAGTAATAGAAGGATCTCCATCAACCTCCTCGCGATCAACATCGAGATCAATTTCTCCTGAAAGACAATCCCATCCACGGAGCAGGAAACGAGACCTGTTTCCAGAAAACCTATGCCGAGTGGAGCTCGATCAGGTAGACAAATACCTGACATTACAACAAAAAAGAGCGTGGGCCCCACTCGTGCAACTAGGCTCCGTGGATGGCAAATCAACCAGCAACCCACTGAACTTTAGGGATGCACCCTTAGTTACTACTTTCATCCGGGAAGCCAGTGGCCATGCACTTGGTGTGTGGCGCACAATTGGGGCGGTAGAAAAGGCCTTTCCGGGCATGAAACTGGTTAACAGGGTGCATCCCAACTTCAAAAACACAAAACCAAAATGTAAGGGGAGGGTCCCCATTTTTATGCACCCTTCATTTTACAGGGCTTTAAAAATCAAGTATCCCAGGATGTGTGTATTGCCAGAACGGATACCGTTACCAAGGAATTGGGTAAGGGGAATCTTGGACAAACAGTCGGCGTCCTCACCGAGAGGACTTCCTGCCAGTGTGGACACTGAATAAGGTAAGCACCAATGACTCTTCTTCTTGCTAGTATAAATGGAGGGGCTTGAGGGACCCTTCAAGCGCTAGTCGTTTGAGGGAAGAACTCAAGTCTCTTCGCGTGGATGTTGCAGACAGTCGGTGTGTGTCACTGCTAGTTAAAAGCAGTCTGGGGGCGGTGACTGACGTTGTTTATGTTGGCGCAAGTGGCAGGCTGATTGTGGCCGATATTGCCGTATCAAGCAATAAATTCCGGGTAATTGCGGTTTATGCGCCTGATAGCGCTGTGGAGAGGAAATCCTTTTTTTGGCAATTTGGGCCGTACATGGCGTATCCTGGACGATTAGTCTTAATGGGAGATTGGAATGCGATCCTTGATCCCAAATTAGACCGGACGGGACGGGGAGCTAGCGGGTTGGCGAGGTGTGACAGCGCTCTGCGCGATCTAATGGCCGAGTTTGATCTGGTCGACCGGTTTCGGGAATCACATCCAGGGCGGGAGATGTGGACATGGACGAATAGCTCGCCCTCTGCTTCAATTAAATCATATTTGGACAGAGTGTTAGTTAGAAGAGCCGATGTTGACTTTTTAGATTGTCCTGTGTTCCACCTATATGCGAAGAGTGACCATAAATTGCTTACTGTCACTCTAAGGCTTAAGCGATAGGCCTAGGCTGGTCTCTTACTGGAAGTTAAATATCCCAGTGCTGGGGGTATGTGACTACCGTGAGAGGCTGGTTTTACTCATTAAGCGGGCGTTAGTGAGGGCGGTTATTGGGAATAGATGGTGGGCTGACCTTAAGTTTAAAATTAGGGACTTCACTATCAAATATTGCCAACGGCTTGCCCTAGATAAGGCAGCGAAAGTGAAGGCCATAGAAGACAAAATTTCCCGGGTGGTGGATGGGGGGGGGTCCCCTAGCCTTAGGTCTAGCCAGAGGGGGCCTTGAGTGTGAGGCTAGCGAACGCTATCAAGGTTGTATAGTTAGATCTAGGCTAGACAGAGTGTCCAACGAAGCCGTGAAATTGGACGCAGGATTGCGCCAGGAAGAGTTCTGAAGGTTCCCGGAACGATACATCGACATGGTTGTAACCCCGGACGGGCACAGCCTTCGTGCAGGTCGTAAGATGCGGGAAGCCTTCCGTGCGCATTTCCAGGAACGATTTACCCGCTTGCCGAACCTCCCGGTGAAGAAGTTCCACAACTATTTAGCCGACTTTCCCCACCTTAGGGAGGCGAAAGCGGCTAGTTGTGAGGGGAGGATTACAGACTCTGAAGTCCGTAATGCGTTGAAGCAGGTCGGCCTCAACAAAGCTCCAGGACTGAACGGTTTACCTTACGAATTGTACTTGAGGTTGTCGCACATTTTTGTCCCTATTCTGACGGATGTGTTCAACAATTGGTTTGCCTTGGGAGCAATCCCAAAACGCATTACCAAGGGGCATGATCACATTGCTGAAGAAAGGTGGCAGGAATGTTTGGGAGGGCTTAGATGATTACAGGCCCATAACTCTGCTAAACACAGAGTTAAAGATTTTGGCCCGGGTCTTAGCGAACCGTTTGCGGAATGTAGTCGGTGATCTGATCGGACTAGAACAGAACTACGCTGTGAAAGGAAGATCGATCCAAAACAATTTGCATTTGGTTCGCATGATCCTAGAGGGGATAAAAGACGACAAATGTGCCGCGCTGATCAATTTAGATGAGTCCAAGGTATTCGACAGGGTGGACCACCGGTTCCTGGAGACTGTTTTGGAGACCACCGGATTCAAACCGGAGTTCCGCAAATGGATCAAGATGATGTACCAATCTCCTATGGCAGTGGTACAAGTAAATGGGAAGCGCTCTGTGCGACAGGGTTGCCCCCTGTCTCCTCTTCTCTGTCCTCGCTTTGGAGCCCTTGCTCCGTAGGCTTAGAGACGGGGAGGCATGTCCGGTCCTGCGCGGAATTGTTGTCCCTGGCCCCGTGAAAGCCAAGGTATCCGCGTACGCCGATGATATCACCGTGTTCGTGTCATGCGTTTCGGACATAGAAGCGGTGAAGAAGGCGCTTACAAGGTTCGAACGAATCACTGGGGCAAAGATCAATTTAGAAGAGAGCGAAGGTCTGCGGTTGGGAGCCTGGGCAGGATCCGATACCCTGCCCGGTCCCTTCCGCTGGAGTGACGGTCCCATCAAAATCCTCGGCATGTGGTTTGGGCCTGATCTCCAAGTCGAGAAAAATTGGTCGGAAGTACAGTCAAAGGTGGAAGCTCGGATCCGAAAATGGTTTCCAAGGAGGTTGTCCTTAAAGGGCAGCGCGGAGGTTTGTGCTACCTACATCTTCCCCCTGATCCTTTACCGATTGTCTGTACTTCCTCTGCCCGCGGCTCGGTTATTGGCGTTAGAACTGGCCCTTTTCCGCTTTTTGTGGATAGGGCGCCAGCCAATGGTACGCAGGCAGGTTTGTTTCCAGCGGCCTTGTAATGGAGGTTTGGGGATGCCGAACTTGGCGGCTCATCGAGACGCTGAGAGGCTGGCATTTCTGAATCGATCGTTGCAAACCGAAACCGCTTGGTCGTGGCGAATCCGGGACATCTTCCCGGACTGGCAGCTACGGCTCCATAAAATTCGATGGAAAAAGCGGTTTCTGTTAGAGTGTCGTGAAGCCCTTCGAAGACTACCTGAATCTAGTGTCGTCTCATGGCCTCGGAGGGCACTGTATCGGGCATTAGTGGAGGGGTCCGTCTAGGATCCGCTCATGGAGTGGCACGGCTCGTCGTTAGAGGAGGTCCGCTCACAGTGGAATTGGGCGCCAGGTGCTGGGTTCATGAACAACTCCGAGTTCTCCCTCACCTGGCGACTAGCTCGGAATGCGTTGCCGCTCGCAAGCGTACAATACAAAGCGCACGCTGCTGATTTTCCATCTTGCACCCGTTGCAACAGTGGCTTAGAAGAAACGGCTGAGCACGCCTTCTACCACTGTAACGGGGTACGTTCGTTTTGGGAGTACGTGAACGAGGTTACGGCCCGTATCGCACATAATCAGTGGGTGCCGCTCGACGTTGGTTACGTCGTGGACAATGTCAGTCCGCCGTTCGCCGGAGAAAAACGAAAGGTGTTTTTCGCTATACTAGCCGTAGCTAGAATGGTGATATGGTCGATGCGAAACAAGGGATTGCATGAGGACGAGGAATTTTCCTGACAGAATCTGATCTGTTATTTTAAGCATCAGCTTAAGGTAAGGATTAGGTGCGATAGGAGGATGCTCGAACCCATGACATTCAACGAAAGGTGGATAAATGCCGCAAGCTTGTGTGTGAGAACGAGGGCAGGAGTAGAGACATTGTTGCCTGCCCATCATGGCCAGCACTGACGGGGATCCTGTCTCAGGACCCCATCCCTTAGATAGACAAACAAAGTCTGTAAAATAAACAAAAGAAAAAACACGAAAAAGCCAAAACTGCATACACCATAGATCCTTTTAGTTAGGAGGCTGAATGATCATCAACCCCAATTTTTTCTTATAGGACATATCCAGGACCCCAATCCAAAGTTTTTTTTATAAAACCACCCGAGTCACCCTAATATTTTCCCTGGAAAGTCAATTTTCTAGTAACCCAACCCGCCTGGCCTACAGAATCCCAATTTTTTACCGACCACCCACTAAGGACACCCACTCCCATATTAGAGGCACTGACCGGCTTGCTTTCAAACAACAAAGTGCGGAAGACAGTCGGCGGGCCAACACAATAGCTGAGGGAAAGGGGAAACCAAAATGACCCACAATTTTTGTTTTGTTTACAGGTGTTTTTCAGTTTCTTGTGGTTCTTATTTTCAATTTTTTCCCACCCCCTCCATCGCCAATCATCAATATTGGGAAATTTTTAAGTAGGATACATGCATAGAGCGAATGAGGTATTTTGGTGGAAGGGACCTGCGCAAGGAGAGAATTCAAGAATTTTATTTTTATTTTTGAATGAATCGGTCGGTGAGTGAGCCTAGCTAGATAGATCCGTGTAGTGATATGACCAGTTTTATCACCTCTCGCCCAAAACCAAACTTCCGGCTACATGCCGAGTTGTGTGCAC
>CM042181.1:29167341-29169841 GCA_023376005.1 Doryteuthis pealeii
TACCGCAGATCCTCTGCTACTCATCGCCGGCGAGGGCCAGTATCGAACTAGGAACTAGGAACCTTGTGGTTTCTAGCCGAACGCTTTACCGACTGAGCTAACCCGGGGCTATAAAGTAGTAAACTAAAGTAAAATCGCTGGAGTGGCCTATTGTCGGTATCAACCGGACATCGAAGGAGTCTATCCCCTTCACGATGGGAGTCTATCATTGCAGAACAATGGGTTAAATAAAACAAATTTGACAAGCGAATTATGCAAAATAGGAAAAGACAAATTATTCGTACAATATAAAATATCAAATTAAATTTGAATTTATTGTTTCATGTAAGTAAGTAAAGTCGTCGGGGTGGCCTAACGTCGGTATCAGCCAGACAGTGAGTGAGTCTGTCCCCTTTTCACTAGCGCTAGACCAAGGAGATTGTTTTTCGTCTGAGGTGGAACGATACAACTACCCCCAGCTCCCCACTTTACAGCACAAATCAAGGCTGTGCTATTCATACGCTGGGTTGGTGAGGGCCAGTATCGAACCCGGAAATTTCTGGTTACTAGTCGGATGCTCTACCGAGTGAGCTAAACCGGCTCCGTAAGTAAAGTCGACAACAAATGACCTATTGTCGGTATCATTATCCCCTTTTCACTAACGCTAGACCAGGGAAATTTTTTTGCATCTGAGGTGGAGCGCCACAACTATCACTAGCTCTCCACTTTACCGCACAGATCAAAGCTGTCTATTCATGCGCTGATTGGTGAGGGCCGGTATCGAACCCGGAACTTTGTGGTTCCTTGGAGAGTGCTTTCTCATATTGCATACAGGATTGTTATTATTAAAAATAAATGATGTAGTTTCGCTTTGATTAAATTTTAGTATATAATGGGCCGGGTTAGCTCAGTCGGTAGAGCGTTCGGCTAGAAACCACAAGGTTCCTAGTTCGATACCGGCCCTCGCCAACTCAGCGTATAAGTAGAACAGGGATCTGTGCGGTAAAGTAAGGAGCTGATGGTAGGTGTGGCGCTCCACCTCAGACGCTAAAAATAATCTCCTTGGTCTAGCACTAGTGAAAAGGGGATAGACTCCCTCGCTGTCAGGCTGATATCGACATTAGGCCGCCCCGACGACTTTACTTTTTACTTTATATAAGGCCAGTTGATTCAATTGGTAAGGAAGTCGCCTAGTAATCGCAAGGTTCCTGGTTTGATACCGTACCTTGCCAACTCAGCACACGAGCAGCACAACTGAGGTAATCTAATACGTGCCATGAAGCATCTAAGAGGGAGTGGGCGCGCGGAAGCGATAACGCTAATCGGTTATGGAACATAATGCAATGATGAAAAGAAGGAAAGAAAGAAAAAAAAAGAGTGAAAGAGAGTTAAATCAAGATTATTATACTTTTTACATATTGAACTATTTAGCAATAGCTCTTAAGTAAAGATACCAAACATTGTAATAATTAAATTATCATACTGTGGTATATCCACAGGTACTGCTAGTACTCATTAACCAGTCAATAACAGACCATGCCTTACCCATACGTATTGTTTTCAGTAGATGAGATCTTACCACAGAGGTGTATAAACTGGTCTATTTTATTGTGGAGGCGCGTGGTGTAATGGTCATCGTCGTAGGAAACGAACTCATCGATACGAGTTTAAACCCTGGACGAGACTGTTTGCATTTAATTTAGCGCTAATACACTTGGGAAAGGTATGCATCCAAATATTCTCCCTCGAGCTAGGGTTAAATAGTAGAGCAGACTGGCCTCTGTAATATTGGTTAGGCAACCAATTTAGGAGAAGGAAACACTGAATTCCAGCCTGTTAAACTCCATTTAGAAATTGACTTTGTGTCATATCCTACTTGTGCGGAGGGTTAGGTAAATACATATATGAACTGCTCAACTGATTTTAGCAGCTCTGTGCCAATAGTGATGACCGATAGGGCGGGATGGTGTGTGTGTGTGAGAGAGAGAGAGAGAGAGAGTCAAGGGAATCCTTGCTGTCAGCAAGCCTTGATGGCGATTCGTATTTAAAGGATACTTTATTTGTTTATATGATTTATTTATTTTATGATTTATCTTTACACTGTTCATGAGGTATAGAATATGACTTCAGTTTTGTTTAGGATACCGGCCCTCGCCAACTCAGCGTATGAGTAGCACAGATTGCGTAATCTGATCTGTGCGGTAAAGAGGGGAGCTGACGGTAGGCAAAAAACAATATCCCTGGTCAAACGCTAGCGAAAAGGGGATAGATTCCCTCGCTGTTCGGCTGATACCGACAATATGCCACTACACTAACTTATCTTTACTTATCTCAGAAAAACCCTAAAAATGAATGAATATTTCAAGCAATCATTTAATTTTATTATTTTCCAGATTTGGAAGGGTGAGGGAATCTCCGTGGTGTAGTGGCTAACGTGCTGGACTGCCATATCATAGTAAGCGAGTTCGAACTCCAGTTGGGAAGACTATGAAGCTCTTCATTCCCACGCCACTACTGTTGT
>CM042181.1:29174841-29202341 GCA_023376005.1 Doryteuthis pealeii
TTATTTCAAAACTTTATCGGCATTAAATGACCGACTGAGGTTGATATGCCGTAAAACAAAACAAACCAAACCAAATCTCTTATTAACCACAGATGATTAAATGATTAAATGATAAAATGAATAAAGTAAAAAAAAAAAAGTAATGAAAAACCACACTAAAACAACTGCAACATTATTATATGATATTTTATTGAAATAACGAATCCTTGAAATAGTTGGAAAACTGTTGAGACAATTGCAGTAAAAGCTAAATGATATTCAGTATCAACAAAATAAACATGTACGTATTTTTTAAAACATACACACACAGATACAAGTAGTGCTCAGTTCACACCAAGAACAGTCTAGTTCAAGTATTCTACATAGAATAAGTCAAAGTACGACTATATCGTTTAGGAGGAGCTTTGAAAATAGTTTTGACTCACGAGAAGAGAAGCCCTTTGCTTTGAATTCAGAGTTTTCAGAGTTAACTTGAAGAGCTATATTGTACTCTATTTTACTGTTTTTTGAACTTCAAAAATAAGGTATCTGTACAAAAAAAAAAAACAACAACAACAAAAAGCAAAGTGTTATAAAAAAATGTAGAACAAATTTTATTCTCCATGGAATTATCTTTAAAATATGTAAAAATCATTTACCTGGACCTTCATTAAGTCAGTCGAATTAACAAAATGATTGAGGGTGAGGGGTTGACGTGTGACAACAAAACAATTTAAAACATTTCTTCAGAATTTTCAGAAAAATGACTTTTAAAAGAAACCTTATCTTTTATTGCTTTAAATACCGATTTTTTAATTAAAATCCGAAATTAGTCTATTTTTGAGGAATAAAAAAACGGTATTTTAGCAGGTACCTGTATTTGTAGATCCCAAGTGTTTTCATGAATAAAGCCCAGACTATTCAGAGTTGTTTTTAAAAATAAAAGAATTGCCCAACTCGTTCACCATGGGTAAGATGTAATGGTTGTAAGCATGGGCATCAAGCCAACTAAATTCTTTAGGTACTTACCAAACACATTCACCATGGGTACGATGTGCCACAAGGTCGCAAATATGGGGTATCCACTACAAGGCCCCAAGTGTGGGGCACCCAGCCTACTAAACTTATAATATAGGCTGTTATGAGGCAAATGTATCTCAGCTAACTTTAATAAAGACACTGTTAATAAATAAGATGTTAGTTAAGATTAAACAATGATTATTTAATAACCATTGAGAATGTAACGTAAACAACTAAGGAAATTATGACGGTAGTGATGTAGTTTCGGTTACAGACAGATGCACAATCTCCATTATAATAAGATCATTATTAAAGTATTAGTAAGTATTTACCCGACTCGTAGCTGTGAATAGGGTATGACACAAGGTCGCAATTATGGGGTATTAAGCTGACTAAATTTAGTAGATATTAATCCAACTAATTCAATATAGATATGATGTGACACAAGGTCTCAAGTATGGGGTATACTGTCTACTAAATTTAGAAAGTATTTAACCAACCCGTTCACCATGGGTATGATGTGACAATGTCGCATTTATTGGGTATCCGGTCCACTACATTTAGTAGCCATATATCTAACAAATTTTAAGTATATTTTTTTACCCTAAAATTAAAATATTCATTCAATTTTAATAAAATTTTATAGAATTGTGTAAAAATGGGTGTATTTAAAGAAATATTATTGTCTGTTGTAAAACAAAACAAACATCTCAATTGGAGTAAATATGATGCTTTTAAGTTAGTAAAAAAAGTTTTTTAATATTAAATATTTCATTTTATTTATTTAATTTTCCCCCCACTCACCTCAGATAAGATCTTTTAAAAATTGATTTTTACACAGCCCAGAGGTCGTTTTATTTTACTAGTATACAATAATAGAATTTGGTGATTCTCTTTCTCTCTCTCTCTCTCTCTCTATATATATATATATATATTAAAAATGGAAAGGAGTAACCTACTCGAGTTTCATCGATTGATTCTTCAGGGTTACTTTAAATTAATCGAGTTTACGATTAATCTTAGGTGTTATAAACATGCCCGTTGGAATGGGATATATATATATATATATATATATATATATATATATATATATATATATATATCAGTTAGGTAGGATGTGACACAAACTCGCAAGTATGGGGCACAAAGCCAACTAAATAGTTGGTATTTACCCAACTCATTCATGAATAGGATGTTTGCATAAGGTCGCAAGTATCGGACATCCAGCCTACTACATTTAGTAGCCATATATCCAACTAATTCTGCATAGGTAGGATGTGACACAAGGTCGCACTTATAGGGTATCCAGCCCATTATATTTAGTATATATTTACCCAATCCGTTCATCATGGGTTAGATGTGACAAGATCGCAAGTATGGTACATCCAGTAAACAACATTTTGTTGCTCTAAACCAAATCTAAGTCTTACTAATTACATTTAACAACAAAATTTTCGATGGATTAGATCTGACACTTGTTTTTTCATTAACTTTTGACCTCTGAATCCAAAAATGACCCCAGTTTTTTTCTGTATTGCATAAACTTTTTGAAATATAGTATACCTCGCTTTGTATCACAAAATATTTTTTTGAAAATATCACATCTGATAAATTTGTAATTATTTTATCAAATGTTTTAAAATTCTACATACTAATGTTTGGACAAATTTATTTTGTTCATACAAAGGATATTATTATGTGCAAGTAGTTAAGATAAAAAAAACGCTTACTAGTTTTTCTAGAGTGTTTGTACACCTTTCTCAACAGTTGGTGACCTCTAGATCCAAAAATGACCCCAGTTTTTCTGTATCGCATGAACTTTTTGAACTACGCGATACCTTCGCTTTGTCTTTAAAAAACATTAAAAAATACCGCATCTAATAAATTTGTGATTATTTTATCAAATATTTCAAAATTTTATATACAATAAAAACTAATAAGAATTGCTTAACGAATGTTTTTACAAATTTATTTTGTTCATACAAAGGATATTGTGTTCAAGCAGTTAAAGTTTTAAAAAAACCCAAAAAAACAAAAAAACGCTTATAGGTTTTTTAGAGTGTTTGATCACCTTCTCGTCAGTTGGCAACCTATAGATCCCAAAAATGACCTCAGTTTTTTTGTATCGAATGAACTTTTTGAATTACGTGATACCTTAACTTTATCTCAAGAAACATTTAAAAAATACATAAATAAGGTTGTGATTATTTTAATGAATGTTTTTCAAATTTGAAATACAATGAAAACTAATAAAAATTGCTTTAATAATGTTTGTACAAATTTATTTTGTTCATACAAAGGATATTTTGTGCAAGTAGTTAAGATAAAAAATACGCTTTATTGCTTTTTCTAGAATATTCAGTTTGTGGGCAATTTCATTTTATGCTTCAATTTACATATTCAGCCATCATATTTACATACTGTCTACCCGCGATACCGTTCCCCTATGTCCTTTAAATTTGGTGGAATCGTTCACCTTTCTCATCAGTTGGCAACACAATTTTCGTTGAGTTAGATCTAACATTTGTTGTTTTTTTTTATTAACATTTGACCTCTGAATCCAAAGATGACCCCAAGTATTTCTGTATCACATAAACTTTTTGAACTACGTGATACCTTCTCTTTGTCTAAAAAAAAATCATTTAAAAATACATAAATAAGGTTGTGCTTATTTTAATGAATGTTTTAAAATTGGAAAATGACATTTATGTACGAATGTTTTAAAACATACACACACACAGATACAAGTAATGCTCAGTTCACACCAAGAACAATTCAATCCTACAATTCCTCATATAATAAGTCAATGTACCACTGTATCGTATAGGAGGAGCTCTCAAAGTAATTTTGACTCACGAAAAGAATTCGGGGTTTTCCTTCTCCTAAACCGGTTGCTATAGCAAGGTTAAAGATCCCAGTTTGCCCTACTATTTATCCATAGCTGGAGTGAGAATAGTTGGATTCGTACCTTTCCTAAGGGTATTAGCACAATGTGTAATGCTAACAGCCGCATCCAGGATTTGAACTCTCACTGTATCGATTTTCTTCGACGATAACCAATACACCACGCGCCTCCACAACAGTAAGCAGAAACACACTTATATATATCTCTAATTAAAATCAATCATGTATTTCAAGTTATAGAAATAGACTTAGCTGATTAAGAGTCTGTTACATAATTGATAGGTAGCCTGTTAATTATGTACAGTGGCGTAGATTATAAATTAACGGTTAATTGAAGGATATAGGGATTTGTTAGTGGCACGTTGTAACCTGTATTGACCTACA
This sequence comes from Doryteuthis pealeii, assembly GCA_023376005.1. NCBI lineage: Eukaryota > Metazoa > Mollusca > Cephalopoda > Myopsida > Loliginidae > Doryteuthis > Doryteuthis pealeii. The sequence continues at coordinate 29,179,129 of CM042181.1, forward strand.
CTTTCGGTTCGCAAGTGCGAACGTGGAAAGTTAGCTAAAAAAAAATCTGTTTCTGGCTTACCGTTGAGCTAAACAGACCGCAATGGTGGTTCTCGTTCAATTAGCCAAATTCTCACACGTGTGTTTGGGATCTGGAATCTTAAGGAAAGAAAATATTTATGAGCTCAAAACAAAGCAAAGTCGTTACTAAGAACAAACAAAAAACACAAGTACAGGAAAGAAATATCTAGCAGATCCAAAGACAGACAGATCCAGGATAATAGAAGATCCAGCTAAAGCCACCAACCCACAGATAGAAAAAAATACTAATTAATTAAGATGGAAGAAACAAAAGTTAAATATCCAATTATAGAAGACAAGTACGCCTGACGTAGTTAAAAGTTTGTTAGAAATTATATTGTCGTTGTAGCTTGTCTTTAAACCTGCTTCACATAGTAACTAGTGAATTATTCACCTAAACTCAATAGGGTCCTAATTTCTTTTTATTAATTTTCATATATGCAATGCAACAGAAGAACCTTATGAAATTTGCTGGGGGACATCTTGCCTTGTGCCATTTATAGTTTTTAGGAATAACACAAGTTTTGCTTTGGGGGTTTAATGTATGTAAGTACGCCTATCTTACTACTGTCAGTGTGCATGGTCATTGGCCCCCACTAGAGCTAGTCCTATGCAACAGAAGAACCTTATGAAATTTGCTGGGGACATCTTGCCTTGTGCCATTTATAGTTTTTAGGAATAACACAAGTTTTGCTTTGGGGGTTTAATGTATAAGTACGCCTATCTTACTACTGTCAGTGTGCATGGTCATTGGCCCCCACTAGAGCTAGTCCTATGCAACTGAAGAACCTTATGAAATTTGCTGGGGGACATCTTGCCTTGTGGCATTTATAGTTTTTAGGAATAACACAAGGTCTAATTTGATAGATAGATAGATATGAACAGAGTGAGATAGATAGATATGAACAGACTGAGATAGATAGATAGATAGATAGATAGATATGAACAGACTGAGATAGATAGATAGATAGATAGATAATGAAGAGGCCGAGAGAGATGAGAAGTGTATGTATGTACGCCTATCTTACTACTGTCATTGTGCATGGTCATTGGCCCCCACTAGAGCTAGTCCCCAAACCAAGTAAAATAGAAGAAATACAAGTATCTAAGTAAAGACAACAGGTACACCAGTGTGCAACCATGGGTATGCAGGTGTACTCTATTATACTGCACTGTGCGTAAGATGCGACGCAGGATGAGTATGCAACACATCAAGTTAAAAATAAGTTAAAATATTTTCTCTTTTAAAAAAATGTTTATGAATAAAGAGGATACGCTCAGACTTAAATAGTCTGTGTGTATCCACTTTATTTATAAACGTAATAGGTAGTTGGTTGTTGGGTTAGATTTTACGACATGTCAACCCCTATTGGGTCATTTTATGCCGAAGACGTTTTTGTTTTGTTCATACTAGTAGTAAAATTTTTGGACCATGTCACCTTTAAGCACTCCGTATTCAGTGCGACCCGTATTCAGAAGGAAATGTTTTTCATTTACACCGTTAAAATCCAGTTGTTTGTTACCAGACGATTTTAGACGAATTTTTCTTTAATTATAAAACTAACTGCTAACCGTAACCGTAACTCTAACCCCCAACCTAACCCCTACTCCTAACTCTAACCCCTAACCCTAACCCTAGCAAAATATTTTTAAATAAATACTTTTTAATATTAACTATCCGTAGAGGCACATGGAAAATAAATAAACATGTCTTTCGTTTTAAATTTTATTTAAAAAAAAATAACAATATTAGTTTATCTTTAGTGCAAAATTAATTTTTTCACATATGCTAACAACAACATGAAATAGCTAATTTTTTATTTTATTAGAATCTGAAACTATTTTATTAGATTAAGAATTAAAAATTAATATTTTTTCTGAATTAAAAAAAAAAATTGTTAGTGTTGAAAAATATTCATCAACTTCTGATTAATAAGCAAAACTTCTGATTTATCAAAAGTAATGTTCTGGTGCCAGAGCGGTGATTGAGCGTGATTTAAGATTGGCCCATAAAACTGTTAACTATTAATTTGTTTTATACATTCTTGTTGGGTATCCAATATTTTTAAACTCATTTTTTAATCTAAACCTATACAGGGGATCCTAACAGATACTACCACTCGGGTCAGGTTTAACTTGGGGGTAATGGAAATGAAGCCCCAAAGCTTCAGAATTGGAACCTCAACATTAGATGCATACCCAATACATTCATATGCTCAGCCACCACCTTATATGATTAAAGTGGCTTAGCGCTAATACCCTTGGGAAAGGTATGCGTCCTACTCACCCTCCAGCTATGGGTAAATAGCAGGGCAGACTGGGCTCTTTAACCTTGGTTAGGCAACCGGTCTAGGAGGAAAAAAAAACTCTGAATTCAAACCTGTTGAATCCCCTTTAAAAAATTGACCTTGTGTCGTATCCTGCTCGTGCGGAGGGGTTGGTATATATATATATATGATCTCGATTTTCCCCCAGATTTCTAATTCCATCAGTCTCTTGTCCAAGCTTTTAGGGAATATTCCAAATGCACCAACTACAATTGGCATCACCGTCACCTCCATGTTCCACAGATTTTTCAGCTCTTTGACGTGATATAAGCATTGTCTATCATTTCGCTTTCTTTCATTTTCACCCTGTGGTTTGTTGTGAGTGACAGACGTTTACCTTAGGTCTCCAGGACTCTTCTGAGTATTCAAACCTGTTGAACTCCCTTTAAGAAATTGACATTGTGTCACATCCTGCTCGTGCGGAGGGGTTGGTAAATATATATGTGATTAAAGTGAGAAGCGCGTGGTGTAATGGTTAAAGTCATGGGAAATGGACTCATCACCCCGTTCAAATCCTGGACGTGGTAATTGCATTTCACTTAGCGCTAATACCCTTGGGAAAGGTATGAATCCTACTCTCCCCCTAGCTATGGATAAATAGTAGCACAGACTGGGCTGTTTATCCTTGGTTACCCAACCGGTCTAGAAGGAAAACTCTGAATTCAAACCTGTTGAACCCCGCTTAAGAAATTGACCTTGTGTCACATCCTGCTCATGCGGAGGGGTTGGTAAATATATATATAATTAAAATGGCAGGTGATTTACCATAAAGGCATTAGGGTTGGGATAACCATATAGGTGCTAGGCTGATTGATCGGAGGGGGTCTCTCCGACCACCCGTCTAGCTTATGTAAGGGTTTAAGTGGAGAGTTGCATGTCATGGACTACTCATCCACCAGGATTCCGTCCTTAAGCATCACGGGTCGCCACCCACGGCCAACAGGCGGCCCAATTGGGGGTCTTACCCCTCTGCAAAGGTGCAGTCGGTGTATTTTAAAGCCTTAGCCAACAGGGCTGCTCTACAGTTGACTGGGTGGCCAGGTATTTGGATTTGTTCCAATTTCGGCCACCTGTTGGCCGTGGGTGGTGACACGTGATGCTTAAGGACGGAATCCTGGTGGATGAGTAGTCCATAACATGCAAACACTCCACTTAGACCCTTACTTAGGCTAGACGGGCGGTCGAAGAGGACCCCTCCGACCAATCGGCTGATCACGTCAAACCCTAGCACCTATATGATTGCTCCGACCCTTTTGCCCTTATGGCAAGCCCCAACCCTTTTTATCAAATGAAGCGACAACGTACCCACAGACAGGTCGTCGATCCCGACTTGTTCTCATCCAGTCCTTCTTTACTTTGGAATTCAATTCTCATTTTAATTCCCGAAAGAAAGGAAAGGTATGTACAACAAAAGAAAACGCTTTTGTATTTCTTATGAAAAATATGTTAAGTCGATTCTTTTCTTTCCTTTTATATAAAAAAACTTATTGTTTGAATGTTATCACTTGTAAATTATTAATGTTATGCAGGGGTCTATACAATTCTAACATTGAATAAAAAACAAGATATTTCAACACCTGCATTAATTCGGTAACAATTGAAGGATTGTCAAATAGCACCTTTATGAGAGAGAGTAATTTATGTCTAAGAATTTAAGGAATAATAAGGAACTCTTTGTCAATCTAACACTTCTAAAGAAATTCGGATTTTAATGTTAATATTTTTAGGTGTTTGTGGTGCTATGGTTATCATTAGAGAAAACCGACTTCAAATCCTGGACAATTTGCATTTCACATAGCGCTAATACGCTTGGGATATGCATGCACCCAATCACACACCTCCCAGCTACAACCTTCTAGCACATATATGATAAAAAGGGTTGAGGTTTGCCATAAGAGCAACTGAGTTGGGATAATCATATAGGTACTAAGGCTTGATGTGACCGGTTGATTGATCTGAGGGGCCTCTCCGACCGCCCGTCTAGCCTAAGTAAAAGCCAAAGTAAAGTGTAAAGCTAGAGCTTGACATGACCAGCCGATTAATCGGAATGGACCTCTCTGGCCACCCGTCTGGCCTAAATAAGGGGCAGAGTGTTGCACGTCAGCCACCAGGATTCTATCCTAAATGCAAAAGGGTCACCACCCATATCCAACACGTAGCCCCATTTATCAGATAGAGTAAAATAATAGGACAGACTGGGCTCTTTAACCTTGGCATGGTAACCAGTCTAAGAGAAGGAAAACTCTGAATCCAAACTTGTTAAACTCCGCTAGCCATTAGGCCACGAGGACTGCCCCTGGTGCCGTATAGGAGAATTGCCTATAGCAATGATGTTAATTTGCATTTCACTTAGCGCTAATACCCTTGGGAAAGGTATGAATCCTAATCTCCCTCCAGCTATGGGTAAATAGTAGGGCAGTCTGGGCTCTTTAACCTTGGTTAGGCAACCGGTCTAGGAGAAGGAAAACTCTGAATTCAAACCTGTTAAACACCGCTTAAGAAATTGACCTTGTGTCGTATCCTGCTCGTGCTTAGGGGTTGGTAAATATATATAGCAATGATTGATATGGAAGGCTGGAGAGAGAGAGAGAGAGAGAGAGAGAGAGAGAGAGAGAGAGAGAGAAAAAGAGAGAGGGGGGTCAGGGGTTCCGTGCTGCTGCTGCTGCTGCTGCTGATGATGATGATGAGAATGATGATTCGTATTTAAATGACATTTTAATTGTTTTGGTATCTCAGATTAAAATACGATGAGTATTTTTTTCAATTAAATGTAGATAAAGATTTTAGCAAGTCATTTTTTTTTTATTACAAACAATTAGATTTATCTTGAAGTAATAGCGGCACACAAGAACTTTCTCGGCTGTTTTGTTTTATAGGAGCGGTGTTCAATAAATTATTATACCTTAAAAAAAATAAGGCCATTATGCGTTAGATGGGTTTAAAAAATGTTTTATTGTGAGTTAACTATATCATTAAGAATTTCATTTTAAAGTTTTATTTTCAGTAATTTTGAATTTTCTCGATCGTAGGTGCGGTGTTCAGTGAATTCTTATACCTTAAAAAAGTTAGTCCATTAAGTGATAGATTGATTTGAAAAATGCTTTATTATGAATCAATTATATCATTAAGATAGGCATTAGCATTTTTGTCGTCTGCTAGGAATTTTAAAAGCGAATTAAAAATAATTAAATCTATTATTTTAGGTCAAACTTTGTCTAAATCAATAAGTAGTAACATAATAACCATCATAAAAAAAGAAAAATATCATTACATATGCAGTTTATTTTTAAAAGATTTAAAACCATTTGCTTTGGTCAATTTCGACGCATTCCGCCATTCAACCTCTTTTTCGATGGTTTTAAGTGCTTGTTTACAATTTTACTGTAACATTCGCGATTGCAAAAAAATTTACCAAAAATCTGGTAATTATCCGATTTTAATGAAATTTTCAGTATTGATTTATCAATTAATGAATTTTATAATGCATCAGTTATTTTATTTCAAAACTTTAATTTAGTATTTTTGCTATGAAAAATTAATATATAAAATTCATTCAAAATATAAAAATCCTGATGTTAAGTTTAAAATGTTATATTTTTAGATTCTAAAAATAAATATCTACTTAATGCAAACCTTATTTTAGGTGCCAAAAGTAATAAGTTTTGAAGAAAAACTCGATTGAAAATGTACCCCCTCCCGTTTTTAAGCAGAAAAAACATCGATGTATAATTTTTTCTTTTATAAAATAATAGCCAATTAAATAATAATCGAAATGAGTAAAAAAGAAATCTCAAAAAAATTAATTATTTATTATCTTTTTACATTTTATTTTTCGATTTTCGGTACTTATTTTCTCATAAAACAACAACCGTAAAAAATGTGCTTCTTATTTTACATTATTTTTATATTTCATAGTTTTTAATTCAAAACAATAAATCAAGAGTTTATTAGAAAATAAGTTCATTAAAATTACATTTTCAGCTACCAAATTATCCAGTTGTATTGTCTCACTGATAATTTCATTTACTTATTCTTTTAGTAAATAAATTGTCGTTCGTTTACTTTAATTACCATTTACATTTAATCTGCTTGAATGTCATATATATATATATATATATATATATATATATATATATATATATATGGAGAAAAGTAGACAAACACGGGATGTTATGGAAACTTGATGTTTATTGTCGACGGTGCAACGTTTCGGTCTCTTATTAGACCATCTTCAGGACTTGGATATAGTTCTTACTCCAATGATGGAAATCCTCAAAATGCTGAAAATTAACCTCCTCACATTTCTATCATATATATATATATATATATATATATATATATATATATATATATATTTATATATATATATATATATATATATATATATATATATATATATATATATATAACTCTGAATTCAAAATTCCCTCCAGCTATGGGTTAAATAGTAGGGCAGACTGGGCCCTTCAACCTTGGGTAGGTAACTAGTCTAGGAGCGGGATAACTCTGAATTCAAAATTCCTGAGGTCGGTCGTTGATTAGGTTTGTAGCAACCCTTGATGCACCAATTCTTTCCTATCAACTGTACAAAAAGTGTGGATGGTCCAACACGAGCCTTCACCACTATAAACAAATCACTGTGTGGGTGTTCATTGTGTGTGTGAACCCTCATGCGTCGAAAATCAACGAGAGAATCCATATATATATATATATATATATATATATATATATATATATATATATATATATAATACGATATATATATATTTTTTGAAGGCAAAATAATGCAAATTTATGTTGAAAAACATTTATTTAAATTTTCTTTTTTTTCTTTTTCCTCTTAATATTTTCGGAGTAAAATCCATCTTCAGAGAGTTTATTATAGAGTTGAAAAGATTCCAACACAAACACAGAAACACAGATGGAATATTTTCAACTCTATAATAAACTCTCTGAAGATGAATTTTACTCCGAAAATATTAAGAGGAAAAAGAAAAAAAAAGAAAATTTAAATAAATATGTTTTTCAACATAAATTTGCATTATTTTGCCTTCAAAAAAAAATATATATTTCGTATTACATTTTATAATGAATGCTTCTAACACACTATAAAAACAAAAAAAAACAAACTTTATATATATATATATATATATATATATATATATATATATATATATATATATATATATATATATAATTTAATATACCAAGCGTGTTGGTAGATCCTTGCGGAGAGAAAAAACCCAGCAGAAAGTTTGATTGTAAAAATATACTACCAAACATCAACCAGGAAGAAAAAAAATTTTGAAAAAAAAGAAAGGACCAAGATATTCGTACCAACAAAAAATAATCTATTGGTACAGTATTTGGCCAAAAGAAAAAACAATTTATATGTATATATATATATGTATATAAGATATATATATATTCATATAACCGCTAGAAGAAGCTAATATGTAAAAAGTGCTCGATACCTAAGTAGAGCCAAGTAATAAAGATAATCTAATGAGTCAGACGAACCTACTATTAGTTTCGCATAAAGCTCTTCAGGGCTAAAATCTGACTAAAGAAGAAAAAGGAGCAAGACAAATAAACTCTACTAACCACAGTAATCATTTAAATTAACAAAACCATACTAACCAATAAAAACACAGAACGCTATAAGTTTATAAGAATAAACTTATAGCGTTCTGTGTTTTTATTGGTTAGTATGGTTTTGCTAATTTAAATGATTACTGTGGTTAGTAGAGTTTATTTGTCTTGCTCCTTTTTCTTCTTTAGTCAGATTTTAGCCCTGAAGAGCTTTATGCGAAACTAATCGTAGGTTCGTCTGACTCATTAGATTATATATATATATATATATATATATATATATATATATATATATATATATATATATATATATATATATTTAATCTGCTTGAATGACATATCCTCCTGAAAACCCAATGTTGTTTGATTATTACTGACGCAATTAATGAGGCAAAATTCAGCTTATCTGAGATGTTAGGGTGGGATTATAATCTTACTCTAAATGTTACTTTTGATATATCTTATTCATTTCATTTGAATAAAATATATTGACAAACTTTTCTGGATTGAAATTATAAGATTTAAAAAAAAATTTCATATGTAAATGTATTAAAACAAGGATTTTGGAGGGGCTTCATAATAAACGATATTTAAAACTAAATGCTCAAAATTTGGTGCAAGTTAAAAACTTACTTTTTGGTGTCAGTATTTAAATGCCTTCAATGATATATGAAAAAATGAACCGACAAAAAACGATTTTTACTTTTGTTTTCTATAAAGATAAGTTTGTATAATTATATCAGCAGATTTTTATAAGTTTCGACGCGAGAGTTTTTTTAGTAAAAGAACCATGAATACAGAATTCTGCTAAAAAATATCAACAAAGAAATTGAACCTGTGGTAAAAAAAAAAAAACGGACTGTTTTACCATAAAATAAATTTTTAAATTAAAAATGACCTGACATTTTTTATTAAAATATAAAAGAATATCTAAATACTCAGATTTTCTTTTATTTATGTTTGTTTAATGTCTTGTTGTTAGTTTAAATAAACAAGAATATCTAAATATTTAATTGAAGGCGTTTTTATCGTCAATTTTTTAAGCTAACACCGCCTAGCGTTAAGGCAGAAGGCCGGGATGGAACTCTGCGAATATTACCCAGGATGTTTACGCCGTTTCGCGCCAGAGACTTTACAGACGACATTGTTTTCCTACATGCGTAATTCGTCACGCCCTGGCGCTCATGCGTCAATAGGACTTGTGACGTACAGATTTGTTTGGTCGACTGAAAACTGACACTGGTTTTCTCCTTGGTATGACGTTAAACTCTATCTGATGGTGAGGTTCCAGTTCTGGAGCTCTGTGGAATGTGGAACACCCCTTCATCATCATTACTCACAGGTCCACTCTGACCTGAAGTAGTAGTATCTATGGGTTATTAACCGCTAATTTTATTCAAAACCTTTTACATTTTTCAAGTCAGTTCACTTTGAACCACGTATCTTTGAGGCGTAACACAGACTCTCAAAGATACATGGTCCAAAGTTAACTGACTTGAAAAAAAAGTTTTTTTAAATAAAATAACTGGTGCATTATATCTTTTATTCATTAATATATCAACACTGAAAATTTCATTAAATTCGGTTAATTCCCTGATTTCTGTTTCTTTTTGGCGAGGTGGAATTTAGGCCCGTTAAGTTCGATTTAACCCCAGAGGGTTATGTTTTTGCTAGTATTTAGTAATTTACAACACAATTTGTATAGTCCCTTGTTTTTAAAACTTGGTTGGATGTTTGGTTTTATAGCATATTGACCCGTTTCGGGTCATTTAAGATTGAATTAAGTCATTTTGATATACACGGGATTCAGATTTTTTACAGTACCTCACGTTGCTCAAGTGGTCACCCAATTAAGTATTCTGCTTAACTCGGTACTTAACCTCAGCGATCTAGTGGAACCGGTGCTTTTAACATGACGTGACCGTAAGCATGAAAGGGGATATGTTCTTTTGTTTTACGGCATATCAACCCTTTTCCGGTCATTTAATGGTTAATCAAGACATTTTGATATCCAGTTCTTGTTGATGCTTAAATAGTCCCCCATCTAAATATTGAACAGGCTCATTGCCGCTTAACTTCGGTGATCTAGCGGGAACTGGTGCTTTGCACGTGACTTGAATGTAAACAGAATGTTCAGTGTTAGTGTATCCATGGATACACCAATAAATGTATTATTAGGACTTTTTGTTGTTTACCCATCTAAGTATTGAACAGGCTCATTGCTGTTTAACTTCGCAACGTGACTTGAATGTAAACAGAATGTTCAGTGTTAGTATATCCATGGATACACTAATGAATGTATTATTAGGACTTTATGTTGTTTAAATGGTCACCCATCTAAGTATTGAACAAGCTCATTGCTGTTTAACTTCGCAACGTGACTTGAATGTAAACAGAATCTTCAGTGTTAGTATATCCATGGATACACTAATGAATGTATTATTAGGACATTTTGTTGTTTAAATGGTCACCCATCTAAGTATTGAACTTGATATACACGGAATTCAGGTTGCTTACAGTACCTGCAGTTGCTTAAGTGATCACCCAATCAAGTATTCTACATAATTTGGTGCTTAAATTTAGTGATCTAGCGTGAACCGGTACTTTGCAACGTGACTTGAATGTAAACATAAGGTCCAGTGTTAGTGTATCCATGGATGCGCTAATGAATGTATTATTGGGACTTTTTGTTGTTTAAATGGTCACCCATCTAAGTATTGAACAGACTCATTGCTGTTTAACTTCGGTGATCAAGCTGGAATTGTTGAATTAAGTCATTTTGATATACAAGGAATTCAGGTTGCTTACAGTACCTGCAGTTGCTTAAGTGATCACCCAATCAAGTATTCTACTTAATTTGGGTCTTAACTTTAGTGATCTAGCGTGAACCGGTACTTTGCAACGTGACTTGAATGTAAACATAAGGTCCAGTGTTAGTGTATCCATGGATGCACTAATGAATGTATTATTAGGACTTTTTGTGGGTGATATACAAAGACGCACAATTCTTATAACGTAAATCGGTTGTTAGCAATTCCATAGGAACGAAACAATAAACAAATACGATTCGTTGTTTATTAGAAACCTGAACTAGCCAAGCGTAAGAACATTGTCGCACATTTACAAAATCAATTATATTCATCTTCTAGGCGATCCAAATATAATCAATATTTTTCTTCCCTGTTGGTCGTATATTATTCAACATCCTGGCAACTGACCCACCTTATCCTAAAAGGTCATCTAGTAGTCGACTAAAACCAACAGGACTCTCTGTCCCAGGGTTTTTCAAATAGGACCATAAGGTTTTTTGGAGGTCACAAGGTAAAAAATTAAAAAAAATGGGGGTAGGGGCAAATGTCCAAGGACTACAGAAAATTAAGGGCTCACAATATATATATATATATATATATATATATATATATATATATATATATATATATATTGCAACATCAAGGATTTCATTTGGAATTCATATCACAGGACTATAAAATTCTAAAAAATTTAAAAGGTATATAAAAAATAAAAATCTGTTTTCAAATGCCTTTAAAGTAATAAAAAATTTTCATCATTCGCATCTGATGAGTCGGGAGAGTTAGACTATTTGTCTAAGCTCCCTGAAATACACTATAAGCTAAATCTCTAAGTCTTTTGTTATTTCTTTACTCATATATTTGCTCTGTGACTCTAATATTAAGAGTCGTAAGGTAGATTTCTTCTCTGGACTTTGGGATTATATATATATATATATATATATTATATAATATATATATATATATATATATATATATATATTGGGAATAAAAAGGCCTTAAATACCATGGGTATCGTGGTTATGAACCATTTCAGACCACTGATATATATATATATCAGTGGTCTGAAGAAGCTCGTGAACATACTCGCGAGTGGAAATGGTCCATAACCACGATACCCATGGTATTTAAGGCCTTTTTATTCCCAAATATATATGCTCTGTTTACAATAATTAAACATGGAGCTCTCATACGGAACCTGAACTCTACAACAAACTACGGGTAGAGAATTAGGACCCACCTAGAATCACCTTGTACCAAGAAACTTGGTACCGCACCAAAGTATATATATATATATATATATATATAATATATATATATATATATATACCTTTGAAAGGAATGAAAACTCAATACACCGTCATCCTGTAATAAATTTATTTCTACTAAAACTTAAAAGGCTTTTGTAAGTTTTTTTAAAGTTTTGGTCGAAATAAATCTATTACAGGATGACGGTTTATTGAGTTTTTCCTTCCTTTCAAAGGTAAATATTGCTCTGTATTTAATCTAAAATAGATTATTATACATTGAGATCTCTTTAGGGATTTATAAAAATCCTTGTATTTGCACCTACTAAAACAGGCAATAATTATACAGTGAGATTTTGAAGTTCCTATGTAGAATCATCCCTTACTACCAGTTTTGGATACCTTACACACACACACACACACACACACACACACACACACACACACATATATATATATATATATATATATATATATATATATATATATATATATATATAATCCAAAAATCCAGAGAAGAAATCTTCCTTGCGACATAGGAGTTTTTTTATGTGTCGCAGTTTGCAGAGTTCAATGTGTGCTCTTATTGTTAGCGTCACAGAGCAAATTTATAAATAAAGATATAACAGAAGACTCAGAGTTTTTTCATTATAGACTATTTCCGGAAGATATAAAAATACTAACTAACACACACACACACACACACACATATATATATATATATATATATATTGTTAGCATTTTTTTCTTTTATGTATGATTTGTTGAACTCGGTGAACAATTCTTGTCTGATGAGTTTCTTTTCTATCCTTTCTAATTGTGACCATCTTTTTTATCGTGATCGGATGATTACACTAAGTAGTGCAGAAAGTGCTCGTGTAAGAACCTTTTCATACACCAATTCTACAATAAAGATGAGGACAATAGTCCGAATAATCCAAATAATACATAAAAGATGATATTATTAAAGATAATTCCAAAATAAAGATGAGGACAATAGTCCGAATAATCCAAATAATACATAAAAGATGATATTATTAAAGATAATTCCAAAATAAAGATGAGGACAATAGTCCGAATAATCCAAATAATACATACTTTGTAATTAATAATTTTTATTTGAAATAAAATATTAAACTTATTTAGTTAAAATGCCTACTACTAGACCGGTTGCCAATAGCAATGTTAAAGAGCCTATTTTGAAAGTTAAAGAGCCCATGAAATTTCATTTAGTAGTCGAGTAAAACTAACGGGTCTCTTTATCTCAAGGTTTTTCAAGGGGGGGGGGTAATAAGATTTTTTGGAGGTCACAAGGTCATTACGTCATGTTTTTAAGTTATAGACATGTTAAAATTAAATATAAAACGTTACTCCGCACTACTTCCAGTGTACTGTGTACATAACAATAAAGATGAGGACAACAGTCCGAAAATTACAAATATATATATATATATGTATATATATGTGTGTGTGTGTGTGTGTGTGTGTGTGTAGTATAATAAGAAATTTGAAAAAACACAGGTTTAAATAAAATAAGTGGTAAGTTTATTATTTAACTTACTACTTATTTTATTTAAACCCGTGTTTACTCTTACTATACTACATACCGTCGGATTCACTTTCATCTCTTCCCCCCCCCCCACACACACATACATATATCCAAATATCCAAATCATAACGGTCTATCTCAACATTCTATTTCAGCGTTCCAAATTTTTAAAAATTCGATTTTCGAATATTTCCAAAAATCTCTGTTGTTTTTTCCCAACGAATTTTTTCTTTCAAAATAAATATTCACTCTGATGAAGGTCGAATCTTCTATGTGTGCGAAATATTTTCACACACATAAACTGACCGAAACACATGTGTAAGTGATATCGATTAATGTGATATCGATTAAATTCATTTTATCCATCTACATTTCTTTTCTTTACTCATTTTTCCTCATATTGTCGGATTCAATTCCTTTTCCATTTTCATATATATATATATATATATATATATATATATATTATGAAGTTTTTCACTGAACAGATGGACTCGCCACTTTTAATACATTTCTCTGCCAGGATAATAGTGGCTTGTCAATTCTTTTTTTCTTTCGGCGGGGTGGAATTTAAGTCCGTTAAGTTCTATTTAACCCCAGAGGGTTATGTTTTTGCTAGTATTTAGTAATTTACAACACAATTTGTGTAGTCCCCTTAAAGATTAAAGAGCACAGATTTGAACTCGTCTCGCCGTGTCAATTACCAACGGCTATATACATTACACCACTTGACTAATTGATGGTAATTGTTACATTAGAAAATAAACTTGATAACCCAAATTCTATAAATACATTATTACATCCTATAATTATATTCTAATCATAAAAACGTAAGTAAAAAGTAAAGTCGTCGGGATGGCCTAAAGTCGGTATCAGTTAGACAGCGAGGGAGTCTATCCCCTTTTCACTAGCGCTAGGCCGAGGAAATTGTTTTTGCGTCTGAGCTGTGGCGACACTCCTACCATCAGTTCCTTACTTTACCGCACAGATCCCTGTGCACTCATACGCTGAGTTGGCGATGGCTGGTATCGAACCAGGAACCTAGTCAGGCACTCTATCGACTGAGCTAAACCGGCCTCGCATCGTATTACATTGTCACGGTAGCCGATAAGGACGTCGACTCCGCGGACTTTTGTTTAAAAGGGATTGAATGGGAATCTGAGAGAGGAAAGGGGAATGTAAGAAAAAGTGTAGCAGTTCCCTGGTAATATTTTCTGGTGATGTATTGATGACACGAAGACGACTGATGTTGAACGTAGAATATTTTATTTTCTTCCAAACACCGTGAAATACTGAAATAAAATGGGATATAAAACAATTACTAATTTACAAAAGGGGTCTTTAACAAATGCCAGCAACTTCACGGGAAAATTGGAAAGAAACATACAAAAAGTATATTTGGTAGTAATATGCCGTATACGTGAATGCGACAATATCAGTTTAAAAAGTAACAATTTCAATCAGGAGAAAAGTATTTTATTTAGTAAAAGAACATGTGTCCTATTTATATTTAACTTAGAGGCGCGTGGCGTAATGGTCTATCTATCTATGTTACAATTAATGAGAAATCATAAATTGTGAACGTACCTGGAAGTTAGAATATTTGAATTAAGGCCGTTAACTTTAGAATCAATGAGTCCCTATGGAAAATTACCGGTTACTGTTAATAAGCCTAGTGTTTCCTCTCCTGATCAGGATTAACGGATTGCCTCTTCTTCGGCAAGGTAATGTGGAAAGCTCCAGGATCCGTTGCAGCATTGGCTTCATCCCCAGAGTTAATGGTGCTGCTTATTCCGCCATCCGGATTTGCGTTTGTTTGGTGGTTTAGACATGGATCATATTTGTAGTTTCCCATTGAAACTTTGTGCATTTGTCGGTAACTTGTTCAGTCGATAAACTTTTCTTGGTGATTAGTATTCCATTTGACATTTGAGCGGTCATTGATATTTTTAATGTTGTATTGTTCCTCAGTAGAAAGTGTTATTTCTGGCCAACATTGGATGATCAGTTTTTAAATGAAAATCCCAGAGAATTTAATAGGTCTCATTTGTAGATTGAGTTAGAGGCACGCGATTTGGGTGCCATGACAGACACGTGATATAGTTTAGTTAGTTTATTCAGAATCGACCCGGTTGTCAGAGTGCGTAGACGTATTGTCAGCTCCGGGGTTGGTCTCCTACAGCGGAACCAAATTATGGGCTAATACAAGTTGATCAAGAACAAACAAGGTCTTGTGTTTGTTAAATAATTAAGACAATGGCCAGTCTGTAGGAATAGACACGGCGAGATTTCAAATCCTGGACGAGGCTGTTTGCACTTCACGCTAATACCATAAGAAAAGTATACATTCAACCATTCTCCCTCCTGCTAGGGGTAAATAGTAGGGCAGACTGAGCTCTTTAACATTGGTTTGGCAACTAATCTAGGAAAAGGAAAACTCTAAAGTCAAACCAGTTCTTTCTTTCTTTCTTTCTTTCTTTCTTTCTCATTACTTTTTTCTTTCTTTCTTTCTTTTCTCATTACTTTTTTCTTTCTTTCTTTCTTTCTCATTACTTATTCCTTTCTCTTTCTTTCTTTCTTTCTTTCTCATTACTTTTTCCTTTCTTTTTTTCTTTCTTTCTTTCTCTTACTTTTTTCTTTCTTCTTTCTTTCTTTCTTTCTCATTACTTTCCTTTTTCTTTCTTTCTTTCTTTCTTTCTCATTACTTTTTTCTTTCTTTCTTTCCTTTTTTTCTTTCTTTCTTTCTTTCTCATTACTTTTTCCTTTCTTTCTTTCTCATTACTTTTTCCTTTCTTACTTTCTTTCTTTCTTTCTCATTACTTTTTCCTTTTCTTCTTTCTTCTTTCTTTCTTTCTTTCTCATTACTTTTTCTTTCTTTCTTTCTTCTTCTTTCTTTTTCATTACTTTTTCCTAAGAAATAGCAATGTTCCACTTTTCGAATGAGAGTAAGTATCCCTGTCCCATAAAATTCTGTTGACTGTTCTTTGAGCCACTTTTTTTACTGTAGATTTTACTTCCTCGTCGCTGGAATAATGTTTGCCTCAGACTATTATCTCTTCGACCAGGCAAATATTATTCTAATGACGAGCAAGTGAAATCTGTAGTGAAGAAGTCAAGAGAATCTTACGGGGCAGGGATACATGCTCTCATTCGAAGGTGGAACATTGTTATTGAGAGAAACGTGACTATGTGGAGAAGTAGGAATGAGATCCACAGAGGACCAGTTTTATTTGTTATGTATGATGCATGATCCTGTGTTGGTAATTATACCTGTCCTAGACAAAAGTCACCCTGAAGCAACACCATGAAGCTAAGAGGTCTATAAGAAAGCAGCGACAACAAAGCACCGGCACATCAACATCTTCAGGGACAGCCTTCAAATGCGACATCTGTGGTCGAGAATGTTTTTCAAACATCGGACTTCACAGTCACAGGAGGCGCTGTAACTTTAGCGACACACACACTTTATTATAGTCTTCCGAGACTGAAATGCCAATAAGATAAATAAAATGTCATTACATTTTGAATCACCCCTGTACATTGCCGTCTTTCTGTCTCGAAGATTTTGACTAACTGTTTTTTTTTTTTTTTTTTTTCTCCAGGGAACTTCTATGGCGGCCATGTCCATGGGCAGGAAGTTCGCAAAGGATTAGATCTGCAGATTTCGGATCTAACAGACATGCTCGTAAGTATAACTTTTTTCATTGCCACTGATGATGTAAATTAACATCGAAACATTAACAATCTACAAACATGATTTTTGGACTTTCTTTGGAAATAGGTAACAGATACCCTTTACAATATGACAATCTTTCCTTAAGGGACCCCCTTTACGGCATACTTGTCCGGTAACTAATCTTAAAACTAATTGTAGGATATATAGAGTTTTGACTAAGGGAGCAGAGGCGTGCATTTTTCTGATAGGGGAGTTTTGATGGAGAAAGCTGAAGACATCCTGTCGGCGGGGGCAGAATAATACACCGACTGCACTCTTGCAGAGTGGTTACCCATTGGGTGTGGGTGGCAATCCATGATGCTTAAGGATGGAACCTTGGTAGCTGAGCAGTCCATGACATTTCATAATGATTTTCTTTAGACTTTCTTTAGCATTCTCTTGAGGTCTGCAAAAAGCCAGTAGTCACTGGGGGCCAGATCTGGAGAATAGGGTGGGTGCAGAAGCAATTCGAAATGCAATTCATGTAGTTTTGATATCGTTGCGATCGACTTTGGAACACGGTGCATTGTCTTGGTGAAAGAGCACTTTTTTCTTCTTTATTTGTGGCCGTTTTTTGGTGATTTCTTCCTTCAAACGCACCAATAATGCTATATTCGCTATTGATGGTTCTTCCTTTATCAAGGTAATCGATGAACCTCGCACATTCCAAAATACGGATGCCAAAAGCTTGTCTGAACGGCTTTCACCTGCTGCTTTCCACTCAGCCGACTACCAATTTGACTCGGCAGTGAAATGGTAGATCCATGTTTTCATCCATTGTCACATAGTTACGCAAAAACTCCTTTTTGAATCGCCGATGTGTTGTTTTTGATCGACTGTGAGCAAAGGCGGCACCCACTTTGAACACAGCTTTCTCATTGACAAATGTTCATGCAAAATGGTGAATACACTGCCTTCTGATATCTTCAACTCCTCTGCTATCTCACGCATCTTCAATTTACGATCGGTCAAAACACATTTAAAGCCAGCATACCACCTCTTAACCGTTGTTTCCGACGGAGTAGAGTCCGAATAACACTTATTAAGCTATTGCTTTGCTTGAACAGTATTTTTCTCATGAGAAAGCAATGCTTTATCAACACACGAAATTCAGATATCTCCATTGTTTTGAAAATTTGCAACAGTAGCTTCACTTAAATAACTGTAATTTTTAAACTAATTTGTAAATTAATAATACAATTAGACTCAAATTTTGACACGTGCCATTTGAAGGTTAGTACTTTATAAAATTATATGGCTTTCTTTTTATTAGTGGGGCCATCTACACACATAGATAGATAGATCGAGATAGATATGAACTGAGATAGATAGATAGGTGTTGTATAAAATTATATACCCTTCTGTCATACTCGAGTATATAAGAGAGAGAGAGAGAGACAGACAGACAGATAGACAGACAGACATAGATATATTAGATTTGAGATGGTAGATCTTACTTGCTTGTTTCATTACTGCTTGTTGACTGATTCCTGCAATCTTGTCTAACCGATTTCTATATGCTGGGGATTTCTTTCTTTCTTGTTTGCACTGGGCTGAGCTGGTCATTGTCTTAATTACTTAACAAACACAACAAGACCTTGTTTGTTCTTGATCAAGTTTTATTAGCCCATAATTTGGTTCCACCGCGGAAGACCTACCCCGGAGCTGACAATACGTCTACGGGGTCAAGGGTTATTAACAGTCACCGGTAATTTTCCACAGGGACTCCTTGATTCTAAAGTTAACGGCCTTAATTCAAGTATTCTAACTTACAGGTACGTTTACAATTTATGATTTCTCATGAATTGTAACATAGATAGACAGATAGATAGATAGATAGATAGATATGAACAGATCGAGATAGATAGATAGATATGAATAGATTGAGATAGATAGATAGGAAGAGGTTAAGAATGATAGCTGTTTGTCTACTCTATTTTCTAATCGTCCTGTCGGCGGGGTTTAGAATACGCTCACTGTATCCCCTGTAAGAAGTTAAGATAGATAAATAGCAATAGCATTATCTTTACAGATCACTGCCGTCCCTCACAATCCTATAACCCTACCGCCAGAACATTTACTCTAATGACTTATCAAACCCGCTGCAGATCCACAAAGTTTGATACAAATATGACATAGAAAGGATGTCCTTCTCGTTGTATCAGATGATAAAATTTTATGCCTATGCACCACCATATGTCTCTTAAGGCCGGAAAGCTGACTTACAGACTTTGTTACAGATTGCACAAGACACATTGTTTGGTGATGAGATTTCCAATGATTGACATATCCAGCCTTAGAAAGCAGAATTCGGTCACATGTCTGACATTTCCAGTCCTCCATGTTCTCTCGAATATGACAGGTGTAACCCTTTAGAAGTTGACGCTTGAGGTTTTCATAGATAGATATAGATATTAATATATAGATATTAAGAGGCATAATATATATATATATATATATATATATATATATATATATATATATATATATATATATAGATCTTGCTTGCTTGTTTCATTACTGCTTGTTGACTGATCCCTGTTATCTTGTCTAACCGATTTCTATATGCTGGGGGTTGATTTCTTTCTTGTTTCATCTTACTTCTTTGCACTGGGCTGAGCTGGTCATTGTCTTAATTACTTAACAAACACAAGACCTTGTTTGTTCTTAATCAAGTTTTATTAGCCCATAATTTGGTTCCGCCGCGGGAGACCTACACCCGAGCTGACAATACGTCTACGAGGTCAAGGGTTATGTTAATAAGCCAATTTTTTTTTAGTTCAAATAAAGTTTCACTCTGATGAAGGTCGAATTTTCTCTGTGTACGGAATATTTTTTTACATTTTTTCTATTATCATTATTTCATTTCATTTGTTTATTTAATAATAATGATAATAGTTTGAATAATGTACACATAGATAAACTGACCGAAACACATGTTTAAGTGACATTGATTAAATTCATCCTTTATTATCCATTCTGTACTTTCTTTGCTTTATTCATTCTTTCTACATATCGTCGGATTTCAATTCCAATTTCATTTTTACACACACACACACACACACACACACACATACACACACAAATATATATATATATATATATATATATATATATATATATATATATATATATATATATGCCTCTTAATATCTCCCACATCTACTTGTTTAAGTTTGCTCTTTTTGTCCACTTTTTCCTCTATTCTTTACCATATTTTGTCGGATTTACTCCAACCCTCCTAGCCTCATATATATATATATATATATATATATATATATATATATATATATATATATATATATATATATAGAGAGAGAGAGAGAGAGAGAGAGAGAGAGAGAGATATGATCTGTCTATAAATTAACATTTTTATCATTATGAACAATACGATAGATGTTTATAAATTGATTTTTTTAAAATGAAATTCTTCTTTTTCTTCAGGTGAAATTACGTGATATGGGTGTACAAGGAGCAGAAATGGCGAAGCGCTTTGTGTGTAGACTCAATGTCACTGATATTACACAAATCAACGATAAAGATATTTCGTAAGTAAACTTATTAAATAGTCATTCGTAGGAATTGCACTGGTGGCAGTCGATTATTTATCACACTCTTATATACTCAAACAAGAACAACAACCACAATGTGAAACATGTCAAACACTCCTGACAGTTAAACACTTATTGATGGAATGCAGATTTTTTGCTCCCATCAGAAACCATTATTTTAAAGCAAACAATATGAAGGATCTATTTGAAAATGTTAACATTGGGGATATTTTCTCCTTTTTAAGGGAAATAAAATTATACCATAGAATATAGACATGAAACAAATCAATGCCATACAATATAATTCCCAATAATGCTAACACATTGTTAAAACCAATTACTAAAAGTATATATATGAATACACAATATGTAAACACCCCAACCGCTAGGCATGATATAACCCTGGACGGGTTGATATGCCGTTAAAATCAATAAACCAACCAAACCATCGATTATTTTCAGGTGGTGCGAATGTTCTAGTCATTTTATCTTTTTCTTTCATATATTTTTATCCAGGTATTGGTTTGTATTTCGTATCTAAGAATTGTATCGTCGGAAGTTTTTTCATGTCGCCCCCTTCCCCACAATAATAAATTACACACTTCAATACCCTACAGAAATATATATATATATATATATATATATATATATATATATATATATATATATATATATATATGTGTGTGTGTGTGTGTGTGTATATGAAGGTAAAAATGGATATTGAATCCGACAATATGTAAGAAAGTTTTATAGAAAACCAACAAGATGTTAAAAATTTTTGCTGACAGATATCTGTTTCGACATTATGAATATGTCTTTATCAAAGCAACATTGTAAGCGGAAAAACGAAATGAATATATCAGTAATTACAAGGCAAGAAACGCTCTCGATCAGTACCGGAATTTAAAAAAAATTTTTTTTTAAATACATATGTGTTGTTAAAAATAAAATAAATTTTATTTTTAAAATGTTTAAGCATTTTTATCATAAAAAGCTCAAAAGTGTTTGTAGTAAAAATGTATATGAATATCAAAATATATATATATATAATCCAAAAGTCTAGAGAAGAAATCTTCCTTACGACATAGGAGTTTTTTTAAACAACCTGTTGCAGTTTGAGAGCTCAATGTGTGCTCTTATTGTTAGAGTCACAGAGCAAATTTATAACTAAAGAAATAACAAAAGACTTAGAGATTTTGCATTATAGCCCATTTCGGGAAGCTTAGTCAAAGTGTCTAATTCTCCCAGCTCATCATTATATATATATATATATATATATATATATATATATATATATATATATATATGATGAGTATGTAAACACGATACCGAAATGTACATACAGAGATTGATTTTTCTCGATTTGTTTAGTCTTACATTTAAATAGGCATTCCCGCCTAATTAATTAATTATTAATTAATTAATTTTCAAAATTAGGTACGACTTCAATTAAGTGCATATATATATATATATATATATATATTATATATATATATATATATATATGTATTTCATTGAACTGTGAAGCCATTTTGTGTCTGCAAATTTTGTTCATCATCTTTTCAAGTTGCCGAATAGATGTAGTCATATCAGGCTGAAATTGGCTGATGCATATGTCATAGCTTATTAGCTCCCGAGTACTTTCTGCCCCGTTATGGGCCATCTTCAGGGGGAATGCAAGAACAATACAACAATGGGTTGTTCCATTCAGATGGTGTTCTATTTATATAGGTCTTGTATTTTGTTATTTGTTTATTTTATTGTATTCTAATTATTAGTGTTATTATCATTGTTATTATTATTTACTCCTTTTGAGTTTTCACACCAGCATTAGCTGATGGCCTTTCACTGGAGTCTGAGTGACAACAAGTCTCCTCAGGTCTCCAGGACTCTTCTGAGTATTCTGGCAGATTGCAGCAGTGCAGTGTTCTGAATGGTTTCAATCCTTCCTCTGATTTCCAAACTTTCCAAACCCTTTGCTAACCCTTTTGGGACTGTTCCAAGTGCACCAACTACAATTTATCTTTTTCTTTCATATTTTTTTCTCCGGACTTTAAAAAAAATTTAAACGCACGTTTCTTATTTTCTGTGATACATTTATTTTTTCCTCAAACTAACAAAAGCCCTAGTTTTGTATTCTCGTTGTGCTAGTTTGTATTCTCGTTGTGTCTAGTTTTGTATTCTCGTTGTGCTAGTTTGTATTCTCGTTGTGTCTAGTTTTGTATTCTCGTTGTGCTAGTTTGCTACATTATTATTATTATTATTATTATTATTATTATTATTATCATTATTATTATTATTATTATTATTATTATAGTTTTTCACACCAGCGTTAGCTGATGGTATTTCCTTGGAGGCTGTGTGA
>CM042181.1:29207341-29247341 GCA_023376005.1 Doryteuthis pealeii
TTCTTCTTTTTTAAAGCTGAAATTACGGGACATGGGTCTAACAGAAGCAGAAATGGCGAAACGCTTTGTGTGCAGACTGAATGTCAGTGATATCTCAAAAATCAACGAAAACGATATTTTGTAAGTATACTTGTAAATAATAGTGATTCGTAGGGTCTTCAGATGGATTCGTCTATTTTTCTAATGTATTTTTATGGACTGCATCAGGTTATATATCTTCATCGGAGTCTTATCTCTCCCTGGTTCTGGATTCTATCCCGGTTCTTTAGTTAATCAGGAACACGGATACTTAATTTCGTGTACACATGATTTTATTCAATTTCCCTATTCCAGAATTAGTAGCGTTATTTGAATATTCAAAACCAATTGAAGATCTTATGCGAACGAAATACCAATTAAAATTTGAGAATCATTAATTGAAAACTAAAAGAAGGGTCTGGTTGCCGTAGAAGTGAATAATGGCTTTTCTACAAAGTATTAAATAAAGATTATTTATTATGTGCTTCTGTCGCAAAGGACTTCCTCAGTCGACTGAGGAAGTCCTTCGCGTCAGAAGGACGAAATATTTCTCCCCCACTTGGACTTATTTGAGTCATCATTTTTAATCATTCTTCCTTTTACCTCACCTCATATATATATATATATATTATATATATTATATATATATATATATATATAAAATCTAAATCTAAATCTAAAATGAAATTTGGATCACCAGGGAGTGAGAGAGAAAGTGGAAGACAGTAGTTAGAGAGGGGGTAAGAGGAAAATAATTCTTGAAACTAAAATCATTGAGAATTTGTATATTTCAGGATTTGTATTTTCTGTTTTATAGTTTAAAATTATTTCATACTAGCTAAAGTACCCGGTCCATGACCGGACTAAAATGAAATTTGGATCACCAGGGAGTGAGAGAGAAAGTGGAAGACAGTAGTTAGAGAGGGGGTAAGAGGAAAATAATTCTTGAAACTAAAATCATTGAGAATTTGTATATTTCAGGATTTGTATTTTCTGTTTTATAGTTTAAAATTATTTCATATTATTATACAACAAATTGAAAGTATTCGTTTGTATATTTGTTTGTTATTGTTTTAAATTTTTTGTACATGACAACAATTCACATTTAGTTCTTAATTGCATGTTGAGTTTAAAAAGAAGCTGAGAATCGAAAATTTAAATTCTTCGTATTGCAATATCTATTTTTGCTAAAACCTAAGATAGTATTATAGGGACCACCAATTGATCAGTTTAGGCCATCTTGAATAAAACGGAAATATTTTGTTATTATTTATAATTAATTGATTTTTCATAGAATTTTAAAAAACTCTTATCGTAACTTGTTTTTAGCTACGTTAATTTTCAGTTGATTTAACAGTGCAAAAATGAAAACATTGTTTTTCAATCATAATTTTCATTATTTCCGTAAGCTGAAAAAAAGTTAAAAAATCATCAGGAGTTTATTTAATGTTTTTTCTTTCAAATGGAAAAATTTTTTCAAGAAAATATTAATTTTTCTGCAAGTTTCATAGTGTTAAATATAGGGGTGGGGGTAAATTTCACAGGGTAAAATTGGTGGTACCTAGTATTTTAAAAACATTGTTTAAAAACGTTTTGGTGGACCTGATTATCTGGACCCCCCCCCCATCTATTTTTTTCCTTCAGTTGATTATTATCGATTACACACCAATTTATCAGATTGAAAAAAAAATTCTTAAAAGTTCTTTATTATTTGAGTATTCACGGGTGCTCATTTCCTCGTATAAGTTTATAGTAAATTGATCCCCCATATCGGAACCGCTTGAACGGAACCCAAATTATTTATTCATTTTCCCATTAAACTAACCCCAACCCCTACCCCCCCTAGTTAAAATTAAGTTTTATTACAAAATTTGTATTAATTACAAAACATCAATTTTCATAAAAGTTCAAATGTCACCTATGAAATCTCTATTTAAATATGCCAATTTTTTAGAACTGAAAAGTTGCACTATAAACTCAGCGATGTTTATTGACTTCACAATAAAGAGTAAAATCATAAAACTTAAAATTTAATTTGTAAGGCAAATTCTGAGGAATATTTTAAATTGTATTTTAAATAATAATTTAAATGTTGGTTGTTAGTTGTTTTGTTTTATCAACTTTTCGGGTAATTTACTAACGAATCATGTCATTTTGATAAACAAAGCGCTTACAATTTTTCGTACTTACATATAAACTTTTTTTAAAATGTTCCAATAACTGGATATTGTCGGATAAACTTGAAATAAATTTCGTCTTACAAATAATTGACTACTTATCTCCAGTCGGGCCTTCGACTAAAGATAAAACACCGGATTTTGTCCGTATTAGTAACCTTTGTTTTTTGTTTTTTTATCGTGGTTTGAGAAAATAATTAGTTAACGAACCAAAAGAAAAACAGTTTCTAAGGAAATTCGTCAATCTTATTGTTATTTTTAACCCTTTAAAACTAACAATAAAAATTAATAAATAAATTAAAGAATTAAAAGTCATTTTATTCGAATGAAAATCTTAGTTTAATTTATACAAATATGTAACCGTACTTACGACGTAAACTGATTTTCATGATACTGTTATTTACGATTAAAAATTTTTTTAATAATGTAACCGTAAAGCGTACATTTTGATTTTCTACAATTTTTATGCATTACAAAAATTAAAATTAAAATGAGTGTACTGTACAATTTAAGAATATGGACAAACTCGCTGTAAAAAATAATTTAATCTATAAAAACACATACAAATTACATATTCAGAAAGACTAAGAGATTCCGAACTGCCTTATTCGTATTATCGCCTATACGTAGTATTTTTTTTTTTAACTCGCTGTAAAAAAAAAATTAATCTATAAAAACACATACAAATTACATATTCAGAAAGACTATTTCATCTTATTACTAAAGATATAAATATTTTAAAGATTAAAATCCTAAATAGGTAAGAGATTCCGATCTGACTGTTATAGACTGCACTGCTTGTATCGCAATAATCATAGGCAGCGTGGCTATCCGAAGCCATTTTTTAATTTTTTAACTCGCTGTAAAAAATGATTCAATTAATAAAAACTCACACAAATTACATATTTTGAAAGAGTATTTTCTTATCTTTCTAACGATATAAAAATTATTAAAGACTGGACCATAAATAGGCCATAAATTCGGAGCTGAACGGCTTAGACTGCAAAATTAATTCATTAAAATCAAAACTTCGCTGCTGTTATCGCTTTAACAATAAGCAGGCAGAGACAATATTTTATTATCAGGAGGGGCTGATATACGGACAGTTCCGCAAATTGGGTGATTTTGGATTAATTAATCGATTAAATCCCTTAATCAGTAAAAATCAATAACCAAATTTGGATTTTTCTTAGTTAGAACGATATCAATGTGTATGCAAGATTTTGAATCTGAGTGACCTCCCGTTTTTTTGTTATACGTCGACACGTACATACCAAAATCTCTGTTTTATATATTATATATATATATATATATATATATATATATATATATATATATATATATATATATATATATATAGTTAATTTTTTGTTATTATTGTTGGAGAAATGATTAAAAAGTGCTCATTAACTTCTGTAAGAGCTGTATTTATTTATTTATAGTTACCAATAAAATTAAAAGTCCGTCTTGCCAATGGTTTCAGAACATCACTTTTAGGTGATTATCCGTCATCAGAAACGTTCACGTTTCTGATGACGGATAATCACCTAAAAGTGATGTTCCGAAACCATTGGTAAGACGGACTTTTAATTGTATTGGTGACAATAAATAAATAAATAAATAAATATACATTATTTGTTTAAAATATTTTTTTTTTTCATTAAAAGAAATACATTCGATATATTTTGGCATTATATATATATATATATATATATATATATATATTATATATATATATATATATATATATAGATTAGTATATATATGTATTGTATATAATTTGTTGTAAAATGAATGCTATCTTCTGTTAATTGTCATTTTTTTTCTAAATTACAGGGATGCCCTTCTCCTAATGGATAAAGACATCAAGACATGTCCACTTGTCAATGAAAGTATCATAGTAGAAAAACTCGTCAAAATTTGGACAAAATACCCAACTCCAACGATAAAAAACCTCATGGGTAATATTCAATTCATATTCTTGAATTTAATCAATTTTCTAATGTATTCTAACTTTTAACGGTTCTTTAGTTAATCAGGAACACGGATACTTAATTTCGTGTACACATGATTTTATTCAATTTCCCTATTCCAGAATTAGTAGCGTTAGAAATTCCACATGTATATCTAGATATTGTAATGACAAATGATAACACCGATGGACTTAGGAGAGCTTTATTCTACTTAGAATAATTGGTACACTTACTAAGAGTTTATATAGTCTAGTATTCCCTAGAGAATTCTCCAAAGAGGGGGTGTAATCATAAAGTAGGGGAGTTAACTCTCAATCACTTATTAGATAATTACTTAATATAGAATACACCAACTGCACCTCTGCAGAGGGGTAAGACTCCCCCAATGGGCCACCTGTTAGCCGTTGGTGGCGACCTGTGATGTTTAAGGATAGACTCCTGGTGTCTGAGCAGTGCAGGAATTGCAACACTCCACTCTGGTCCTGACTTAGGCTAAGCGGGTGGTCAGAGAGGCCCGTCCGATCAATCGGATGGTCACGTCAAGCCCTAGCACCTATATGATCGTCCTGACCCTATTGCCTTATTGACCCTATTGGCAAACCCAAACCAATTTTTTCATACATGTGCTAGAAGGCGATGGCTGAGGGTTTTAGTGTCCTGTGTATTACATTAAACTGTATTTCATGGTGAAGTTCCAAATCTAGAGCTCTTTGGAAAAGAGTATCTCTTCATCGCCATTAATCCCAGGTCCACTCTGACTCTCTCTCTCTCTCTCTCTCTCTCTATATATATATATATATATATATATATATATATATATATAGAGAGAGAGAGAGAGAGAGGTGAGAGATTGAGATATTGAGATTGAGAGAGAAAGAGAGAGAGAGAGAGGGGGAGAGAGAAAGAGAGAGAAAGAGAGAGATTGATA
The DNA here is from genome assembly GCA_023376005.1 of Doryteuthis pealeii. NCBI lineage: Eukaryota > Metazoa > Mollusca > Cephalopoda > Myopsida > Loliginidae > Doryteuthis > Doryteuthis pealeii. The sequence continues at coordinate 29,212,438 of CM042181.1, forward strand.
TATTATATATATATATATATATATATATATATATATTATATATATTGAGAAGTGATATAGATGGTGATATTTAGATTGAGAGAGAGAGTGAGAGAGATTGTGTGTGTGTGTGCGTGTGTGGTGTGTGTGTGTGAGAGAGAGAGAGAGAGAGAGAGAGAGAGAGAGATTGAGATTGAGAGATTTAGATTGACATTGAGACAGAGACAGAGACAGAGAGAGAGAGAGAAAGAGGGGGAGTGAGAGAGATTGACATTGAGAATGAGTGAGATAGATTGAGATTGAGAGAGAGAGAGAGAGAAAGAGAGAGAGAGAGAGAAGAAGAGAGAGAGAGAGAGAGAGAGAGAGAGAGAGAGAGAGAGGGGTTGAGATTGGGAGAGAGAGATTAAGAGATTGAGATTGAGAGAAATTGAGAGAGAGATTGAACGAGATTGAGATATTGAGATTGAGAGAGAGATTTAGTTGTTGAGATTGAGAGACAGACAGACAGACAGAGAGAGAGACAGAGACAGAGAGAGACAGAGAGACAGAGAGACAGAAAAGTTTATATTTATTTTCTTCTTTTTTTACAGAAATGGTGGACAATACTTTACGCTTCATATTAAAGACAGTAAATATTGATGACGTGAAGAATGATAAGATTCTTTATGATCTAGTAAGTATATTTTATATACTAGCAAATATATGCACCCTCCGGGTGCAAGTATTTAAGTTTAAATGTAATAAAATATTATATTAAATCACACATGCTATTGAAACTAATTAAGAATACAGATAAAAAGATTTGAAACGGGGGGGGGGGGGGTATAATCGGAAAATAGAACAACCGAAACTTACCCTTCCATCACTTCCGTTTTTAAATGCTAAATTTTGCTAATTTAACTATTGAGTTAATATAGGAAGTAAAGAATAAAATTACCGTTATTTCTTTTTGTTAATGAATTTCTTTTAAGATTTATCCACGAGAATTTTGCTCATATTCATTAAGATAAAACCAAATAATTAGAAATCAATAATACCAAGCCCATATTTATTAAAATCAAGTTTTTAATATCAATATGCAAATTAGCTTTACTGTTTACACTGTAAAGCGCTATTTTGTTGTATATATAAATACAATTGCATGTTGTTAGTATGTAGATATGGTTAACAGTATTAATTATGTAAAACAATTTTATTAATAATTGAGGTTTAAATAAAAATAAAATCATGAAAAATGTGACGTAAATAACTAAGGGAATTGTGACTTGAGTAGTGATTTAGTTTCGGTTACAGACAGACAAACACACAATCTCCATTATAATAAGATATATATATATATATACTCGTGTTCCTTATTTGTCCGACCGTTATCATCTTAATTAACTAGGAAGGATAAACAAATTAATACTAGGTCTGGTCTTTTGTCTGGTATCAGGTGATCGGTCTTAATCTCAAGGACCCAGAGAATTTTATGTATTTCATTCTCAAGAATGGTTTCTGGTTTGTGCATATACGATTTTTTTGTATAGTTTAGTTTCTTGCACAATTCCCAGGGGATCCCCTTTCCAGCCCAGTCATGCCAAGCATTGTATTCTCGTTGTGCTTGTTGATAGTCTCATCTCTGTTTCCACACATCGTGCATTTACTGTCCTGTTATGTCTTATCTATTTTTGCTTTGATTCTATTATTATTATTATTATTATTATTACTAGCAAATATATGCACCCTCCGGGTGCAAGTATTTTAGTTAAATTTTATAATAAAATATGATATTAGATTAGAAAGGCTAATGAAACTGAATAAGAATGTAGATAAAAAGATTTTGAACAGAGGGGGTATGATTGAAAAATAGAACAACTTTGAAACTAACTCTTCCATCATTTTCCGTTACTCCCGTCTTTCATTGGTAAATTTTCCTAATTAAACTGTTTAGTTAAAATAGGAAGTAAAAATAATATTACAGTTATTTCTTCTTGTTAAGGGATTTCTTTTAAGATTTATTGAAGAGATTTTTGCTCATATTCAATAAGATAAAACCAAACAATTAGAAATCAATAATACTAAGCATATATTTATTAAAATCAATTTTTTAAGATCAATATGCAAATTAGCCTTCCCATTCATACTGTAAACCTCTATTTTGTTGTATATATAAACACAATTGCATGTTATTAGTATATAGATATGGTCAACAGTGTAAGTAATGTAAAACAATTTTATTAATAATTGAGGTTTAAATAAAAATAAAATCATGGAGAATATGATGTAAATAACTAAAGGAATTGTGACTTGTATAGTAATATAGTTTCGATTACAGACAGACAAACCCACAATCTCCATTATAATAAGATTATTATTATTATTATTATTATTATCATCATCATCATCACACACACACACACCCTCTTTCTCTCTCTCTCTCTCTCTCTAATATATATATATATATATATATATATTCAAGAAGCACACACACACACACACGCACACACACACACACACACACACATATATATATATAATATATATATATATATATATATATATATATATATATATTGTGTATACAAAAGGCTTCAAAGGCTTTTATAAAAATATGGGCTACCCTCCCTTGTCAGAGCCCGGGAGTGAGAACTAGCAGAGTCGAAATCCTCAGAACAGTAAAAAAAAAAAAAAAAAAAAATAAATAAATAAACTACACGACGAAATCGTTAGCCGCAGAAACGGTTGATACAACAGACCAACACAGACACACCCAACTATGGGTGAACCAATTAGCAGCAGCCCCCAACAACGAATGAGCCTATAACCAGAACTCTTTACCCCAACAAGAACTCTACACATTGTTACTTTCATATATATGAGAATTGAGACCGCTAAAGCAATAAGATTTAGCAACCCTTTGCACCATTAAACCCCTTTCAAAATATACAACGCTTATTATGTCTTTTAGTTATTTCTTAGCGGGTTTGGACTCCAATAGACAGGGTTGGCGAGACGCCTGTCGCACAATATCGAGATTAACAGAACTGATGAATGGCAACGTTTTCGTCGTTATGAACAACCAAATGTAGATGGGATTTTCCCCTGCAATGTGTGTGACCGCATCTGCTAGTCCAGAATTTGACTAACTAGCAGCCAGAGGGTCTACAACTGTTGAAGACATGGAGTGAAGGGATTGTCGTCTGCGACGAACTTCCAAAAGAAAGAAAAAGAAAAGCGGTATTTGGAACCGCAATTTTCCCACACTTTCAAATGCATATTGTACGCATTTCGCGCCTTTGCAATCATTGATTGTTGCTACTTAATGATAAATAGACATTAGTGCTCCCTAGTCCACTCTGACCCGGAGTGGTAGTACCTGTTAGGGTCCCATCTATGGGTTAAATAGAAAAACATGAGTTGATAAACAAAATTTGTTATCCATTAAGAATGAATTTATTTCAAAACTTTGTTGGCATTAAATGACCCACTGAGGTTGATATGCCGTAAAACAAAACACAACAAAACCAAACCAAACTGAGGATTTGAACTGGGGTAGTCCACTTCTTACACCAATAACCTACGATAAGTGCCTATTCAATAATTATAGTAAATACCAAAAATTATTACTCACTGTCCTTGCACACATTTTTTAGTTTAGAACTCAGAAAGAGGATTTTGAAAATGGCTCTAATTTTTAAAAAATGATTAGAACATGTAAAAAAAAAAAAGAAATACAAATGACATCTTTTTTGTTTTTTTCTTTCATTCTTTTCAGTGAGAAAGATCCCTCTTCTCCTGAAATGTGACAAAATATCATTTAATATTTGTGATAATTTAAGATTTGGATGGAATAATTGGTTCAAAACAGTGCGAACTATTTGCTAGTATATACTGTAACTTCGTTTTTTTATTTTGCTATTTCTCTGAATGTTTGAGATGAGGCTTGATGATTAGTATTATCTACGTTATTCGGACTATTGTCTCCATCTTTATTGTTATTTGAACAACGTTTCGGCCGATATTCCCCCCCCCCCGGCCTTCTTCGGGTATTTCTTTCGGAGTCGGGAACCTTCTTTTCGGACTCGGGAACCTTCTTTTCGAGATCGGGAACTTTTTTGTCGTAGTCAGGAACCATCTTTTCGTAAGGTTCCCGACTACGACAAGAAAGTTCCCGAGGCCGAAAAGAAGGTTCCCGAGTTCGAAAAGAAGGTTCCCGACTCCGAAAAGAAGGTTCCCGAGGCCGACAAGAAATACCTGAAGAAGGCCGGAGGGCATATCGGCCGAAACGTTGTACAGATAACAATAAAGATGAGGACAATAGTCCGAATAACGTAGATAATGTGTGGAAACAGAGATGAGACGATCAACAAGCACAACGAGAATACAATATTAAACTTAGTGTGTAATGTGTTTTTTTTTTTTTGCTTATGTATTTTTTCTGTTTTTATTTCAGTTATCAAATATGAAAATCTACTATGATAAAAACCCAAAAGGCAGTCTCTTCAAAATGCTTGGAGGATTATTATGTACCATGGACCAGATAGACCTTTCTACTTTCTCTAACAAAACCATAATGTAAGTGTGTTACTGTTAAATTTTCATGGGCCATCCATTGGCCTTCAAGCAAGAGCGCTTGTCCAATGGAATTGGACCCTTGGTAAAGAGTCCTTCGATAATGAATCCTTTGGTTCCTCTGGTAAAGAGTCCTCAGTTCCTGGTAAAGAGTCCTTTGATAATGAATCCTCTGGTAAAGAGTCCTCAGTTCCTGGTAAAGAGTCCTTTGATAATGAATCCTTTGGTTTCTCTGGTAAAGAGTCCTCAGTTCCTGGTAAAGTGTCCTTTGATAATGAATCCTTTGGTTTCTCTGGTAAAGAGTCCTCAGTTCCTGGTAAAGAGTCCTTTGATAATGAATCCTTTGGTTCCTCTGGTAAAGAGTCCTCAGTTCCCGGTAAAGAGTCCTTCGATAATGAATCCTTTGGTTCCTCTGGTAAAGAGTCCTCAGTTCCTGGTAAAGAGTCCTTCGATAATGAATTCTTCGGTTCCTCTAGTAAAGAGTCATCAGTTCCTTCGTCAATGGTCGCAAGTATACTGTGAAATAATTAGTGCTTAAGTAATGTATGAGCCAGACAGTATGGTCAGTGATTGGCTAAGGAATAGACCACGTGACCTCATCTAGTCAATAAATCCAGGTGGGGAATTAAAGCACACCTTATATCATAAAAATTCCAACAGTAACAATATCTAAAAATGTACTATGGACCAGATAGACCTTTCTATCTTCTCAGAAAAAAAAGGTAATGTAAGTGTGTTACAATATCTAAAAAATATTCATTCATTAATTTCTTCAGTTTATCAATGGAAATAGAAATAGAATTTTTACAATTTTTACAATCATTGGTTATCTTCAATCTACGCATCTTTTAATACTGGCTCATGTCCAACTACTTCTCTCTCTTTGAATGTGGATTCTTCCTAAATTTAGCAAAGTATCTTGAGCAAGTTTCTTAGCATGCTTCTAATTTTAGTCTCTTAATAAATAATAAAATCAATATAAATCTTTTTTACTTAGATGGCATTTCTATTTCCATTTATTCTATATCAGTAAAAAATAATAAGTAAGTTTCTTAAAGTGATTATTTTTTCTACTTTTATCTAAACTGCATTTACTAAATGTGATTGTTAGTAAAACTATTTTTTTATAGTTTTTTTTATATGTCATATAAATTTTAGAGGGACAAACGAATTTTTTTACTGAATATAAAAATCATCCATTATCATGACTAGCAAATATATGCACCCTCCGGGTGCAAGTATTTAAGTTTTGATATAATAAAATATCATATTAAATTAGAAAGGCTAATGAAACTGACTAAGAATGCAGATAAAAAGATCTGCAACAAAGGGGGTATAATCGAAAAATAGAACAACTTTGAAACTAACTATTCCATCATTTTCCATTACTCCCCTCTTTCATTGGTAAATTTTCCTAATTTAACTATTTAGTTAAAATAGGAAGTAAAGGATAATATTGCAGTTATTCCTTCTTGTAAATAAATTTCTTTTAAGATTTATCCACGAGATTTTTCTTTATATTTCTTAAGATAAAACCAAACAATTAGAAATCAATAATACCAAGCACATATTTATTAAAATAAAATTTTAAATATCAATATGCAAATTAGCCTTCTCGTTCAAACTGTAAACCGCTATTTTGTAGTATATATAAATACAATTGCATGTTATTAGTACGTAGATATGGTCAACAGTATTAATAATGTAAAACTATTTTTATTAATAACTGAAGGTTTAAAAGAATGAAATCATGGACAATTTGACGTAAATAATTAAGGGAATTGTGACTTGTATAGTAATATAGTTTCGGTTACAGACACAAAAACACACAATCTCCATTATAATAAGATGTTGTCCTTGTGTTGCATCCTACTCATGCAGAGAGTTTGATATATATTTGTCTCTTTGATATTATTTCTTTCTACTGTTCCATCAAAATGGTGGACAGTGCAATGTTCTCCTCATAAGGACAGGTTTTCATTCACCACTCTTTTTTCTCTCCCTTAACCTGTATTACCAGACATGAATAACATATTTCCAGATGATAATGATGGTTTTAAATACATTCAAGATAGAGATAACTTTATCAACAAGCTGATATTGTTTTTTTTATTTTTGTCCAGGAAAAAAAACCCGAAAAGAGTTCAGTTAGTGGAACCGTCATTTTATAGGAGTCATCTTTCTTATGGAACACTTTATAAAAAGGACATATTAAACTTAGTGTGTAATGTGTTTCTATGTAAATATACACATTTCTTATTTATGCGTTTGTGTAAGTTTACATTGGATGTCTGGGTGTTGTCATTAGGGATAGAGGGAAAACAGCAAAATCTCCTTGAATCTCCAGCAACCACCTAATGTTTTTATTATTATCGTTACAACCATAACCTTCTACATCTGTGAACAAATCAAGACTTATAAGGAAAATAAACTAAGTCGTACGTCATCTTTGAAAAACAAAGAGAATGAACACAGACAAACCACAACCGGAGCCAGCACAACAGAACCCTGAGTCAAATAGAAGAAGACGATCCTTAGAACCAATTAAGGCGACAAGTACTAAAAGAACGCTCCTTTACATATACTAGCAAATATATGCACCCTCGGGGTGCAAGTATTTAAGTTTTAATGTAATAAAATATTGTATTAAATTAGAAAGGCTAAGGAAACTAAATAAGAATACAGATAAAAAGATTTGAAACAGAGGGAGTATAATAAAAGATTTAAAACAGAGGGAGTATAATAAAAAATGGAACAACTGAAACTTACTCTTCCATCACTCTCGTCTTTCATTGTTATTTTTTCTAATTTAAGTATTTAGTTATAAGAGGAAGTAAAGAATAAAATGACAGTTATTTTATCTTGTTAATGGATTTCATTTAAGATTCATTGAAGAGATTTTTGCTTATATTCATTAAAATAAAACCAAACAGTTAGAAATCAATAATAGAAATCAATAATAGAAATCAATATATATATATATATATATATATATATATATATATATATATCCGATTAAGTAAGGGGTACATAAGTCGTAAGATACATCTTATAGATGCGTACAGGGTAGTCGTTAGTGATGCACTATCTTCATCACCGATTACGGGTTCTTGTGCATCATATCGGCTCCGATAGCAACCCCAACTTGAATCCGGCATTTTCAAGTTGCCACCCTGTAAGCTACGTGCTGGTAGTCTTGAAATTTTTGCTACAAATGAAGCTACACAAAAACACGACATCTTAAATCGAGAAATCTTAGTCAGTGTGAGCCAATGAAAAAGCCCATTCCCCTTCTACTAATATATACTGGAACAATCTATTCCTCCTGCTTTCGGTCTAATTTACCTTCCATGGATTCTGCTTGCGGTAAGTTCGCCCCCTTCTATAAACAATATGACAGCATGCAAAATTCTCCCAAACTCAGATGAATTAAAAAATATATGGGCCTATGCTAGTCACAATACTTGATGAGATTACTTAGTTCCGTGTCTACCACATGTGTTGCTGGCTAGCTGCTCTGTCAGTGGTTCTGTGCCCACGTTGTGCTTTAAAAGATCTACAGAACTTAGAATTGACGCAACTTCATTGGAGCTTTCTCATTTGATTGGTCGGCCGTTAGTCAGAACAGGTGGCGGCAACTCAAAAGACAAAAAAAACTTTATTGAAACACAATTGTGCAACAATAATGTATAAAGAAAAAATATATATCACCTTTGTTTTTTGGAGAGAGGAGATAGCGTGCTTACCCTGTCGGCTGCACCTCTGTATATTGGTAAAATCCCCTCAATGGGGCTATTTGCTTGCCGTGATGCCTGATGACGATCCTGGTGGCTGAAATACTCCACTTAGACCCTTACTTAGGCTAAACGGGCGGTCGGAGAGGCCCCCTCCGACAAATCGGGTGGTCACGTCAAGCCCTAGCGCTAATATGATTGCCCCAACCCCATTGCCCTTATGGCAATCTCCAACCCTTTTTATCATATATGTGCTAAAAGGGATCTTCATGTCCTAGGAATGACGTTAAACTCTATCTGATGGTGAGGTTCCAGTTCTGGAGGTCAGGGAAAGTGGAGCACCCCTTCGTCATCGTTGCTCTCAGGTCCACTCTGACCCGGAGTGGCAGTACCAGATAGGTTCCCATATATGGATTAAATAGAAAAAATATAAGTTTATAAAAAAAAAATTGAGTATCCATTAAGAATGAATTTATTTCAAAACTTTGTCGGCATTATATGACCCACAGAGGTTGATATGCCATAAACCAAACCAAACCAAACCAAATCGATTGATGTTATTTTATTTATTTATTTATTATTTACTCCTTTTGAGTTTTCACATCTGTGTTAGCTGATGGTCTTTCACTGGAGTCTGAGTGACAGCAAGTCTCCTCAGGTCTCAAGGACTCTTCTGAGTATTCTGGCAGATTGCAGCAGTGCAGTGTTCTGAATGGTTTCAATCCTTCCTCTGATTTCCAAACTTTCCAATCCCTCTTCTAATCCTTTTGGGACTGTTCCAAGTGCACCAACTACAATTGGTATCACTTTGACTTTCATATTCCACAACTTTTTCAGTTCTCTGGCAAGGTCCAGATATTTGTCTATTTTTTCATTTTCCTTTAACTTCACCCTGTGATCTGCTGGCACTGAAAAATCCACCAGTTGACAAGTTCTTTCTTTTTTGTTTATCAACACTAGGTCTGGTCTTCTTGCTGGGATAAGGTGATCCGTTTTTATCTCAAAGTCCCAGAGAATTTTGTGCGTTTCGTTCTCAAGAACAGATTCTGGTTTATGCATATACCATTTTGTTGTGTGGTCAAAATTTAATTTTTTGCATAATTCCCAGTGGATCACCTTCCCAACCCAGTCTTATTATTATTATTATTATTATTATTATTATTATTATTATTATTGTTTTTTTTTTAAATAATTTGTTTATGTATTTTTGTAGCTATCAATGGTGATGTTTGAATTTAGGAACCTTTTTCAGGTTTTTGATTTTCCTATAGAGCCGTTTTAGTGTCTTGGAGAGAATTCTTTCGTCTTGGTTTGATTAAAATGTTGTCATTTCTTTCTTCAGGGACGTAATTGGCGCTATAAAGAAAACAGGAAGCTGCTCTTTACAACAACAAAAGGCCATATTAGGGAGATTTCTGAAGATGTTTACCATTAGTGAATGGTTATATCCTGAGATTATACTTCGTAAGTAATATCTTTTGTTATTTGCTTATTAATAGGCACCATCATTTTAATGAGTTGTCTATTGGATTGTTGTCGTCTTAAACTAACTGAAAAAAATTCTATTTCCAAGATTCGTACTTCTTTCTCACTCCAAGTTTGTCTTGTTTCTCTATGCTCACAATTAGCTCGGTTCACCTTTGATCAAAAAAACAGTCTCGACTGTCTCTTTCCTTAGTCTTATATATGTCTTCCCTCTGATCATGACCCACAATCCTCCTTATTTCCTCTGATCATGACCCACAATCCTCCTTATTTCCTCTGATCATGCTCCCACAATCCTCCTTATTTCCAGTCTAATACATATAGAATATTCACTTACGTTTGATTTCACTTTTCCCTCTCTCCCTGAGCTGTCAATTTGATCATTGTCGTCTTAAACTAACTGAAAAAAGTTCTATCTCCAAGATTCGTACTTCTTTCTCACTCCATGTTTGTCTTGTTTCTCTGTGCTTACAATTAGCTCGGTTCACCTTTGATAAAAAAAACAGTCTCGACTGTCTCTTTCCTTAGTCGTATATATGTCTTCCCTCTGATCATGCTCCCACAATCCTCCTTATTTCCAGTGTTCCACGTTACATAATTACATTCTTTCTGTTTCCATACAAATAGATATATGCTAAAATATATATTTATCATTTATCTATTTATTTATGTACTAACGCTTTATCATAGATATTGAGCACTCTCCTAATAATACTGTACGTTGGCTTACTACTGCCTCTTTAAGTGTGATAGTGCCAACAATACACATTGATGTTAGTTTGTGTATATATATTCAATTGCATGGATATTTTTCTCAACTTATATCTTTGTAAATTTCAGGTTTCTACAGAACAGATGTATTTAAAATGCTAATAAAACTTTTCGACGTACCCACTGACGAGGTAAGTAAAACCCTTTCCAGCAAACTGACTACATACTTATCAGTTTGTTTGTCAGTAGGATTTGTTGGTTGGTTATTTTGTTTAATGGCATATCAACCCATGTGAGATATTTAAAGCCACATTTTGTTTTTTAATGGCATATCAACCGTATTTATAGAAAAATATTGTTTTTAATAGCATATCGACCCTTAATGGCCAAGTTTTGTTTTTAATGGCATATCAACCCTATTTATAGCCAAATCTTGTTTTTAATGGTATATCAACACTTAATGGCCAAGTTTTGTTTTTAATGGCATATCAACCCTATTTATAGCCAAATCTTGTTTTTAATGGCATATCAACACTTAATGGCCAAGTTTTGTTTTTAATGGCATATCAACCCCATTTATAGCCAAATCTTTTGTTTAAAAGCATATCAAATCTTAATAGCCAAGTTTTGTTTTTTAATGCCATATCAAACCTAATTATAGCTAAATCTTGTTTTTAGCGTTATCTAATGGCATATTAAAACAAATAAACAAATAAAATAAACATACACTCAAACACACACACGCGCCCACCCACACAGACACACACACAGACACACACACACAAACGCACTCACAGACACACAGTCGACCAAATAAAAAAACGATTAATCTACTCACATTTCCATACACACACACACACACACACACACTCTCTCTCTCTCTCTCTCTCTCTCTCTCTCTCTCTCTCTCTCTATCCCCCATCAATCTATCTTTCTCACATACACTCACACACAACGTAAAAAAATATTCGACTTCAAAACCGTTCATCCTGAGCGTCTCATAAATTTTCGAATCTATTTCCGGAAATGCTGACTTCCTATTCAAAACATTGTAAACAAACCGATCAATGTCACCTTATTATTATGTGATAAAACTTTTCCTTTTCCTTATATCAACAAAGGCCCTGAAGAAGATCTACTTAACAGATTGAAACACCGCAGCGTTGGCTGAATAAATACCACTCATTTTATTTTGAACTTGTGTTTTTTCAAAAATCTTTTCACTATTCTACATACCGTCGGATTCACTTCCATTTTTCTCTTCACATTTTTTAATTTCCTGATTTCTTTCTTTCTTTCTTTCTTTCTTTCTTTCTTTCTTATACCATTGACCTTTTCCTTCTTCACTTTTTTCTTGTATTCTTCCTCTCTATTCTTTCTATTCTTTCTTTCTATTCTTTCTTTCTTTCTTATATCGTTGACATCTTCTTCCTTCCTTTTTGTTTGTCTTCTTACTCTCTTTTTCTTTCTTTCTTTCTTTCTTTCTTTCTTCATAAATAGCTTCTTTCTTTCTTTCTTTCTTTCTTTCTTTCTTTCTTCATAAATTTCTTTCTTTCTTCTTTCTTCTTTCTTTCTTTCTTTCTTCTTTCTTTCTTCTTTCTTCTTTTTCTTTCTTTTTCTTCTTTCTTTCTTTCTTTCTTTCTTCTTCTTCTTTCTTTCTTTCTTTCTTTCTTTCTTTCTTTCTCATAAATAGCCTTCTTCTTTCTTCTTCTTTCTTTCTTTCTTTCTTTCTTTCTTTCTTTCTTTCTTCATAAATAGCTTCTTCTTTCTTTCTTTCTTTCTTTCTTTCTTTTCTTTCTTTCTTTCTTTCTTTCTTCATAAATAGCCTTCTTTCTTTCTTCTTTTTTCTTTCTTTCTTCATTCTTTCTTTTCTTTCTTTCTTCATAAATAGCCCTTCTTTCTTTCTTTCTTTCTTTCTTTCTTCAAAATAGCCCTTCGTTCTTTCTTTTCTTTCTTTCTTTCTTTCTTCATAAATAGCCTTTCTTTCTTTCTTTCTTCAAAATAGCTTTCTTTCTTTCTTTCTTTCTTTCTTCATAAATAGCCCTTCTTTCTTTCTTCTTTCTTTCTTTCTTCTTTCTTATATCATTGACTTCTTTATAGCCAATTCCTTTCTTTTTGTTTAATGCATATCAACGCTTGTGTGCTATTGATAACCAAATCGTTTTCTTTTCTGTATACATATTTACCAACCCCTCTGCACGAGTAGGATGTGACACGGGATTGATAAGTCATTAAACATTAAACAAACAAACAAGCAAATTTCTTGTTTTTATGTTTGATTTTGAATTGTGCTGTTTGTATATTAAACCTCCGCATTTCTATCAAATTGTTTATTTTTAAACATGCTGTGGTAACCTAACAAATTGTTTATTTTACGGCATATCAACCCTTTTCGGGTCATTTAATGCTGACACAAGTCATTTCAATAAATGTTTCTACGTTTCAAGTTCTTAATATCTTTAAATTAGTATAAATAATTTTCATTGGCTTCATTTGGTTTGGTTTGTTTATTTTGCGGCATATCAACACTTTTCGGGATATTTAATGCTAAAACAAGTCATTTGATAAAAGAAAAAAATCTCTTGAAAAAACCCAACCAACTTAGAGCGTTTTCCCCGAAAACCCAACCCAACCCCTATCCTAACCCTAACCCCAAACCCTAAATCCCTCTAGTTAAAATTAACAGTTTTATTACAAAATTAATGGTTTCTGTTTTTTCTGAAAAAACAGAGCCCAAATCAATTATTTATTTACCCATTAAACTAACCCTAAACTCCAACCCCAACCCCAACCCTAACCCTAACTCTAAACCCTAAACTCTAACCCTAGTTTTTTTTTCAAGTGACACCGCTTCGGCTACGGACTTCAATCGTAGCCGGTGTTTTTTTTTCAGCAACCACCGGCTAGCGGTTTTTGGGTCAGGAGGCCGGGACGGAACTCCGCGAATATACCACCCAAATCATCATGAGATATATTACTACGCTTTATTTTAACTTCTTTTATTTTTCAGGTGTCTAAACTTACTGCCATTGTTGGTATCGTAAAGGAAGTCAGGTTGATTCACTGGACAATGGTTGATTTTGGTCACCGTTTTTTCTGCAGTCTCCTTCCATACAATATCACAACTGTTGACACGAAGATAGAGTACGTATTTCAGTTTCGGCTGAACTTGCACAAAGGTGTCAAAATTAGGGTGACCCAGAAAAAACAGAATCCACACATTTTGTAATAAAACTGTTAATTTTAACTATGGGGGTCTAGGGTTAGTGTTTAGGGTTAGGGTTAGGGGTAGGGTTGGGGTTTGGGAAAATGAATAAATAATTTGGGTTCTGTTTTTTTCTGGTTCACCCTGTATACCGGTGATCCAGAAAAAACAGAACCCACAAATTTTGTAATAAAACTGATAATTTTAACTCGGGGGGTTTAGGGTTAGGGTTAGGGTTTAGGGGTTAGGCTTAGGCTTAGGAGTTAGGGTTATGGTTGGGGTTGGGGTTGGGGTTTAAGGTTAGTTTAATGGGAAAATAAATAAATAATTTGGGTTCTGTTTTTTCTGGACACCTTTGTGCAAGTTCAGCCTCAGTTTCTTGGATACCTCCCCCCCAAAAAAAACCTAAGCAACCAAAGATTTGTGGGGTGACAAGAGGTTTAATGTTTTAGGTTTATATTTAAAAGGTAGCTGGATATTCTTGGTGTGTATTCCGAGGGTTTACTTTTAAACCTATCTTATTTTGGGGTCGCGTTGAAAAAGAATTCAGGAAGAGAAATTCAGGAAACAAAGACAAAAAATAGTTGTGATATAAAGAAAAGCGTGCGCTCACCCTCTATTGACGATCGAAACCCGGCTGACTTCTGATTTAGGTCGGAAAATTAAAACGGAAAGTTTTTTGGTGGTCCCCCATGACAGTTTAACTACATTCTGATTTAGGTCGGAAACTTAAAACGGAAAGTTTTTTGGTGGTCCCCCATGACAGTTTAACTACAGTTTAACATTTTTGCGAATTGGGTTACGGTTTTAGGGGATTAAGTTTGTTTTTTTAATTACGTATTGCTTAAAAAAATAAACAACAAAAAACCCAAATTACTATACATTTAATTAACTGTTGAAATTAATTATTGAATCTATTATTGAGACAGTTGTTTGTGTTAGTATTGCAATGTATAATTTCAATTTCAGTTTAATTGCAATGTATAATTTCAATTAAACTTAGTTTAAAAAAATATTTTTCAACATTAAATGTATAGTAATTTGGGTTTTTTGTTGTTTATTTTTTTAAGCAATTCGCAATTAAAAATAATCTTAATCTATTAAAACCGTAACCCAATTCGCATAATGTTAATTCATAGACTGTAGTTAAACTGTCATTGGGTACCACTAAAAAAACTTTCCGTTTTAATTTTCCGACCCAAATCAGAAGTCAGCCTCCGGGAATTAAGAGAAGCGCTGCTTTAAATCGTTTGCTTCTCGTTGTCTGCGAGAAGATGGGAGAAAATGCGCGAATCCCGGGACGATAAAAGCAGCGATTTGAGCTCGCGTGGGCGAGTCTTAGGACGACGTTATTACGAGAAGATTGAAGCAGGTGAAGAGGAACGAGTTGCAGTTTCGGAAAGTTAAAAGCGGTGTAAGATTTGAACGCGTCCCGTAGTTGAAGAATAGAAAGGGAAGATTCTACAGAGGACGAGCGGACTGAATACCTGAGTTCAGTTGAGCCACAGTAGTTTTATGATTTAAGCTTTATTCACGGATCCTAGCGACCATATAGACTACGTATATAAGTTTCTTAGATAAAATAACATCAAACAAATATTTCTGCGAGATTAACATAATATTGTTCTATAAAAAGAATTCCAGAAAAATGTAACGTATATTTATGGTTAAAGATTGAAAAAAATTTTGCTTTAAAAGTATTGAAATAATATTTGCTTTAAAGTATTGAAATGATATTTTTGCTTTAAAAGTATTGAAATAATATTTTGCTTTAAAAGGTATTGAAAAATATTTTGCTTTAAAAGTATTGAAATAATATTTTGCTTTAAAATATTGAAAAAATAATTTTTGCTTTAAAAGTATTGAAATAATATTTTGCCTCTAAAAGTATTTGAAATGATATTTTGCATTTAAAGTATTGAAATAATATTTTGCTTTAAAAGTATTTCATAAGTAAAAAATGTTATTTTTTCTTGTTCATTTCTCGTATATTTGTTTATTTCAGTAAAGCTTTAATGAATATATTGGCTGAACCGACGTGCTCAAAAGAGGACGTGGCAAAATGGATATCAGGCATGGTCAACCAAGTGACTGCACTTATTTTGCCAGAAGTGCAATTTACGGAAAAAGAGTTCCAAATAGGTATATTTCTATATATACTAGCAAATATATGCACCCTCCGGTTTGCAAGTATTTAAAGTTTTATGTAATAAAAATATATATTAAATTAAAAAGACTAATGAAACTAAATAAGAATGCAGATAAAATGATTGAAACAGGGGTGGGGTATATCGAAAATAGATATTATTATTATTAAAATATCAGATGAAGTTGAAATGATAAATAATAATAATAGGGAAAAATGTAAAAAATATTCCGTACACAGAGAGATTTTTTGCGACCTCATCAGAGTGAATTTTTATTTTTATTTTATTGTTTTTTTTATTTTTAAAAATAAAAAAATTCACTCTGATGAAGGTCCGTAAAAAATCTCTCTGTGTACGAATATTTTACATTTTTCCTATTATTATTATTATCATCATTTCAACTTCATCTGATTATTTTAATAATAATAATAGCGTAAATCCGTATACATTTTGATAAACGGACCGAAACACATGTGTAAGTGATATCATTGAAAGTGATATCGATAAAATTCATTTTTATCTATCTACATTCTTTTCTTTACTCATTTTTCCTCATATTGTCGGATTCAATTCCCTTTCCATTCTTACATATATATATATATATATATATATATATATATATATATATATATTTATTTGCTTGAAGCAACTACAATGCGAATATCGCATAAATTCGATAATTATAGAAGATAATAATAATGACAAGTGAATCCCGCAAAGATCACTCGGTGTGTAGAATATCGTACAGACTGTTTCAACTATTAAGTCTCATCAGCGATATATACTAACGACTCCCTCCGACAGGAATCGAAACCGTGACCTCTAGCAGGATAGTTAAACACTATACGTTTCAGCCATGATACAGCACCGAGAAACTCATGCGAAATTAACCTTGTCATTGATACTGAGGGGTTTCGATTCCTGTCGGAGGGGAGTCGTTAGTATATATCGCTGATGAGACTTAATAAAGTTGAAACAGTCTGTACGATATTCTGCACACCGAGTGATTCTTGCGGGATTCACTTGTCATTATTATATCTTCTAAATTATCGAATTTATCGATATTCGCATTGTAGTTTCCTTCAAGCAAAAATATAATATATCACAATGCTTCTAAAAAATAAACAAACATCCAAAAAAGCTTATTTCCTCGCCGAGGAGCATAAGCCCCGTATGTGTCTGTTATATCCACTCACGACTCACTTGCCTCATATGCAGTAGTCCCCTCATATCAATGACAAGGTTAATTTCGCATATGATCTCTGCTGTATCATGGCTGAAACAGTATAGTGTTTAACTATCCTGCTAAGAGGTCACGGTTTCGATTCCTGTCGGAGGGAAGTCGTTAGTATATATCGCTGATGAGACTTAATAAAGTTGAAACAGTCTGTACGATATTCTACACACCGAGTGATCTTTGCGCGGATTCACTTGTCATTATTATTATCTTCTATAATTATCAATTTATGCGAATATTCGCATGTAGTTGCCTTCAGCAAAAAATATAAAATATTATCGACAATGCTTCTAAAAATAAACAAACATCCAAAAATCTATATATATATATATATATATATATATATATATATATGAAAAGGTAAAATGGATATTAATCCACATATGAAGAAAAGTTTATAGAAAAAAACAACAAAATGTTATATGTTTTGCTGACAAACGTTTGTTTACCCTATAAGAGGTTTTTTCAAAGCAAATGGAAAAACAAAATAAAAATATCAGAGATCCCGAGCACAGAACGACTCTCGCTATTACGAAATTTTTAAAAAATGTTTAAAAATGCGATTGTGTTTAAAAATAAAATAAATTTCATTTTTTAAATTATAACATTTATTAATGAAAAAACTCAAAAGAGTTTCAGTAAAAAGTTTCAAAAGGTCCAGAAAAAAATTAGAAATATAAACAAGTCCGACAGTGTAATAGATGAAGTTGTAAAATTCGAATCCTGTTATATCAAATATGAGCCTCCGTGATATGATTTGAATGATTCCAATTGTGTTTCTTTTCTATAACTTTTCTTCATTATATAATATATATATATATATATATATATAATATATATATATATATATATTGTTGTGTGGTGTGTTGGTTTGTGTTGTAAAATCAGAATTAAAAGATACTTGCAATCACCCGACGATCAAAATAAGGTATTTAAATTTAAAAATGTTAAATCGCTCTGCTTATAGCAGCACTTCATACAAAACTTAATAATATTATTCTCCATATATATATAATTATGTAATGAAATATAAATATATATATTAGTTTGTGTATATAATTTAATAAGATATTTAGCTCAATCGGAGACAGTCTGACGAGGGACCTTGAGTTTCGAGCCGAATTTCTATCGACTAACTAAGTGGTCCACACACCAATAAATAATATGTTTTTTCTTTCTTCTCTTAAAATTATTCTTAAGTTTCGATGCTTTTCGTTTTTACAAAACAAATTTCTGTGTTTTAATTTCCAGTCAATATAAATATTAGCGAGGCAATTCGCATCGAGGCTAAAATTTTGAAAGACTAAAAGGTCGTTAATAATGAGAAATGAAAGACGACCACAATGGTTGATTTTGGTCACCCGTTTTTTTTTTCTGCAGTCCTGCCTTCCATACAAATATCAAACTGGTTTGACACGAAAGAGATAGAGTACGTATTTCAGTTTCGGCTGAACTTTTGCACAAAGGGTGTCCAAATAATATGGGTGCCCAGAAAAAAACAAATCCACAACTTTTGTATAAAAACTGTTAATTTTAAACTATGGGGGTCTAGGGTTAGTGTTTAGGGTTAGGGTTAGGGGTAGGGTTGGGGTTTTAGGATTAGTTTAATTAGGAAAATGAATAAATAATTTGGTTCTGTTTTTTTCTGGTTCACGCAGGCTTGTAAATACCGGTGATCCAGAAAAAACAGAAACCACAATTTTTGGTAATAAAAACTGATAAATTTTAAACATCGGGGGGTTTAGGGTTAGGGTTAGGGTTTAAGGGGTTAGGCTTATGGCTTAAGGAGTTAGGGTTATAGGTTGGGGTTGGGGTTGGGGTTTTATGGTTAGTTAATGGGAAAAGATAAATAAATAATTTGGGTTCTGTTTTTTCTGGACACCTTTTGTGCAAAGTTCAGCCTCAGTTTTCTTTGATACCTCCCCCCCAAAACCTAAGCAACCAAGGATTTTGTGGTGTGACAAGAGGGTTTTAAAAATTGTTTTAGGTTTTATATTTTTTAAAAGGTAGCTGGATATTCTTGGTGTGTTATTCCGAAGGTTTACTTTTTAAACCTATCTTATTTTGGGGTCGCGTTGAAAGAAATTCAAGGAAAAGAGAAAATTCAGGAACAAAGAAACAAAAAATAGTTGTGTATAAGAAGGCATGGCGCGGTTCACCCTCTAATTTTGAACGAAATCCGAAAACCCGGCTGACGTTCTGATTTAGGGTCGGAAAATTTAAAAACGGAAAAGTTTTTTGGGTGGTCCCGCCATGACAGTTTAAAAACATACATTTCTGATTTAGGTCGGAAACTTAAAACGGAAAGTTTTTGTGTCCCTCCATGACAGTTTAACACAGTTTACACATTTTTTGCGAATTGGGTTACGGTTTTAGGGATTTAAGTTTGTTTTTTTAATTACGTATTGCTTAAAAAAAAAATAAACAACAAAAACCCCAAATTACTATACATTTAATTAACTGTTGAATTAATTATTGAATCTATTATTGAGACAGTTGTTTGTGTTAGTATTGCAATGTATAATTTCAATTTCAGTTTAATTGCAATGTATACATTTCAATTAAACTTAGTTTAAAAAAAAAAATATTTTTCAACATTAAATGTATAGTAATTTGGGTTTTTGTTGTTTATTTTTTTAAGCAATTCGCAATTAAATAATCTTAATCTATTAAAACCGTAACCCCAATTCGCATAATGTTAATTCATAGACTGTAGTAAACTGTCATTTGGGTACCACTAAAAAAACTTTCCGTTTTTAATTTTCCGACCCAAATCAGAAGTCAGCCTCCGGGAATTAAGAAGAAGCGGCTGCTTTAAATCGTTTTGCTTCTCGTTGTCTGGCGAGAAGATGGGAGAAAAATGCGCGAATCCCGGGACGATAAAAGCAGCGATTTGAGCTCGCGTGGGCGAGTTCTTAGGACGACGTTATTACGAGAAAGAATTGAAGCAGGTGAAGAGGAAACGAGTTGCAGTTTCGGAAAGTTAAAAAGCGGTGTAAGATTTGAACGCGTCCCCGTAGTTAAAAGAATAGAAAGGGAAGATTCTACAGAGGACGAGCGGACTGAATACCTGAGTTCAGTTGAGCCACAGTAGTTTTGTTTATGATTTAAGCTTTATTCACGGATCCTAGCGACCATATAGACTACGTATATAAGTTTCTTAGATAAAATAACATCAAACAAATATTTCTGCGAGATTAACATAATATTGTTCTATAAAAGAATTCCAGAAAAATGTAACGTATATATTTATGGTTAAAGTATTGAAAAAATATTTTGCTTTAAAAGTATTGAAATAATATTTTGCTTTAAAAGTATTGAAATGATATTTTGCTTTAAAAGTATTGAAATAATATTTTGCTTTAAAAGGTATTGAAAAAATATTTTGCTTTAAAAGTATTGAAATAATATTTTGCTTTAAAAGTATTGAAAAAATATTTTGCTTTAAAAGTATTGAAATAATATTTTGCTCTAAAAGTATTGAAATGATATTTTGCATTTAAAGTATTGAAATAATATTTTGCTTTAAAAGTATTTCATAAGTAAAAAATGTTATTTTTTCTTGTTCATTTCTCGTATATTTGTTTATTTCAGTAAAGCTTTAATGAATATATTGGCTGAACCGACGTGCTCAAAAGAGGACGTGGCAAAATGGATATCAGGCATGGTCAACCAAGTGACTGCACTTATTTTGCCAGAAGTGCAATTTACGGAAAAAGAGTTCCAAAGTAGGTATATTTCTATATATACTAGCAAATATATGCACCCTCCGGGTGCAAGTATTTAAGTTTTAATGTAATAAAATATTATATTAAATTAAAAAGACTAATGAAACTAAATAAGAATGCAGATAAAATGATTTGAAACAGGGGGTGGGGTATAATCGAAAAATAGATATTATTATTATTAAAATAATCAGATGAAGTTGAAATGATGATAATAATAATAATAGGAAAAATGTAAAAAATATTCCGTACACAGAGAGATTTTTTGCGACCTTCATCAGAGTGAATTTTTATTTTTTATTTTATTGTTTTTATTTTATTTTTAAAAATAAAAAAATTCACTCTGATGAAGGTCGTAAAAAATCTCTCTGTGTACGGAATATTTTTACATTTTTCCTATTATTATTATTATCATCATTTCAACTTCATCTGATTATTTTAATAATAATAATAGCGTAAATCCGTATACATTTTGATAAACGGACCGAAACACATGTGTAAGTGATATCGATTGAAAGTGATATCGATAAAATTCATTTTTATCTATCTACATTTCTTTTCTTTACTCATTTTTTCCTCATATTGTCGGATTCAATTCCCTTTCCATTCTTACATATATATATATATATATATATATATATATATATATATATATATATATTTTTTTGCTTGAAGGCAACTACAATGCGAATATCGCATAAATTCGATAATTATAGAAGATAATAATAATGACAAGTGAATCCCGCAAAGAATCACTCGGTGTGTAGAATATCGTACAGACTGTTTCAACTTTATTAAGTCTCATCAGCGATATATACTAACGACTCCCCTCCGACAGGAATCGAAACCGTGACCTCTAGCAGGATAGTTAAACACTATACTGTTTCAGCCATGATACAGCACCGAGAAACTCATGCGAAATTAACCTTGTCATTGATACTGAGGGGTTTCGATTCCTGTCGGAGGGGAGTCGTTAGTATATATCGCTGATGAGACTTAATAAAGTTGAAACAGTCTGTACGATATTCTGCACACCGAGTGATTCTTTGCGGGATTCACTTGTCATTATTATTATCTTCTATAATTATCGAATTTATGCGATATTCGCATTGTAGTTTCCTTCAAGCAAAAATATAAATATTATCGACAATGCTTCTAAAAAATAAACAAACATCCAAAAAAATCTTATTTCCTTCGCCGAGGAGCATAAGGCCCCGGATGTGTCTGTTATTATCCACTCAGCGACTCACTTGCCTCATATGGCAGTAGTCCCCTCAGTATCAATGACAAGGTTAATTTCGCATGAGTTTCTCGGTGCTGTATCATGGCTGAAACAGTATAGTGTTTAACTATCCTGCTAGAGGTCACGGTTTCGATTCCTGTCGGAGGGGAGTCGTTAGTATATATCGCTGATGAGACTTAATAAAGTTGAAACAGTCTGTACGATATTCTACACACCGAGTGATTCTTTGCGGGATTCACTTGTCATTATTATTATCTTCTATAATTATCGAATTTATGCGATATTCGCATTGTAGTTGCCTTCAAGCAAAAATATAAATATTATCGACAATGCTTCTAAAAAATAAACAAACATCCAAAAAAAATCTTATATATATATATATATATATATATAATATATATATATATGAAAAGGTAAAATGGATATTAATCCGACAATATGAAGAAAAGTTTATAGAAAAGAAACAACAAAATGTTATATGTTTTGCTGACAAACGTTTGTTTCAACCCTATGAAGAGGTCTTTTTCAAAGCAAATGGAAAAACAAAATAAAAATATCATAGATCCCGAGGCACAGAACGCTCTCGCTTATTACCGGAAATTTTTAAAAAATGTTTAAAAATGCGTATTTTGTGTTTAAAAATAAAATAAATTTCATTTTTAAATTATAAGCATTTTTATTAATGAAAAAACTCAAAAGAGTTTGCAGTAAAAGTTTCAAAAGGTCCAGGAAAAGAAATTAAGAAATATAACAAGTCCGACAGTGTAATAGATGAAGTTGTAAAATTTCGGAATCCTTGTTATATTCAAATATGAGCCTCCGGTGATATGATTTGAATGATTCCAATTTGTTGTTTCTTTTCTATAAACTTTTCTTCATATATATATATATATATATATATATATATATATATATATATAATATATATATGTGTGTGTTGTGTGGTGTGTGTGTGTGTGTAAAATCAGAGATTAAATATTATGGATACTTGCAATCACCCGACGATCAAAATAAGGTATTTAAATTTAAAATGTAAATCTGCTCTGCTATTTTAGCATTGGCATCTTCATATGCAAATACTTATAATATTCATTCTCCATTATATATATATATATATGTAATGATAATAATAAATAAATATATATTAGTTTGTGTATATATATTTAATTAGGGATATTTAGCTCAATCGGTAGACAGTCTGACGAGGGACCTTGAGGTTTCGAGCCGAATGTTCTATCGACTGAACTAAGGTGGTCCTACACACAATAAATAATATGTTTGTTTTCTTTTTCTTCTCTTAAAATTATTCTTAATGTTTCGATGCTTTTCGTTTTTACAAAACAAATTTTCTTGTTTTAATTCCAGTCAATATAAATATTAGCGAGGCAATTCGTATCGAGGCTAGAAATTTTGAAGAGACTAAAATGGTCGTTAATTATATGAAGAAAGTGAAAGACGTAAGTTTTAAGTTGTTTCTTTGTTCTTATTGCGCTTTTTCTTATCTTCCCTTGCCGCCAGGGTTTGCCACTAGAGGACGTTACAACCATGGCTATTTAAACACAGTCCGGAAAACTCTCCCCCCCCTCTCTCTCTCTCTCTCTCTCTCTCTCTCTCTCTCTCTCTCTGTGTGTGTGTGTCTGTCTGTCTGTCTCTCTCTTTCTCTCTCTCACACACACTCTCTCTCATCTGGGATCTCCAGACATGCACTAGTGGTATCTCTCTCCGTTTGGTCAGGGGTGGGGGTGGGGGGCTTGTCTCCCAACTAAAAGGCTTATACATGTGCTTTTTCTTTCTTTCTTTTTTTCTTTCTTTCTTTTCTTTTCTTTTCTTTCTTTCTTTCTTTCTTTCTTTCTTTCTTTCTTTCTTTCTTTCTTTCTCTTTCTTTCTTTCTTTTTTCTTTCTTTCTTTCTTTCTTTTCTTTTTCTTTCTTTTTCTTTTTTTCTTTCTTTTTTTCTTTTTCTTTTCTTTCTTTCTTTTCTTTTTCTTTCTTTCTGGCTTTTACTACGTTCTCGCTCTCTATCTACTAATATTACGAGAGTCGACTGAAAAGTTCATAGGCTGACCAAGATACTCTCATAGAGTGTGACCAAATGAGGTTTAGTCTTTAATGTAGACCACCTTGTGATCCACACATTTTTCCATCGGTGTTGCAGTGCTTCGATCTCATTGGTCAAATATGTCAGCAGTTTAATTATCTTTCTTACGCAATTGTAGATCACCTCTTCCATATCCGCCCATTTTTCCGTGGTATTTTTGGATGTCGTGGTGTAATGGTTAGAGTCATAGAAAATGGACTCGTCGACCCGAGTTCAAATCCTGTACAAAGCTACAGTTCACAGAGCACTAATACCCTTGGGAAAGGTATGAATCCAACTACTTCTTCCAGCCATGGATAAATAGTAGGACAGACAAATTGTCGTTTACTTATTTGTTCTCATCTTCTCTTTCTATTCCGGCCATGTTCTTTACTTGTTGCTTCTATTCTATTTCGCCGAGTCGCCATGTTGGATTCTACTTTGTCTGGCTTTCTAACTTGTCGTATCTTCGTTAGGTCTTCTAACTAAGGGCATGCCTTTAAGTCATATTATAACTAATCAACAAGACACATGTCTTTGATCAAAGACTTTATTTGCTCTTTCTAACTCATCGCGCGGAGTGAGCCCAGCCGCAGTCACACGTCTGTGCTGCGTCACATTCTAGCTGGAACAAAATCACGTGACGTGCGAGATTTCCGGTTTTACCAACGTCTGGTGTTTTTTCCACGGAAACTTACCCGTCTACGTGCTGATTTGAAAGCCCTAATCTACAGGTGCTTGTCAATAACCTATGCTACAACATAGATTATGCAACAGGAGTTTTAAAAAAAACAACAGATGTTAAAACACATGTAAATTAAAATAACACTGTATTAATACATTTACATAAACAAGAAAATGCACTTGTAATAATTGTTGCAAAGATAGTATTATCTACAGGAAAAGTCAATTATATAAACTGGTTCAAAATAAAAAAACACCCTCCGGGCGATGTAAAAGAAGATTTTTGAAACTCACCTGATTTTGGTGTTTTGATAGATCATCATGAAGGCAGTATCTGTTTCTTTGGGGAGTAGTATAAAAAGAATAAGGGCAATTCCATGTCAGATCCCCCAGAAAAAAGTAAAATTGCCACCAACCCCCTTCAATTTCTCTGAAATTTGGTACAGGTGTGGACAGTGTTAACATCAGACGATTCCCAAAATCTTTGTCTGTAAAATGAGTTCTAGAGCTTCCTTACTCCTAACAATTGGTTTCTAAAAGTATTTTTGCCCAAGAAATTAAAAAATGCCGTCGAAAAGTCTGAAGCACAACCAATTTTAAGATATTGATGATTTCTGATTTTTTCATAGCAAAATCAATATCCCAATGTGGCACTGAATCTAAGACAAATTTTTGTCTATTATTATATATATATATATATATATATATATATATATATATATATATTGAACATTATTTTGTCAATTATTATATACTAGCAAAATAAAAAAACGCCCTCCCGGCGATGTAAAAATAGATTTTTGAAACATATTGCCTGAAGGGTGGGAGTAAACAATTCAATGTCAGCGAGTTTGTACCCTAAGTAAGTAAAATCATCAAATTCATTAAAGGATTAGAAAATAAAACAATTTGAAATGTAAACTTTAAATATGTATTAAAATAAAACAAACTATATATAGATATATAATACCAGTCATGTATTTATCAAAACTTGTTTTAAAAAACAATGAGGACTGTCTAATGTTGCATGTTCAAATTTTGAGTGTATTTATTCTATGTTATGACGATTTTGGGTAATGTGACGTAAGCAGTGACGTAATTTTTGTTACAGACAAAAACCATTATTAATAGAAGATATAATGAATACAATTTCACCCAACTGAGTCTTTGTAAAGTTTATGGTAAGTTACGACGGCCCTTTTCCTATCTCAGCTACTCTCTGCTGAACATGGGGATTGTCGTAATTTACGCCCGACTTCAAGAGATGCCAGTTGTTAGTAGAATTTATTCAGTTTTGCCGCTAAAGTTTGCGGGTCTGTGATTGGTTGGTTTGAAAAGGGGCACGTCGACCAAGGGAGACAACCCTCCTACCTTAGATATAATTTTTATAAATATGTCTGCGAACAGACTTAGCTCTTTGAGTCACGTATTAACTGTTCCTGTCTGACCAATTCGTAGTAATAATTCTAAGTGTTGAAGGCTCATTGTTCTTGGATGTGGGGAAAGTAAAAAGTACCCAACACGAACATGAACAGCATGTTCGCCATCCTCTACGAGAGACGTCTGCGCTGGCTTGGTCATGTCAGGAGGATGGACAAATACTGTATGGCGAATTAGTAGAAGGCACCCGACCGCTAGGGAGACCACGCCTATACTTTAAAGATGTCTGCAAGAGGGACATGAAGACATGCCACATCATCACAAACACATGAGAGGTTGGTGCAGAAAACCGAGTCAAACAAAGAACAAAAAGGAGTGAAAAAGAGAGGAAAGTAGCCGCCAGAGAAAAGAGAGCCAGAAGGAAGGAGAGACAACAGCAACTCCAGCAAGCATCACCATTTGTTTGCAGTCACTGTACAAGTGATTGCCATTCAAAAATTGGTCTGTTCAGCCACTCGCGCAAATGCAGTTTTTAAAAAATTGGACCCAACGCCATCGTCTTTAGAAGACGTAAGGATGCCAACAATTCTAAGGGTTGAAGGCTTTCTATTCTTAGATGTGGGGAAAGAAGCACTGCTTCATCTACGGTCATGGGTTATTTATTTAAACAATATATTGTTTATTTATTTAAATTTTCATTATTACAATAGAAAGGATTCAAGGAACAGCTTTTATTTATTTTATCAATATCAATTGTTAATTATTCTATGTATTGATGATTTTGGGTGATATGACGTAATGTTACATAGTTAGTAGATCCCTAATACTTTTTTAAGGTATTGTAGATATCATAATGGCGATTAGTACAGCTGATGGCCTTGAGAGTGAGTGACAACGCTTGACCTCCCTCTCACCCCGCCCTGCCGGGATGGATCGTGAGAACCGGAAGCCATGGAAGACCCTGTCTTCCGGTTTAAGGATATAGTCAGTTTAAGTCAGTTAGCAGGTAGGAACTCGAAGGTGTAAGTCGCATTTCTATGCGCATCCTGTCATCTGCGCAGATTGTCTGGTTTGGGGATTTATAAATAAAGTAACATCAACGTAAATCGAAATCTTGTGTTTATTACCTAAAAACTAACAATGACACAGGGATTCTGATAACAAGAAATCCCAACAGAAACCAGACCCGAAATCCCCTTAGAAGATATACCAAGTCAACACCAGACGCTAGACGAAGCCAAGAAGATAGAACCAAAACCGGCCAGAAGAAATACCACCAGAGTAAGAAGTAAGAAAGGTATGCAACGTTATATAGATTTGGTATATATAACAGTATATAACAGTAAGCAGAAGGATAGTTTCGGTTACAGACAAATAGAGGCGGAATCTTGTAGGGACCCTTGTTGTTTGGTGTGTGTGTGTAGTTGAAGATTGAAGAAGATCCGAGTTATGGGTCCCCACAATTTATATGTATAAGGACTGATATATCATTTTGTGTCTTCAGGCAGCGACTTCTCCCCATTATGTAGATGTTGGGGGATAACTTTCGCTCCTACTGTCGAGTTAGGAGCATTCGTCCCAACTATGTCGAGTCGGGAAGAGCGTGAGCTCCCACTGTCTCCCTGGTCTTTCAGCTAAAAGGGTCTTTTTATAATTCTATTTGTAATTGTCTATTGTGATCATTAAGCTAAAATATTAATCAAATATCAGGTGATTTGCAATGATGCAATATCGAATGATTTTGGTATCTGTGGAATTCTGGTGACATAAATTATCGGATGAATTTAAACCATTGTTTCTATTGTTCCTAAAATATTTCTAAACTAATATTCATTCGATTCTCTTTTGTTTACCTAATCCTAAACTCATGACATACCATTGTAAAACTAGTTATTTAAGAAAACTTAATTATTTTAATTTGGCCAATTCCACATGCCGTAAAAATATAGGGGCCAATCCCTATAGTCTACATTATAATGAGATGTCTCAATAATTAAATTGTTTTCTATATTTCCAGGTGGATTCACTGGTTGAACTCATTTCGAATACTGCGCAAAATCTCTCTGAAGACGTGACCAAACTTCTGGAATTCATGGCGTGTAATATCAATATAACAGATATTCAAGATATTATAAATATGGATATTAACAAATCATAGTAAGTCTAACTAACGATCTTCAGGTTTACAGATAATTTCGTTTGATTCAAGTAGGCAGTTCTTTTGTACATAATATCCGGATTTATTTGACTCTTGAATGAGCGTTTTTGATTTTGCTCTTGGATGCGTGTAAATTTACATGGCTCTTGAAAGAATGTAAACTTATTTTACCCTTGACTGAGTGTAAATTAATTTAATTCTTGAATGAGTGTAAACTGATTTTGCTCTTGAAGGAGTGTAAATCTATTTTGCTCTTGAATGAGTGTAAATATATTTTGCTCTTGAATGGGTGTAAACTAACTTTGCTCTTGAAGGAGTATAAATGTATTTTGCTCTTGAAGGAGTGTAAATCTATTTTGCTCTTGAATGGGTGTAAACTAACTTTGCTTTTGAAGGAGTGTAAATGTATTTTGCTCTTGAAGGAGTGTAAATCTATTCTGCTCTTGAATGAGTGTAAATATATTTTGCTCTTGAATGGGTGTAAACTAACTTTGCTCTTGAATGAGTGTAAATGTATTTTGCTCTTGAATGAGTGTAAACTTGTTTTGTTCTTGAATGTGGATAAACTAATTGTACTCTTGAATGAATGTAAACTTAATGTTGCTATTGAATGGGTGTAAATTTATTTTTATCTTGAATGGGTGTAAACATATTATGCTCTTGAATGGGGATAAACTAATTTTACTGTTGAATGGGTGTAAACTTATGTTGCTATTGAATGGGTGTAAACATATTTTGCTCTTGAATGGGTGTAAACTAATTTTTCTATTGAATGAGTGTAGATTTATTTTGCTCTGAAATGATTTTAAACTTATTTTGCTCGTGATTGGGTGTAAATTCATTTTGCTATTGAATAGATGTAAACTTATTTTGCTATTGAATGAGTGTAAATTTATTTTGTTCGTAAATGAGTGTAATCGATTTGGACCATGGATGAGTGTAAACTTATTTTTCTATTGAGAGATTGTAAATCTATTTTGCTCTTGAATGAGTGTCAATTTATATTATATTATACTAGCAAATTAAAAAAACGCCCTCCGGGCATTGTAAAAATAGATTTTTGAAACATATTGCCTGAGGGGTGGGAGTTAAGAAATCAATGTCAGCGAGTTTGTACCCTAAGTAAGTAAAATCATCAAATTCATTTAAGGATTAAAAAATAAAACAGTTTGAAATATAAACTTTAAATATGTATTAAAATAAAACAAACTATATATAGATATATAATACCAGTCATGTATTTATTAAAACTTGTTTTAAAAAACAACGAGGACTGTCTAATGTTGCATGTTCAAATTTTGAGTGTATTTATTCTATGTTATGACGATTTTGGGTAATGTGACGTAAGCAGTGACGTAGTTTTTGTTACAGACAAAAACCGGAAGCGAATCTCCATAGTTTATATTATATTATATTATATTATTATGTGTATACATTTTTTTTAAATGTCTTAGTCATTTTCTAACTAGTAAAATTATATTTCTATAATTCCCAGCTATCACTTCTCAGGTCAACTAACATCCTTATCTTTAGTTATTTTTGTTATAGATTTGCCTCTCTCTGTTTTACCTGATAATTTCCGGGAAATCAGTTGAAAAATTAGAAAAGTATCAATGATGTTGAAAAACATTTTTTTAAAACTTGAATCGATGATGATATTGTGGCATTTATTGCTATCCTTATTATTTTTCAGCAAATTGGCTGCAAGACTTCTGCAGCCAACCACGTGTACCACCCCGAAACCCAATGTTTGGCTGAAACAGTTAGTAAGATATCTATTGAAGATGGAATATGACATGATGTTGCAACTGTACAAACTCTTGGGCTATAATACTGGTAATAATAATAATAATAATATAATAATAATAATAATAATAATAATAATAATAATAATAATAATAATACTCTTGATGAAAATGAAAGCTACAAATACTTCGGAATTTTAGAAGCGGACAATATCATGCAAGCAGAAATGAAAGGAAAAGTTAAAAAAAGAATATCTCAGGAGAACTAGAAAACTTCTAGAAACAAAACTTAACAGCAGAAATCTGATCAAAGGAATCAATACCTGGGCTATCCCCATTATAAGATACACAGGACCATTCTTAAAATGGACAAAAGAAGAACTCAGACAGATAGACCAAAGGACGAGAAAATTAATGACCATGCACAAGGCTCTCCACCCTAGAGATGATAGAGATAGATTATATGTGTCAAGAAAGGAAGGGGGAAGAGGTCTTGCCAACATAGAGGAATGCGTAGAAACCACAATCCAACAACTTGAAGATTACACAAGAAAGAGCAAAGACAAACTACTTATGGCGGCCAACAATAGTAGAAACGGCAGATGGACAAACAGAAAAACGACGACAAAGACTAGAAGACAAAAATGGGAAAAAAAACAATTATATGGACGCTTCAAACGACAAATAGAAGAGGTTGCACATGAAAAGACTTGGACATGGTTAAGAAAGGGAAACCTCAAAAGAGAAACAGAATCACTTATAATTGCTGCACAAAATAATGCCATAAGGACAAACTACATCAAAGCGAAAATTGATGATCCAAGAAAATAGTAAATGTAGACTTTGTGGTAATAGAGATGAGACTGTAAACCATGTACTATGCGAATGTAGCAAACTAGCACAACGGGAGTACAAAACTAGACACGACTGGGTTGGAAAGATGATCCACTGGGAATTATGCAAAAAATTTAATTTTGACCATACAACAAAATGGTATATGCATAAACCAGAATCTGATCTTGAGAACGAAACGCATAATATTCTCTGGGACTTTGAAATAAAAACGGATCACCTTATCCCAGCAAGAAGACCAGACCTGGTGTTGATTAACAAAAAAGAAAGAACTTGTCAACTGGTGGATTTTGCAGTGCCAGCAGATCACAGGGTGAAGCTAAAGGAAAATGAAAAAATGGACAAATATCTGGACCTTACCAGAGAACTGAAGAAGTTGTGGAATATGAAAGTGAAAGTTATACCAATTGTAGTTGGTGCATTTGGAACGGTCCCAAAAGGATTGGAAAAGAGTTTGGAATGTTTGGAAATCAGAGGAAGGATTGAAACCATTCAGAACTGCTGCAATCTGCCAGAATACCCAGAAGAGTCCTGGAGACCTGAGGAGACTTGCTGTCACTTAGACTCCAGTGAATGACCATCAGCTAATGCTGATGTAAAAACTCAAAAGGAGTAAATAATAATAATAATAATAATAATAATAATAATAATATCAAAGTGATACCAATTGTAGTTAGTGCACTTGGAACGGTCCCAAAAAGCTTGAAAAAAAAAAAGACTGGAGGATCTGGACATCAGAGGAAGAATTGAGACCATCCAGACTACCGCATATCAGCTAGAATACACTGAAGAGTCCTGGAGACTTGAGGAGAATTATTGTCACCCGGACTCCAGTGAAATACGATCAACTGACGATGGTGTGAAAAACTCTCATAATAATATTAAAATTGTTGCCCTTGAAACGATCCAATTGCTACCGTTGGAATGATCCCTAAGGGTTTGGAAAAGAGTCTGGATGATCTGGAAATCAGAGGAAGAATCTTTAATAGTTTTTATTTTCATGGTTTTATCCGGACACACACACACGGGCGCACGCGCGCACACACACACGCACACGCACACACACACACACAACTGCCTGGGTAGAGTGGGAGGAGTTAGTCTTGCAGATTCATTATTATTAAAACGTGAGTTCGATCCTCGTAGTATGTCTCTTTAAAATCCCTATGTAAAAAATTACTTTGCATTGATCCAGACACAATGAAAAGAAAAATTAATGTCTACTATTTAAGATATTAAAATGCACAGAGAATTCCATGCTGTTATCATTTAGATTTTATTTCTTAATTATCTTCACGAATCTGGTGAGAGCAAGATCCTATGATTGACATATCCGGTCTTAGAAAACAGAATCCGTCCTCGTGTTTGACATTTCCAACCCTCCTTGTTCTCATCAATTATGACAGGTGTATCCCTACATACACACATATATATTGATCGCAACGTCTTGTCAGGCGACAGCTACTCCTTCATCCATTGTCCGCTTGTGGGCTCGTTCATGACTCTTTAATCTCGCCAAAGTCCTGCATATCCTAGAACATATCTGACACACATAACGATCGGTGTTGACTGCGTCGACAGGTATTGTATACTCATCATTGTCCTCATGTTGGGGATCATGCTAGGTCTCAGAGTGTGGCATGGTAGAGACAACAATTGCAGTCGGTAGCTCTCATGTGATTTTATGTGATTGACCAAGCCCACCTTTGACAATAGGGCCGGTCACACTCCTTATGTTGGGGATCATGCTGGTCTCAGAGTGTGGCATGGTAGAGACAACAATTGCAGTCGGGTAGCTCTCATGTGATTTTATGTGATTGACCAAGCCCACCTTTGACAATAGGGCCCGGTCACACTCCTCATGTTGGGGATCATGCTGGGTCTCAGAGTGTGGCATGGTAGAGACAACAATTGCAGTCGGCTAGCTCTCATGTGATTTCATGTGATTGACCAAGCCCACCTTTGACAATAGGGCCCGGTCACACTCCTTATGTTGGGGATCATGCTGGGTCTCAGAGTGTGGCATGGTAGAGACAACAATTGCAGTCGGCTAGCTCTCATGTGATTTCATGTGATTGACCAAGCCCACCTTTGACAATAGGGCCCGGTCACACTCCACACAGATTCACAGATCCACAGAATTAGCTTTCATAGAGTTTAACGTTTTCGGCACGCTCTCCAGAGTTTTGCTCGGTCCACCCTTGCAGCTTCAAACAGTTCTGCACCCCGGTATATCGCAGCCCCCCATTGCCCACAATCAGATGTCAAGGACTACCAATTATCGACGGGAATACACTAGACGCTCCTTCACACTATCACGAAACCGTTTTTTGTGGGGGCTTGTGTTGTGGTCTTTTGCACAAAAAGGAGCTCAACATAAAAAAGCCGTTTTGGTAGTCTTGAGCCATCAAGCCAAACAAGATGACCCGCCCAACGCGTCTGATTCCTCATCACAATTGCAGAAATGCTAGTTGTTTTGGCTTTGGTCAAGACAGCCATATCTGGAACAAACAAGCGTTGGCTCTAGATTCTTTGTCCGAACCCCTTCTATGATTCGACGAACAGTCAGGATCTGAAAGGTTGTGGATCGATTTCTGCGGAATCTGTTTTGGTTTCATAGTGGACCTGAGAGTAATGGCAATGAAAGGGTTATCTACACTCCCCGATGCGCCAGAATTGGAACCTCACTATAATGTGGAGTTTAATGTTATACCAAGGATACTAGGACCTGCAGCCATTACCTTCCAAGACATATATGATAAAAAAAGGTGGGGGTTGCCATAAGAGCAATACGGTTAGATGTTAGGGCTTGGTGTGACCACCCAACTGATCGGATGGGACCTCTCCGACGGTCTAAGAGAGTGCTGATGGAATCTTTCAAGCTGCCTCATATGAGATTGATACAACGTCCAGGTTTCAGAAGCATAGAGTAAGGATGACACATGCTTGATACACAGACACTTTAGTTGCAAGAGTTAGATCACCATCGGACCAGACTCTGTCTTCTAGCTTACCAAAAGGACCCAGATGCCCTGTTTATTATCTGTTTGATTTCCGCATCAAAAGAACCGTCACTAGATAAAGAACTATCAAGGTAGACAAACTCCTGGACAACTTCAAGACGCTTCCCATAGACTAAGATGTCAGGTTCCATGTAAGGATCACCAGCAACTGGAGTGTACATGACTTTGCTTTTCTTAATTTTCACCATACATACATACATACACACAAACTGCCCTTTATATATGTATATATATATATATGTAAATTATATCCATCCACCAGAATTTTCAAAAATTTTAACCGTTCCCTAAACGGCGTCTGCGTTCATAAACATTTTTAAAAATATTCTTTTTCGAACTTTTTGAAATTCTATTCTCGTCTCCAACTCAAAAAATAAAAATAACACTCTGATGAAGGTCGGCAAAATCTGTGTACGGAACATTTTATGCATTTTTCCTATTGTTATTATCATCATCATTTCAACTCCATCTGATTATTTTAATAATAATAATAATAACGTAAATCCGTATACATTTTGATAAACAGACCGAAACACATGTGTAAGTGATATCGATTAAAAGTAATATCGATAAAATTCATTTTTATCCATCTACATTTCTTTTCTTTACTCATTTTTTCCTCATATTGTCGGATTCATTTCCCATTCTCTCATATATGTATATATACAGAGAGATTATGGTGAATAATATGTATTATAATTTGTTTTTCTTCTTCTGTTTAGGTGGTGAATATAATAACATTGATATTGTAAGAGTACTTGACAAGCTTATAGGTGTAACAATATCTTCCGGAGTTAACGTAAGTAAAACATTTAAATCTATTGGATCATTTTATTTTTCAGTCATGTTGTTGCGTAAGGCTCTCCATTCGGAATGGAGAGATGACGTGTGAACGTGTGGTACGTTCTGGCTCTTACTTCGTTGATCATTTTATTTTATCAATCATGTTGCGATGTGCTTAAATTTT
>CM042181.1:29249841-29281485 GCA_023376005.1 Doryteuthis pealeii
GCTTGGATGAAAGAACTCAGCAAAAATGGTTACATTCTGAACATCCCGACACTCGTCAGACACCTAATTTGTTTCATTGAAAAATTAGACTTTACAGCAACTGAGACTCTTATGTAAGTATCATTAATTTGTGTTTTTCTTCTTTTTCTTTTATTTATCTGTATCTATGAGATGTTACTATTACTGTTAAAAAAAAAACAGCCTCCACCACAGAATTCATCAATAGCTTAAAATTGGTCGACTTTCAGATGTTTACGATAGCATTTTTGGATTTCTTGGGCAAAAATACTTTTATAAACCAATTTTTAGGAGTAGAGAAGCTCTAGAACTCATTTTACAGACGAAAATACATTACAAAAAGTCGCTATGTTTCGTGAACCCTACTAAGTTTTGAGCGCTAAAAATCGACATAACTCCGCCAATTTTTGGAATTGAAAGCTCAATTTGAGGAATGTCTAACTTTAACACAGTCCATATCATTTTTGTGACCCTGAGGTTACAGTGACTCCTGTGACTGTGAAGTCAAATGTTTAAAAAACAGCCTCGACCACAGATGTTGCATGTGAAGGCCGTCCCTACAGATGTTGATGTGCCGATGCTTTGTTGTCGTCGCTTTATTTTGGCCCTCTTGGCTTCATATCCAAATATAGTTATCGACATTGCAGTCAGGAAAGACTATATAATTCTTGTGCTCTTGAAGGTACAGCGCCTCTTGTGACTGTGAAGTCCAATGTTCAAAAAACAACCTCGCTCTCAGATGTCGCATGTAAAGGCTTTACCTGCAGATGTTGATGTGCTTTGTAGCCGTCGCTTTCTTCTGGGTCTCTTGGCATTGTGTTGCGCCAGGGTGACTTGACATAAACAGTCCACTACAGAGAGTCAGCTGCCACAGAGATTACACCTTTTTTGGCAAGGAATGCCACCTCGTGAAACCAGGGAACATTGAGTTGGCTTTGCAGTCAAGAACATTCTACTGGGAGCAATAGTACCACCCACAGGTGGTCTGGAGAGAATCTTAACCCTCTGCCTGAACATAGGACCTGTCCACCTGGTGAGTGTATACGCACCAAAACTTAGCGCCCCTCAAGAAATAAAGCACCAATTTTATGATGAGCTGGGGTTGACTGTAAAAAAAAACATCCCCAAAAAAAGATCAACGTTACCTTTTTTAAATATATATTTTTATATTTCTCTTTGCTTTTTTTGTCTTTTCTTTGTTTCAATTTAACCGGAAAATCATATTTCCGTTTTCCACTTCTTTTAAATATCTTCAATATACAACATTATCTCTATTAAATATGAAGATTTGTTGGAAACTTTGTGATATATATATTTGTTAATATAAAAAATACATTAAATATGGCACAAGGCTGAAATTGGGGAGGGAGAAAAGGCTGGTCATCATTATCCTACAATAGAATAAAATAAAGGAAATAAAGAAATTAATGTAATTTAATATTTCTTAATGGAACAGCCCACCAAAACTAAGCACCCCTCAAGAAATAAAACACCAATTTTATGATGAGCTGGGGTTGACTGTAAAAAAAAACTTCCTCAAAAAAAGATCAACTTTACCTTCGTGGTGACTTTAATGCAAGAGTTAGTGCGGACCACAGCTCCTGGCAATCTTGCTTGGGTTATCATGGCATTGGTAGAATTAATGAGAATAGGCAACGTCTCCTTCAGTACTGCACATACTGTTGG
Source organism: Doryteuthis pealeii (assembly GCA_023376005.1). Taxonomy (NCBI): domain Eukaryota; kingdom Metazoa; phylum Mollusca; class Cephalopoda; order Myopsida; family Loliginidae; genus Doryteuthis; species Doryteuthis pealeii. The sequence goes on from CM042181.1 coordinate 29,251,546, forward strand.
AATATGTTGTGATATAGTTATTTACTAAGCTTAGCTTAGATATAGCACAAGGCCAGAAGTGTGGGGCGCCCAGTGAGAATCGAACTCACTAACAATGGTCTGCTAATCTAGCTTGCTAACCATTACACCAAGTTAGGTGCCCAATATGTTGTGATATAAGGTCTGCTACAATTCACCACCTGGATTTATAGACTTGTCGAGATCACGTGGTTTCCTTCACCAATCACCAGCTATAATGCGTAGATGATACACTACTTAAACACTGATACTTGCCACAGCTGTACTTGCAAACATTGAGGAGGGACTTACAATACCCAGTTCTCTTTATCAGAAGAACCAAAGAATTCTTTATCAGAGGATTATTAAGGATCCAATTCCACTGGACAAGCGCTGTTGCTTAAAGATGGCCCATAAGATTGTAACACATACCACAACCTTATGCATCACCAACTCATATTTTCAGTCAAAACCTTGTTACTGCTGTGGCATTCCCCCTGGGTCATTGAGCTGGCTCCACCCAACGAATTCACCCTCGAATGCAAGCGCTACACCATGACCTCCAGAGTTGTCAGTAGAGTCGCTGTAATAGAGTTTATTTACCACGAACCCCACGTGTGCGGGTTAGGTACAAGGCCCTATTAATGTGGGACCACCCACGAACCGAAGCTCATGGTGTGACGGGTGTAAAAAGTGTGTTGACCCCGTCGGCATTCTCTCTCAAGTGGGGTGTCTCAGGCACTAGGCAATAAACCCAACCCTGCCACTTTAAATCGAGAGGGCAGGTATTGTCTGGGGTGATGGTTCCCTGAGATCAATGATATTAATTTGCTCTGGAGGTCCTGCGACCGAAGCTCACTGAACCCCCGGTTTGACCGGAAGCCAGAGTTTTTTGTAATAGAGACATTAAGATACATCAGCCTGCAGGATCTTGATGGTGCGGCAACCGCTATCCGGTAACCGTACCTCTGAGAAGCAGGTGACATTGATGCCATACTGATGAAGGGAGTGCATCGTAAGAGTTTGTGTTTCTTCAAGTTCTATTGTTCGGACATTCCAGCATGCGAAATGAGAAAATTCTCTGCGACGGAACATCTAATTTGACATTGGCACCAATGGGAGTGTGGATGCGTAAGTACGTGCGGAAGGCGTAGCAGAAGTCGTATTCGAGATTGTAAGTGAATTTGTCAAAGGCGTGTCGAGGAAATATAAAAATTCGCATGCACTCCCTATATGAGACTACTTAAACTGCGGAGTATTGCTGTGGCATTCCCCCTGGGTCGGTTGGGCAGGCTCCACACAATGAATCTATCGTATCTCGAATAGAAACGCTACACCATGAGATCCATAGTTTTCAGTAGTGGCGCCGCGATAGAGATTACATTTTTATTATGAAGAAAGAAAGGAAAAAATGGATAAGCTACACAGAAAAAGATAATTAGAAAGAAAGAATGAAAGAAAGAGAGTAGGAGAAAGATGGAGAGAGGGTGGGTGCGCGGATGTGATAACGCTAATCTGTTTCAATTGAACATAATGAAAAGATGAAAATAAGGAAAGAAAAAATCGTGTGAGAGAGAGTTAAATCAAAATTATTATACTTTTTACATATTGACGTATTTAGCAATAGGTCTTAGGTAAACATATCAAACGTTATAATAATTGAATTATCATACTGTTGTATATCCACAGGTCATGCTAGTCAAGATTATTATACGTTTTATATATTGACGTATTTAGCAATAGGTCTTAGGTAAACATATCAAACGTTATAATAATTGAATTATCATACTGTTGTATATCCACAGGTCATGCTAGTCAAGATTATTATACGTTTTACATATTGACGTATTTAGCAATAGGTCTTAGGTAAACATATCAAACGTTATAAATAATTGAATTATCATACTGTTGTATATCCACAGGTCATGCTAGTCAAGATTATTATACGTTTTACATATTGACGTATTTAGCAATAGGTCTTAGGTAAACATATCAAACGTTATAATAATTGAATTATCATACTGTGGTATATCCACAGGTCCTATTAGTCAAGATTATAATTGTTGGCAACCTTCCGTCTATTCTTGACGATGGCGTAGTGTCCATTTTTTAATACAGCTACGTGATTGGCTGAACAGACCGATCTTTGAATGGCAGTCTCTGGTACACTGATTGCAAACAAAAGGTGATGCTTTCTGTAGGTGTTGAGGGTGCTGTTGTCTCTCCTTCCTTTTAGATCTCTTTACTGAGGCGGCTTCTTTCCTCTCTTTTTCACTCCTTTTCGTTCCTTGTTTGACGAGGAGGTGCCAGGTCGCACGGTCTTCTGCACAAGCCTCCCATGCGTTGGTGTCGATGTGACCTGTCTTCATGTCTCTCTTGCAGACATCTTTGACGCGTAGACATGGTCTACCTACCGGTCGGATTCCCTCCACCTATTCACCATACAGTAGGTCTTTGGGGATGCAGCCTTTGTCCATCCTCCTGATATGGCCAAGCCAGCGCAGATGATGGCGGACATGCTGTTTACGTTCGCTCGTTCCAGCACTTCTGTGTTGGGGACTTTGTCCTGCCAGCGAATGTAGAATGCGGTGTAGCTCTTAAGTACACATACCAAATGTTGTAATAATTAAATTATCATACTGTGGTATATCCACAAGTCCAGTTATTCAAGATTATTATTCTTTTTACACATTGAACTAATCGTAACAACTCTTAAGTAAACATACCAAACGTTGTAATAATTAAATTATCATACTGTGGTATATCCACAGGTCCTGCTTGTGAAGATTATTATGCTTTTTACATATTGAACTATTTAGCAATAGTTTTAAGTAAACATACCAAACGTTGTAATAATTAAATTATCATACTGTGGTATATCCACAAGTCCAGTTATTCAAGATTATTATTCTTTTTACACATTGAACTAATCGTAACAGCTCTTAAGTAAACATACCAAACGTTGTAATAATTAAATTATCATACTGTGGTATATCCACAGGTCCAGTTAGTCTAGATTATTATACTTGTTACATATTGAACTATTTGGCAGTAGCTCTTAAGTAAACATACCAAACGTTGTAATAATTAAATTATCATACTGTGGTATATCCACAGGTCCTGCTTGTGAGATTATTATGCTTTTTACATATTGAACTATTTAGCAATAGTTTTAAGTACACATACCAACGTTGTAATAATTAAATTATCATACTGTGGTATATCCACAGGTCCAGTTAGTCTAGACTATTATACTTGTTACATATTGAACTATTTGGCAGTAGCTCTTAAGTAAACATACCAAAACGTTGTAATAATTAAATTATCATACTGTGGTATATCCACATATCCTGCTAGTGAAGATTATTATACTTTTTACATATTGAACTATTTAGCAATAGCTCTTAAGTAAACATACAAAACGTTGTAATAATTAAATTATCATACTGTGGTATATCCACAGGTCCTGCTAGTTGTTACTAATGTCAATTTCGATTCTTTTTTCTCTATTTTAGCGCTTCTATTGGAAAGTTTGGTCAGTGCCCTAAGGCTGAAAGCGACAAAATGACACAAAGATTCTTTAAAAGATTGGACGAGTTCCAACTTGGCGAAGTAAAAGAATTCCTTATTGAACTTGGAGTTGTCGATGGTAAGAGTTTGTTTATTTTGTTTTATGGCATATCAACCTCGATGGGTCATTTAATGCCGACAAAGTTTTGAAATAGATTGTGCATGGTAAGAACGTTTTGAATAGATATTTTTTTATAGATATACATTTATATATAATTCTCTTCTTTAGCAAATTTATTTTCAATGCATTTCTATAGTAAATTTATTTACAATGCATTTCTATAGTAAATTTATTTTCAATGCATTTCTATAGCAAATTTATTTTCGTGCATTTCTATAGTAAATTTATTTTCAATGCATTTCTATAGTAAATTTATTCTTAATGCATTTCTATAGCAAATTTATTTTCAATGCATTTCTATAGCAAATGTATTTTCAATGCATTTCTATAGTAAATTTATTTTCAATGCGTTTCTATAGTAAATTTATTTTCAATGCATTTCTATAGTAAATTTATTTACAATTCAATACAGAGTAAACTTTCAGCTTGAAAAATAAATTTATTGAATTTTTAAAAGAACTTTATTTTAATAGTATTTGGTAATGACGACACAAAAACGCGACCATTTCTGAAAACGTCTCTGATGATAAAGTTATTTTGAAATCGATAAGACTAAACATCTTTTTATTTATATTTTATACGCATTGTAATTGCTTTCCTATCATTAATAAATAATAAACTTATTTTACCTTATTTTATTTTTTGCAGGTAAATTCAATTTAACAAGTATGAATAATTTTTTCAAAAGAGTAATCAATGGAGCAAATGATTATTTGGCTCAAATCTGGGTAAGTAAAATAATGTGATATTTCTATTATTGTTACGTAGCGGCCTTCTTCACTACTCTAAATCGTGTATTTGTATACGTTGCGGGTATATATAGTCACGTAGCGAAGTATGTAGTTGTCGGATTTAAGAAACCACAACACATGCAGTATAGTAGGAACTTTGACTATTTCTTCCTCCTCGCGTGGTGGGTGGCGAGCGTTGACAATAGAAATGACCGAGGATCGAGGATCGACTACTACTGCTGGGATGACTGGCGATGGCGAGGTAAAGGGGTGGCTAGGTGACGTCTCACAGCCTGTCGGCTTTGACCGTGAGCGGCGGTCACGCTCACTTGTTCTCTGTCCGCCGTCTGCTGTCTCACTGACCTCTTGGCTCTAACCCTCAGGCCTTTATATTGATAGATACTCATACGCATCTTTATCTTTTGATCTGATAACGGACAATTGTTATATATTTCTTTATCTTCTCCCTGCTTCTTTGACCGGAAAGCCCCGCTTCCGTTTTCCCCTTTTTTAAATATATATTTTTATATTTCTCTTTGCTTTTTTTTTGTCGTCTTTTCTTTGTTTCAATTTAACCGGAAAATCATATTTCCGTTTTCCACTTTTTAAATATCTTCAATATACAAAATTATCTCTATTAAATATGAAGATTTGTTGGAAAATTTGTGATATATATATTTGTTAATGTAAAAATACATTAAATATGGCACAAGGCCGAAATTGGGGAGGGAGAAAAGGCTGGTCATCATTATCCTACAAATAGAATAAATAAAGGAAATAAAGAAATTAATGTGATTTAATATTTCTTAATGGAACAGCCCACCAAAACTAAGCACCCCTCAAGAAATAAAACACCAATTTTATGATGAGCTGGGTTGACTGTAAAAACATCCCCCAAAAAGATCAACGTTACCTTCTTGGTGACTTTAATGCAAGAGTTAGTGCGGACCACAGCTCCTGGCAATTCTGCTTGGGTTATCATGGCATTGGTAGAATTAATGAGAATAGGCAACGTCTCCTTCAATACTGCACATACTGTTGGAATATGTTGTGATATAAAGTGTGCTACAATTCCCCGCCTGGAAAAAGACTAAATCAAATTGTTTTTAAAGTAAATTGATATAAAAATGAAAAATATAAAAAAAAGACTGTCATTGGATTTTACAGGAAATTCCAATAAACATTTATTTTCTAAATGATCGTGATTCTTCTCGTGACACATGTTAGATGTGCAAAAACAATGATATCATTTTTAACATCTTCTAACATGTGCATGTTCTTTATTGTCTTTTATTTTCAGGCTATGGTTCCGATAGAGCTTAAAGAACTGACCATATCCAAAGCTTTTAGAGCAGTTCGAGAGGAAATTGTAGTATTAGATAAACCAGTCATGTGTTTAGCAAAAGCTATGATTTGGCCTGTATTTGGCCAACCAGAGAATTAGATCCCCTTGGCTGTTTGGATAAACTCACCTTCATAAAGCCTGGGAAAAGGTAATCGTCCTGGAGGAAATTAGAAGACAGATACAAAGTTGGAATCGATTTTGTGAGTATATCCAATATTTGGTTAAATTTACTATAAAAATATATGAATATATATAAATTCATTTTCAACGCATTTTTATAGAAATTATTTACAATACATTTCCATAATAAATTCATTTTCAATACATTTTTTATAGAAAGTTATTTACAAATACATTTCCATAGTAAATTCATTTTCTATGCATTTTTATAGTAAAATTATTTACAATACATTTCCATAGTAAATTCATTTTCAACGCATTTTTATAGTAAAAATATTTACTGTACATTTCCATAGTAAATTCATTTTCAATGCATTTTTATATCAAATTATTTACAATACATTTCCATTGTAATTCATTTTCAACGCATTTTTATAGTAAAATTTTACATTACATTTCCATTGTTAAATTCATTTTCGACGCATTTTTATTCAAAATAATTTACAATACATTTCCATAGTAAATTCATTTTCAATGTATTTTTATATGAAATTATTTACAATACATTTCCATGCTAAATTCATTTTCGACGCATTTTATAGTAAAATTATTTGCAATACATTTCCATGCTAAATTCATTTTCAATACATTTTTATAGTAAAATTATTTACAATACATTTCCATAGTAAATTCATTTTCAACGCATTTTTATAGAAATTATTTACAATACATTTCCATATTAAATTCATTTTCAATGCATTTTTATAGAACGTTATTACAATACATTTCCATAGTAAATTCATTTTCAATACATTTTTATAGAAATTATTTACAATACATTTCCATAGTAAATTCATTTTCAATACATTTTTATGGTAAAATTATTTACAATACATTTCCATAGTAAATTCAATTTCAATGCATTTTTATAGTAAAATTATTTACAATACATTTCCATAGTAAATTCATTTTCAATGCATTTTCAATGCATTTTCATGCTAAAATTATTTACAATACATTTCCATAGTAAAATTCAATTTCAATGCATTTTTATAGTAATTTTTTTTTTCTTTTAGCCATTTATGGCTATGTTGGAGAAGGATGCGACACCAGAAGAAAATGTTGTGGGAACTTATGTATTTCACCAGGAACCAAAACACAGAAAAAGAAGAGGTAACTGAGAATCAAAATCAACCAAAATTTTAAAAGGGATGGATTAATATATATATATATATATATATATTATATATATTATGTGTGTGTGTGTGTGTGTGTGTGTGTGTGTGTGTGTGTGTGTGTAGAGAGTGACCCAAAAAAACAGCCTTTTTTTAAAAAAAGTCAGACCTGTTTTTTGGGATCACCGTATATATATATATATATATATATATATATATTATATATATATATATATATATATATTAGAAAAATAAACAAGATTAAGAACATAATATCCATCATTCTGATACTGATCTTTACTTTCTTCCTTGCTTCTAAGACAACCAAAATATTTTTCATCAACAACACACACACACACACACCACACACACACATATATATATATATATATATGTGTGTGTGAGTGTGTGTGTGTGTGTGTGTGTGTGTGTGCGTAGGTCGATTACTATGTTAATTAGTATTTGGATGATTCTAGTGAGAGAGAGTTAAATTAAGATTATTAAACTTTTTAAACATCGAACTATTGTAATAGCTCTTAAGTAAACATATTAAACATTGTAATGATTAAATTATCCTACTGTGGTATATCCACAGATCCTTCTAGTTTGTTATAATCACTGATATAACTTTCCTTCTTTATTTGTTTATAGCGTATTTCCTTCTTTATTTGTTTTATAGCGTATTTCATTTCTTTTATTTGTTTATAGCGTACTTTATTTGTTTTAGGTATTTCCTTCTTTATTTGTTTAATAGCGTAATTTCATTCTTTAATTGTTATAGCGTATTTCATTCTTTTTTTGTTTATAGCATTTTTCCTTTTTTAATTGTTATAGCGTATTTTCCTTCTTTATTTTGTTTATAGCGTATTTCCCTCTTTATTTTATTATAGCGTATTTCTTCTTTATTTTTGTTTTAGCGTATTTCCCTCTTATTTGTTTATAGCGTATTTCATTCTTTATTTGTTTATAGCGTATTTTCTTTATTGTTTATAGCGTATTTCTTCTTTATTTGTTTATAGCGTATTTCTTCTTTATTTGTTTATAGCGTATTTCATTCTTTATTTGTTTATAGCTTCTTTATTCGTGTTTTTATTTTCTTTATTTGTTTATAGCGTATTTCATTCTTATATTGTTTATAGCGTATTTCCGCTCTTTTATTTGTTTATAGCGTATTTCCTTCTTTATTTGTTTATAGCGTATTTATTCTTATTTGTTATAGCGTATTTCTTCTTATTTGTTTATAGCGTATTTCATTCTTTATTTGTTTATAGCGTATTTCCCTCTTTATTTGTTTTATAGCGTATTTCATTCTTTATTTGTTTATAGCGTATTTCCTTCTTATTTGTTTATAGCGTATTTCATTCTTTATTTGTTATAGCATATTTCATTCTTTATTTGTTTATAGCGTATTTCATTCTTTATTGTTTATAGCGTATTTCCTCTTATTTGTTTATAGCGTATTTCATTCTTTATTTGTTTATTAGCGTATTTCATTCTTTAATTGTTTATAGCGTATTTCCCTCTTTTATTTGTTTATAGCGTATTTCCTTCTTATTTGTTTATAGCATATTTCATTCTTTATTTGTTTATAGCGTATTCTTCTTTATTTGTTTATAGGGCGTATTTCCTTCTTATTTGTTTTTATAGCATATTTCAATTTTTTATTTGTTTATAGCGTAATTTCCCTCTTTATTTGTTTATAGCGTATTTCCTTCTTTATTTGTTTATACGTATTTCATTCTTTAATTGTTTATAGCGTATTTCATTCTTTATTTGTTTATAGCGTTTTCCTTCTTTATTTGTTATAGCGTATTTCCCTCTTTATTTGTTTTAGGCGTATTTCCTTTCTTTATTGTTTATAGCGTATTTCATTCTTTATTTGTTTATAGCGTATTTCATTCTTTATTTGTTTATAGCGTATTAAATTCTTTAATTGTTTATAGCGTATTCCCTCTTTTATTTGTTTATAAGCGTATTTCATTCTTTATTTTTTTTATAGCGTATTTCATTCTTTAAATTGTTTATTAGCGTATTTCATTCTTTATTTGTTTATAGCGTTATTTCCTTTCTTTATTTTGTTTATAGCATATTTTCATTCTTTATTTTGTTTATTGCGTATTTCATTCTTTATTTGTTTATAGCGTATTTCATTCTTTATTTGTTTTACGTATTTCATTTTTATTTGTTTTATAGCGTATTTCTTCTTTATTTGTTTATAGCATATTTCATTCTCTATTTGTTTATAGCGCATCCTTGATTTGCGACAAAAGAAGTGTTGTCTTATTTGCTGGCCAATCCCGACCAAATTGAATGAGCCATATCAAAGGACCGAAGAGAGTCCTCCAATTGCCAACAAAGTGGATCGAGTTGGTCCAAATTTTGTCCAAGATGAAGATGGATTCGGAATCTTTATCCATGGTGAAGAAGATGCATCACACAACAGGTAAAATATATTTCAGATATACCATAACCTTATTACATACTTACTATCTTATATTCGAACGTATTAATAATACCTGTGTATAACCCATTAAGGTAAGTCGATTTTTCACTTCTTTTACATATAAAATTGCCTATCTATGCGAAAAGTTGTGTGTTTAAATTATCATCCTGTAATATATATACGGTCCTGCTAATCAAAATTATTATACTTTTATCTATTGATATATTGTAAATAAGCTCTAAAAGTAACATATCAAACGTTTGTAATGATTAACTTATCATATTCTGTAGTATATATACAGGTCCTGCTTAATCAAAATTATTATACTTTTATCTATTGAAATATATTGTTAATAGCTCCTAAAGTAAACATATCAAAAACGTTGTAATGATTAACTTATCATACCTGTAGTTACATATACAGGTCCTGCTAGTCAAGATTATTATAACTTTTTACATATGAGTATTTAGTTTAAATAAGAGTCTAAAGTAAACATGTCAACGTTTGTAATAATTAAATTATTATACTTTTGGTATATATCCACAGGTCCTGCTAGTCAAGATTTATTATACTTTGTACAATTGAAGTATCTAGTAATAGCTCTTAAGTAAACATATTAATTTTGCGTAAACGAGGATTTTAGTGCATTTTAGCAGACGATCTTTGATGCTATTTCCTCAAACAATGGGTGCAAGTGAAAGATCTAATTTTAGTATAAGTATTTCCGTATACTAATACACAACTTTCACATAGATGGACAATTTGATATTTTAAAAAAGTGAAAAATCGACCTACCTAATAATATTATGGCTGATTTAAGCTAAAGAATATGGAGTTAACATGGAGTTAGTATCTCAAAATACATAGACAGAATGTGGACTTTTTAACAAATATCATATTTACATTTATATATAAAGAAAATACAGTTGTAATATTTTTCTGTTACAAACAATTGTACCTGTTTACCCCCGTATGTGACCTGCGGCTGGGGTGTGTAGGATCTTTTGTCGCTTAATTCCTAGTTGAGTAACATGAATCTTATAGGTGACCCAGAAAAAAACAGAAACCACATTATTCATTTTCTCATTAAACTAACCCTAAAACTCGGCAACCCTAACCCTAACCCTAAACGCCTCATCACCGGTTATTTCCTAGTTGAGTTACATGAGTGACCAGAACCCAAATAATTTATTTATTTTCCCATTAAACTAACCCTAACCCTTTCTCCCTTTTCTCGTTATTTTACTGCCTCTCTCTCCTTCTCCTCCACACACACTCTCTTCTCTTCTCTCTCTCTCTCTGTCTTTCTCCTCTCCCTCTTCTATATATCTCTGCTCTCTCTTCCCCGTCTATCTCTACTCACTGCTATTTTTTCCATCCTTTCTCTCTCCTTTTTTGCTCACTATTGCCTAATTTTAAACCCCGTTTTATGAATCGATTCTTGTGGTCACATCCTGAATCGTGCAGCTGGGGTTGGTAAAAAATATATTTATTTTGCATCTATGATGTTTAAACTGTTCTTTGTATATTCTGTAAAATTATTCAATTTTAAAACAAGTTTCTTCTCTTTTCAGCCAAGTCACTGCTAAAAAAGGCAATGAAAGACATGAACGTAAGTGTTATGCTTGTATTAGCTCCCACCACTTAGTGATCCTGGGTACCCTTGCGGCTGATGTGACCAAACAAAAAGGTCAATCTTAGAAAACTCTCGCGTTAGGTGCGAGAGACAGGTCACACTCAAGTGAAGCGCCCCGCTTTACCACACAAATCAAATGATAAAATAAAATAAAAACTTTGAAAACAAGAATATTATAAAGATAAAAGATATATATACAGGCCCTGCCTATAAAGTCTCTTTACCCCGTTTCTACAGATTCACTCCCCTAGACTTATTTTTCTGTGGGATCATCATCATCATCATCAATCGTGTCGTGTAAGTAGCACGGATAATCCATGACAATCTCTCGCCAACCTTCCCTATAATTAATTGCGCCCTGGAATTTTCTTCTGCGCAGCAAACGCATCCTCAACATAGTTTGGTCAAATGTGGTTCCTGGTGGGGCAGACCCACATTAGCATGTCCATGTGTTGGTTTCCACAGGAGACGTCGCTTATGAGCATCGTCCTTGCTTCTCCACAATGTCCCTACATTCTAGTCCGTCTTAACTGGATGGTCTGTGAAATGGGGGGGGGGGGTGGCCATACAGCTGCTTCCATTGTGGGGTGCTGTTACCTAACGACTGTTTCAAGACTGCACGCGAGCATTCTTGTTCAGCTCCCATCTACTTATTCTCAAGGCGCTTTTGTTAGGGTGCCAAGTGGTGCAGCATACAGCAGTACTGATATACCACAGCCTGGAAAAATGTCGGCTTTAGTTGTCCAGTGAGATTGGACTTCCATATGACTGATAATTAGTTTGTGGCCAACCGTGCCTTTCTATTCGTAGTATTACATCGCTTTCTGTGGATGAGATATTACTACTAGGTATATGAAATTGTTTCTAACTGGGCTAAAGTTCAAAAATGAAAGGAGACTATCTCCACACTTGACGATGGGGTTTATCTAAAGATAACAATGAAGATGAGACAATAGTCTGAATAATCCAAATAAATACTAATAAGAATTTTTTAAACATCAAATGGTTATTGGGACCAGGAGTCTAGCAGAGTAAAATAGAAAACAAATGGGTCTATAAGTAAAAAAAACAAAAATGGTTGGGACCACTGGTATAAAGTTTCATGAGAAATGATAACTAGGGTGAGTCAAAAGTTTTGCAATATTTTGGTTTGGTCGATTTTTATGGCATGTCAATGTTTAGGTTATTTTATGCTGAAGACATTTTCGTTTTATTCATGCTTGTTGAGTATTCAATTTTTTTCTTTTTTTCTAGACTCAATTTTTTTTAAACCCATTTTTTTTAAATCCTTTTTTTAGGGTGTGTGTATCTTACTCCTCTGTAGGGGTAAAGATGCACCCCCACGCACACAATATTCTGATTCCTGCTGAAACAGGGTGGAATGACATTTGAGTTATTGTAGTTTTAAAATAATACTGTATCAAACAAAGAATACGGGGTCCAATCCCTGACTCTAAAGCAAAATATAATTATTTCCACTATGATCATTGATGAGGCTATGTTACACAGGCGGACCATGGCAGAAAATCGAGTAATCCATCTTAATAATGCCACATGCAACTAATGTTACATATTAATTGGAATCCCTATTTACTTTTTAAGGTAGTATAGAAATCCTTATGGCATCAGTACAGGCTGATGGCATTGAGAGTGAGTGAGCAAATGGTTTGACCTCACTCTGAATCTTGGCGTTCTGGGATGATCGTGAGAATCGGATAGCGAGAAGCCCCTTCCGGGCTAAGCAACTCAGATGTTGCAGTTTAGTCAGTTTGGAGAGTTAAGAACTTAGAAGGAAGCTAGCAAGATGTGACTCTCTGGCGCGAGAATTGTCTGTCTGGGGATCCGAATAAAGTAACATCAAAAAGTAAATCGAAGTCTTGTTTGTTATTACTAAAAAGCTAACAAGAGCTACAAGGCTTCTGATAAAGTAATGGTCCCACAGCAGTGAAGCGCAGACACGGGACCCAGATAAGAAAGAACCAGACCAAGAAGAAGATAGAAGACTCAGAAGTAAGACGTAAAGAAAGTAATTACATTCAAAACTGGGCAGCCATTAGTGGTTACGTAAGTGCCTTGTTCTTTGACGAGCACTAAATATCTATACGTTGTATAAGCTTCTTACGTCTTACTCTAGTTCGTTCATCTTCTATCTGTGGTCTAGGTCTTTACTATCTGGGGTTCCGTGTCTGGTTCTGCCTGGGGACCATTTCTTACAGAAAGCCTGTGTCATTGGTTAGCTTTGTTTTTTGTTATTTTTAAGTAATAACAACAAGACTTCGAATTTACCTTTGATGTTTATGTTATTCCGGATCCCCAGACCCAGACCAATCTCGGCGCAGAGAGGTCACATCTTGCTAGCTCCTTCTAAGTTTCTACTCTCCCCAACTAGACTAACTGCAAAACTGACTGAGTTGCTTAGCCCGGAAGGGGCTTTCTATCGCTTCCGATTCTCACGATCATCCCAGAACGCAAGATCAGAGTGAGGTCAAACATTGTCACTCACTCTCAATGCCAATCCCCCAAGCCCTGGGTACTGATTGCCTAAGGATTTTCTATACTACCTTAAAAAGAGTTAATTAGGGATCCAATTAATATGGTAACATTAAGTTTTTGCATGTGGCATATTAAGATGGTACTCGATTTCATGCCATGTCCCGCTGTAACAATAGTCCTCATTCAATGATCATAGTGGAAATAAATTATATTTTCTTTAGGTCAGGGATGACCGGCGTAATTTTGTTTGATAAGTATTATTTTAAAAATACAAATAACTCAAATGTCATTCTCCACCCTGTCAGCAGGAATCAAGAAATATTGGTGGTGGGTGTGCATCTTACCCTACAGAGGATGTAAGATACACACACCCTAAAAAAAGGATTTAAAAAAATGGGTTTTAAAAAAAAATGATCTAGAAAAAAAGAAAAAAATTGAATACTCACAAGCAATGAATATAACGAAATGTCTTCAGCATAAAATAACGCTAAACATTGAACATGCCATAATAATTCCGACCAACCAAAATAGTTGCAAACTTTTGACTCACGCCCCTAAGTATGCATTTCTCATGAAATATACCAGTGGCTTCCCAACCATTTTGTTTTTTTAACTTATAGACCCTATTTGTTTTCTATTTTACTTTGGCTAGACTCCTGTCCCCATAACCATTGAATGTTTAAAAATCTTATTAGTTATTTGGATATTCAGACTATTGTCGCTCATTCTTCATTGTTATCTGTTAGTATAACGCCCATCGTCAGTGTGGAGATGTCTCCTTTCCATTTATGAAACTTTAGCCAGTAGAACATTATATACTTAAGGGTAATAAATATCTCATCCCACAAGAAAAGCGATAATAACACGAATAGGAAGGCACGTTTGGCCAACAAACTAATTTCAAGTCAATGATGGAAGTCCAATCTCACTGACATAACCTAAAAGCGACAGTTGTTTTCCAGGCTGTGGTTTATATCAGTACTGGCTGTATGGCTGCATCCACTTGGACCCTAACAAAGCCGCTTGGAGAATAAGCTAGATGGGAGCTGAACAAGAATGCTGCGTGCAGTCTGCAGCAAGTCCCGTGGTAACAGCACCCACAAGGAGCAGCTGTATGGCACCTGCCCCCCCCCATTTCACAGACCATCCGAGTAAGACGGACTAGACCATGTAGGACATTGTTGGAGAAGAAGGAAACGAGCTCATAATTGCGACGTTCTCCTGTGGAACCAACCAACGATGGACCTGCTAATGTGGGTGCGCCCGCACCAAAGGATGCCTAACCATTTGACCAACTATGTGAGGATGGCTGTTTGCTGCGGCAGAAGAAATTCCAGGGGCAAGTTAGATGATAGGGAAGGTTTGGCGGAGGATTGTCATGGGATATCCGTGCTACTTACATCGACACGATGATTGAATGAATGATGATGATCCCACGAAAAATGTCTAGGGGGGTGAAACATCTGGAGAACGGGTAAAGCGACTTTATAGGGCAGCCTGTATAATAATATCTTTTATTCTTTTATATTTCTTTGTTTTCAAAGTTTTTATTTTATTTTATCATTTTGAATTTGGGTGTGGTAAAGCGGGGCGCTTCAAACCTTGTGAGTGTGGACCGTCTCGCTCGCACCTTAACGCGAGGAGTTCTAAGATTGACCTTTTTGTTTGGTTCACGACCAGCCGGGTACCAGGTATTCAACTCGTGGTTGGGGAGCTAATACAGATAAACACTTACGTTCATGTCTTTCATTGCCTTTTTTAGCAGTGACTTGGCCTGGCAAAAAGAGAAGAAACTTTGTTTAAAAATTGGAATGATTTTACAGAATATTTACCAAGAACAGTTTAAATCATAGATGAAAATAAATATATATTTACCAACCCAGCTGCACGAGGTCAGGATGTGACACAAGCATGATTTCATAAACCGGGGTTTTAAAATTAGGATAGTGAGCAAAAAGGAAGAGGAAAGGAGGAAAAATAGGGGAGAGGAATAGAGGGGGAGAAAGAACGAGAGGAGATATATAGAAGAGGAGAGGGAGAAAAGACAGAGAGAGGAGAAGAGAGCGAGTGTGTGTGGAAGGGAGAAGGAGAGAAGAGGCAGGTAAATAACAGAGAAAAGGAGGAAGGGTTTAAGGGTTAGTTTAATGGGAAAGATAAATTAAATTATTTGGTTCTGGTCACTCATGTAACTCAACTAGAAATAACCGGTGAGGGTTTAGGGTTCGGGTTAGGGTTGCGGTTTAGGGTTAAGTTTAGATGAGAAAATAGAAATAATGTGGGTTCTGGTTTTTTTTCTGGTCACCCTATAAGAGTCATGTTACTCACTAGGAAATAAGCCGGACCAAAAGAACGTCCTACTAAGCACCCCAGCCGCCGACAGGTCACATATGCTCGGTTGGTAAGAGCAGTACAATTGTTTGTAACAGAACAGATATTACAACTGTAATTTTTCTTTGATATATAAGTGTATATGAATATTGGTTCAAAAAGTCTTCACATTCTGTCTATGTATGTTAGAATGGTACGACCTAAACTGCATGCCTTGTAAGGGTCGTCCATAGTTTCTTAGCTTAAAGTTCAGCTATTGAGGATGGATAATTACGGGTAGCGTTTCCGCCGATTACTTTCACTTTGTTTAAGCAATACTCAAAATTAAGGGTGCCATCTATGTGAAAGTTGTGTATTAGTGATACCGCGAATTACTTATACTAAAGAGAATTATGATCTTGTTCTACTTCACCATTGTGTTGAGGAACAATAGAGACAACCTATCCAATGTGTGAGGATCGTCTGGCTAAAATGACTAAAATCTCCTCGTTTAGCAAAAGTTATATGTTCTAACTTAAGAGCTATTTACTAGAATAGCTACATCAAGTATGTACAAAGTAATAATGATGCTGACTAGCAAGGAGCCTGTGGATATATCCAAAGTAAATAATTTAATTATTACACACGTTTGGAATGAGTTGCTACAGTGTTTTACTTAAGATCTATTTACCCGATAAAACTAACTTCAATATGTAAAAGAGTATATAATCTTGACTAAGCAGGACCTGTATATATACTGACAGTATGATAATGTATATGAAGTTCACCATGTACAACGTTTGATATTGGTTTGATAGAACTTTAGAGCTATTACATATATAATTTTCAATAGATAAAAGGCTATGAAATAATTTTGATTAGCAGGGCTGTTACCTGTATATATACTAGCAGTATGATAAGTTAATCATTACAACCGTTTGATAATGTTTACTTTAAGAGCTATTACAATATAGTTTTCAATAGAATAAAAGTATGAATGATTTTGATTGTGCAGGACCTGTTGATATATATTCAGGTGATAATTTAAACACGACGAACTTTTCGCAATAGGATTAGGCTGTTTTGATATGCTAAAAGAAGTGAACAAAGATCGACTTACCTTTGAATGGGTATACACAGGTATATTTAATACGTGCGAAGCTTAGTTAAGAATAGTAAGTACTATGTCAGACGTAGAGGTTATGGTCAATATCTGAAATATATTTTACCATGTTGTCGGTGATGCCCCATCTTCTTCACCATGGAGTAAAGATGCCGAATCATGCACTCCTTCACATCTGTGGACCAATATTTGGCTCAACTCGATGCCACTTTGTTGGCCAAAGTTGGAGGAACTCGTGGCCTCACTGTAGGCGGTCCTTTGATATGGCTTAGCATATTTGGGCGGGAGTTTGGGCAGCAAATAAGCAAACACTTCCTTATTGTCGCAAAATCAAAGAAATGCGCTATAAACAAATAGAGAGATTGAAATATGCTATAACAAAATATAGAAGGAAATCTCAGCGCTATAATCACCAAATTAGGACAGCAGTTTGAAGTTGAAAATGAGTCGCTAATAACGAGCAAATAAAAGAAAATGAATTAACGCTATAAACAAATAAAGAATGCAAATAAGCAATAAACAAATAGAGAATGAGAATGATGCATCATAAACAAATAAAGAAGAAGATACGCTCATACAAATCCATAATGCAGGAATAGTAATATAACGCTGCTGATAAGACATTAAATGAGATGAAGTGGACTGTCACGTATATAAACAAAATGAAAGAAGTGGGAAATTGCGCTATACAACCAATGAAAGGAGGGAAATACGGCTATAAAACAATTAAAAGAATGTTAATAGTCGCTAACGCTGAAGGATCAATATAAATGGGAATGAAATACCGCAATAAACAAATCAAAGAAATGAAAATATCGCTAGTAAAACAAATAAAGAAGGAAATACGCTATAAAACAAATAAAGAGGGAATACGCTATAACAAATAAAGAGTGAATACGCTATAACAAATAAAGATGAAATACGCTATAAACAATTAAAGAAATGAATACCGCTAATAAACAAATAAAGAAGGAAAATACGCTATAAACAATAAAGAGGGAATACGCTATAAACAAATAAAAAAGAAATATGCGTCATAGGGCTAAACCATTCAACTAGAAGAAGGAAATACGCGTATAGGAATACTAAGATAATATGAAGGCAAATACGCTTAAAGCAGTCAATAACAGAATGAAAATATGCTGCTATAAGGAAATCAAGTGGCACGTAGCAGGAAATCTAGCGGACAGTGACTGACATGTGTTGGCCGCGAAGTAACAGTATAATTAATTTGTCGCGGAGATAGAGCCAGGTTTCTCAGGGTAAATACGGAGCTCACGAGGTGACGAATTCACCAATTGAAAGATAGTGAATAAGCTAGATGACGGGCGGACGCTTTAAGGATAAATGAAGCAAAGAATAAACAATGAAGTGAAATACGCTGATAACAAATACAGGAGGAGGGAAATACGCCTATAAGACAATTAAAGAAGTGAATATCGTCTATAAGACAAATAAAGAATGAAATGATGCGCTATAAACAAATATAAGACATGAAATAACGCTACTAACAACTATAAGTGAAAGGAAATAACGCTCGATAAATAAGAGATGAAATACGCGTACTTCACAACTAATAAAAGGAGCGAGAGTGACGCTAGATTGAACAAATAGAAGAGAATGCAAGACGCTATACATCAAATTGAATGGAGGAGACATGACCGCTATACGCTACAAGAATATAAAGAATGAAAGTAGCGCTATAAGAACAAATAGAAGAAGGTAAATACGCTATAAACAATTAAAGAGGCGAAATACGCTATAAACAAATAAAGAATGTGAAATACGCTTATAAATCCAAATAAAGGAAGGGAAAATACGCTATAAACAAAATAAAGAATGAAATAGTGCTAACACAAATAAAGAATGAAATACGCTATAACAAATAAAGAGGAAATACGCTATAAACAAATAACGATGGAACAAGGTACGCTATAACACAAATAAAGAGGGAAAACGCTATAAACAAATATAGAATGAAATACGCTATAAACAAATAATGACGGAAATACGCTATAACAAATAAAGGATGAAATACGCTATAAACAAATAAAGAAAGGAAATATGCTATAACAAATAAAGAAGATAGCTATAAACAAATAAAGAAGGAAATACGCTATAAACTATAAAAATAAAGAATGAAAATACGGAAATGAATACGCTATAAACAAATAAAGAAGGAAATACGCTATAAACAAATAAAGAAGGAAATACGCTATAAACAAATAAAGAGGGAAATACGCTATAAACAAATAAAAATGAAATTATACGCTATAAACAAATAAAGAATGAAATACGCTATAAACAAATAAAGAAGGAAAATACGCTATAAACAAATAAGAAGGAAAGTTATATCAGTGATTATAACAAACTAGAAGGATCTGTGGATATACCACAGAGTAGGATAATTTAATCATTACAATGTTTTTAATATGTTTACTTAGAGCTATTACAATAGTTCGATGTTTAAAAAGTTTAATAATCTTAATTTACTCTCTCTCACTAGAATCATCCAAATACAATTAACATAGTAATCGACCTACGCACACACACACACACACTTGCACACACACACACACACAATATATATATATATATATATGTGGTGTGGTGTGTGTGTGTGTGGTGTGTGTGTGTTGATGAAAAATATTTTTGGTTTGTCTTAGAAGCAAGGAAGAAAGTAAAGATCAGTATCAGAATGATGGATATTATGTTCTTAATCTTGTTTATTTTTCTAAATATATAAATATATATATATATATATATATATATATATATATATTATATTATATATTATATATCGGTGATCCCAAAAAACAGGTCTGACTTTTTTTAAAAAAAGGCTGTTTTTTTGGGTCACTCTCTACACACACACACACACACACACACACACACACACACACAATATATATATATATATATATATATATATATATATATATATATAATCCATCCCTTTTAAAATTTTGGTTGATTTTGATTCTCAGTTACCTCTTCTTTTCTGTGTTTGGTTCCCTGGTGAAATACATAAGTTCCCAACATTTCTTCTGGTGTCGCATCCTTCTCCAACATAGCCATAAATGGCTAAAAGAAAAAAAAAATTACTATAAAAAATGCATTGAAATTGAATTTACTATGGAAATGTATTGTAAATAATTTTAGCATGAAATGCCATTGAAAATGCATTGAAAATGAATTTACTATGGAAATGTATTGTAAATAATTTTACTATAAAAATGCATTGAAATTGAATTTACTATGGAAATGTATTGTAAATAATTTTACATAAAAATGTATTGAAAATGAATTTACTATGGAAATGTATTGTAAATAACTTTTCTATAAAAATGTATTGAAATGAATTTACTATGGAAATGTATTGTAAATAACGTTCTATAAAAATGCATTGAAAATGAATTTAATATGGAAATGTATTGTAAATAATTTTCTATAAAAATGCGTTGAAAATGAATTTACTATGGAAATGTATTGTAAATAATTTTACTATAAAAATGTATTGAAAATGAATTTAGCATGGAAATGTATTGCAAATAATTTTACTATAAAATGCGTCGAAAATGAATTTAGCATGGAAATGTATTGTAAATAATTTCATATAAAAATACATTGAAAATGAATTTACTATGGAAATGTATTGTAAATTATTTTGATATAAAAATGCGTCGAAAATGAATTTACAATGGAAATGTAATGTAAATAATTTTACTATAAAAATGCGTTGAAAATGAATTTACAATGGAAATGTATTGTAAATAATTTTGATATAAAAATGCATTGAAAATGAATTTACTATGGAAATGTACAGTAAATAATTTTACTATAAAAATGCGTTGAAAATGAATTTACTATGGAAATGTATTGTAAATAATTTTACTATAAAAATGCATAGAAAATGAATTTACTATGGAAATGTATTGTAAATAACTTTCTATAAAAATGTATTGAAAATGAATTTATTATGGAAATGTATTGTAAATAATTTTCTATAAAAATGCGTTGAAAATGAATTTATATATATTCATATATTTTTATAGTAAATTTAACCAAATATTGGATATACTCACAAAATCGATTCCAACTTTGTATCTGTCTTCTAATTTTCCTCCAGGACGATTACCTTTCCCAGGCTTTATGAAGGTGAGTTTATCCAAACAGCCAAGGGGATCTAATTCCTCTGGTTGGCCAAATACAGGCCAAATCATAGCTTTTGCTAAACACATGACTGGTTTATCTAATACTACAATTTCCTCTCGAACTGCTCTAAAAGCTTTGGATATGGTCAGTTCTTTAAGCTCTATCGGAACCATAGCCTGAAAAAAAAGACAATAAAGAACATGCACATGTTAGAAAGATGTTAAAAATGATATCATTGTTTTTGCACATCTAACATGTGTCACGAGAAGAATCACGATCATTTAGAAAATAAATGTTTATTGGAATTTCCTGTAAAATCCAATGACAGTCTTTTTTTATATTTTCATTTTTATATCAATTTACTTTAAAAACAATTTGATTTAGTCTTTTTCCAGGCGGGGAATTGTAGCACACTTTATATCACAACATATTCCAACAGTATGTGCAGTATTGAAGGAGACGTTGCCTATTCTCATTAATTCTACCAATGCCATGATAACCCAAGCAGAATTGCCAGGAGCTGTGGTCCGCACTAACTCTTGCATTAAAGTCACCAAGAAGGTAACGTTGATCTTTTTGGGGGATGTTTTTTACAGTCAACCCCAGCTCATCATAAAATTGGTGTTTTATTTCTTGAGGGGTGCTTAGTTTTGGTGGGCTGTTCCATTAAGAAATATTAAATCACATTAATTTCTTTATTTCCTTTATTTTATTCTATTGTAGGATAATGATGACCAGCCTTTTCTCCCTCCCCAATTTCGGCCTTGTGCCATATTTAATGTATTTTTTACATTAACAAATATATATATCACAAATTTTCCAACAAATCTTCATATTTAATAGAGATAATTTTGTATATTGAAGATATTTAAAAGAAGTGGAAAACGGAAATATGATTTTCCGGTTAAATTGAAACAAAGAAAAGACGACAAAAAAAAAGCAAAGAGAAATATAAAAATATATATTTAAAAAAGGGGAAAACGGAAGCGGGCTTTCCGGTCAAAGAAGCAGGGAGAAGATAAAGAAATATATAACAATTGTCCGTTATCAGATCAAAAGATAAAGATGCGTATGAGTATCTATCAATATAAAGGCCTGAGGGGTTAGAGCCAAGAGGTCAGTGAGACAGCAGACGGCGGACAGAGAACAAGTGAGCGTGACCGCCGCTCACGGTCAAAGCCGACAGGCTGTGAGACGTCACCTAGCCACCCCTTTACCTCGCCATCGCCAGTCATCCCAGCAGTAGTAGTCGATCCTCGATCCTCGGTCATTTCTATTGTCAACGCTCGCCACCACCACGCGAGGAGGAAGAAATAGTCAAAGTTCCTACTATACTGCATGTGTTGTGGTTTCTTAAATCCGAACTACATACTTCGCTACGTGACTATATAATACCCGCAACGTATACAAATACACGATTTAGAGTAAGTGAAGAAGGCCGCTACGTAACAAATAATAGAAATATCACATTATTTTACTTACCCAGATTTGAGCCAAATAATCATTTGCTCCATTGATTACTCTTTTGAAAAAATTATTCATACTTGTTAAATTGAATTTACCTGCAAAAAATAAAATAAGGTAAAATAAGTTTTTTATTATTTATTAATGATAGGAAAGCAATTACAATGCGTATAAATATAAATAAAAAGATGTTTAGTCTTATCGATTTCAAAATAACTTTATCATCAGAGACGTTTTCAGAAATGGTCGCGTTTTTGTGTCGTCATTACCAAATACTATTAAAATAAAGTTCTTTTAAAAATTCAATAAATTTATTTTTCAAAGCTGAAAGTTTACTCTGTATTGAATTGTAAATAAATTTACTATAGAAATGCATTGAAAATAAATTTACTATAGAAACGCATTGAAAATAAATTTACTATAGAAATGCATTGAAAATACATTTGCTATAGAAAATGCATTGAAAATAAATTTGCCTAAATAGAAATGCATAAGAATAAATTTACTATAGAAATGCATTGAAATAAATTTACTATAGAAATGCACGAAAATAAATTTGCTATAGAAATGCATTGAAAATAAATTTACTATAGAAATGCATTGTAAATAAATTTACTATAGAAATGCATTGAAAATAAATTTGCTAAGAAAGAGAATTATATATAAATGTATATCTATAAAAAAATATCTATTCAAAACGTTCTTACCATGCACAATCTATTTCAAAACTTTGTCGGCATTAAATGACCCATCGAGGTTGATATGCCATAAAACAAAAATAAACAAACTCTTTACCATCGACAACTCCAAGTTCAATAAGGAATTCTTTTACTTCGCCAAGTTGGAACTCGTCCAATCTTTTAAGAATCTTTGTGTCATTTTGTCGCTTTCAGCTTGGGCACTGACCAAAACTTTCCAATAGAAGCGCTAAAATAGAGAAAAAAGAATCGAAATTGACATTAGTAACACTAGCAGGACCTGTGGATATACCACAGTAATGATAATTTAAATTATTACAACGTTTTGTATGTTTACTTAAGAGCTATTGCTAAATAGTTCAATATGTAAAAAGTATAATAATCTTCACTAGCAGGATATGTGGATATACCACAGTATGATAATTTAATTATTACAACGTTGGTATGTTTACTTAAGAGCTACTGCCAAATAGTTCAATATGTAACAAGTATATAGTCTAGACTAACTGGACCTGTGGATATACCACAGTATGATAATTTAATTATTACAACGTTTGGTATGTGTACTTAAAACTATTGCTAAATAGTTCAATATGTAAAAAGCATAATAATCTTCACAAGCAGGACCTGTGGATATACCACAGTATGATAATTTAATTATTACAACGTTTGGTATGTTTACTTAAGAGCTACTGCCAAATAGTTCAATATGTAACAAGTATAATAATCTAGACTAACTGGACCTGTGGATATACCACAGTATGATAATTTAATTATTACAACGTTTGGTATGTTTACTTAAGAGCTGTTACGATTAGTTCAATGTGTAAAAAGAATAATAATCTTGAATAACTGGACTTGTGGATATACCACAGTATGATAATTTAATTATTACAACGTTTGGTATGTTTACTTAAAACTATTGCTAAATAGTTCAATATGTAAAAAGCATAATAATCTTCAACAAGCAGGACCTGTGGATATACCACAGTATGATAATTTAATTATACAACGTTTGGTATGTTTACTTAAGAGTTGTTACGATTAGTTCAATGTGTAAAAAGATAAATAATCTTGAATAACTGGACTTGTGGATATACCACAGTATGATAATTTAATTATTACAACATTTGGTATGTGTACTTAAGAGCTACACCGCATTCTACATTCGCTGGCAGGACAAAGTCCCCAACACAGAAGTGCTGGAACGAGCGAACGTAAACAGCATGTCCGCCATCATCTGCGCTGGCTTGGCCATATCAGGAGGATGGACAAAGGCTGCATCCCAAAGACCTACTGTATGGTGAATAGGTGGAGGGAATCCGACCGGTAGGTAGACCATGTCTACGCGTCAAAGATGTCTGCAAGAGAGACATGAAGACAGGTCACATCGACACCAACGCATGGGAGGCTTGTGCAGAAGACCGTGCGACCTGGCACCTCCTCGTCAAACAAGGAACGAAAAGGAGTGAAAAAGAGAGGAAAGAAGCCGCCTCAGTAAAGAGATCTAAAAGGAAGGAGAGACAACAGCACCCTCAACACCTACAGAAAGCATCACCTTTTGTTTGCAATCAGTGTACCAGAGACTGCCATTCAGATCGTCTGTTTCAGCCAATGCACGTAGCTGTATTAAAAAAATGACACTACGCCATCGTCAAGAATAAGACGGAAGGTTGCAACAATTATAATCTTGACTAATAGGACCTGTGGATATACCACAGTATGATAATTCAATTATTAATAACGTTTGATATGTTTACCTAAGACCTATTGCTAAATACGTCAATTATGTAAAACGTATAATAATCTTGACTAGCATGACCTGTGGATATACAACAGTATGATAATTCAATTATTATAACGTTTGATATGTTTACCTAAGACCTATTGCTAAATACGTCAATATGTAAAACGTATAATAATCTTGACTAGCATGACCTGTGGATATACAACAGTATGATAATTCAATTATTATACGTTTGATATGTTTACCTAAGACCTATTGCTAAATACGTCAATATATAAAACGTATAATAATCTTGAACTAGCATGACCTGTGGATATACAACAGTATGATAATTCAATTATTATAACGTTTGATATGTTTACCTAAGACCTATTGCTAATACGTCAATATGTAAAAAGTATAATAATTTTGATTTAACTCTCTCTCACACTTTTTCTTTCCTTATTTTCATCTTTTCATTATGTTCAATTGAAACAGATAGCGTTATCACATCCGCGCACCCACCCTCTTCTCCATCTTTCTCTATCTCTTTTTCATTCTTTCTTTTCTAATTATCTTTTTCTGTGTAGCTTATCCATTTTTTCCTTTCTTTCTCATAATAAAAATGTAATCTCCTATGCGCGGCGCCACTACTGAAAACTATGGATCTCATGGTGTAGCGTTTCTATTCGAGATCGATAGATTCATTGTGTGGAGCCTGCCCAACGACCCAGGGGGAATGCCACAGCAATACTCCGCAGTTTAAGTAGTCTCATATAGGGAGTGCATGCGAATTTTTAATTTCCTCGACACGCCTTTGACAAATTCACTTACAATCTCGAATACGAACTTCCTGCTACGCCTTCCGCACGTTTTACGCATCCACACTCCATTGGTGCCAAATGTCAAATTAGATGTTCCGTCGCAGAGATTTTCTCATTTCGCATGCTGGAATGTCCGAACAATAGAACTTGAAGAAACACAAAACTCTTACGATGCACTCCCTTCATCAGTATGGCATCATGTCACCTGCTTCTCAGAGGTACGGTTACCGGATAGCGGTTGCCCGCACCATCAAGATCCTGCAGGCTGATGTATCTTAAAATGTCTCTTTACAAAAAACTCTGGCTTCCGTCAACCGGGGGTTCAGTGAGCTTCGGTCGCAGGACTCCAGAGCAAATTTAATATCATTGATCTCAGGGAACCATCACCCAGACAATACCTGCCCTCTCGATTAAAGTGGCAGGGTTGGGTTTATTGCCTGTGCCTGGACACCCCACTTGGAGAGAATGCCGACGGGGTCAACACACTTTTTACACCCGTCACACCATGAGCTTCGGTTCGTGGGTGGTCCCACATTAATAGGGCCTTGTACACTAACCCCACACGTGGGGGTTCGTGGTAAATAAACTCTATTACAGCGACTCTACTGACAACTCTGGAGGTCATGGTGTTAGCGCTTGCATTCGAGGGTGAATTCGTTGGGTGGAGCCAGCTCAATGACCCAGGGGAAATGCCACAGCAGTAACAAGGTTTGACTGAAAATATGAGTTGGTGATGCATAAAGGTTGTGGTATGTGGTTACAATCTTATGGCCATGCTTTTAAGCAACCAAGCGCTTGTCCAGTGGAATTGGAAATCCTTAAAATCCTCTGATAAAAGAATTCTTTGTCTTCTGATAAAGAGAACTGGTATTTGGTAAGTCCTCTCATGTTTGGCACAGTACAGATGTGGCAAGTATCAGTGTTTAAGAGTCGTATCATCTACGCATTATAGCTGGTGATTGGTGAAGGAAACCACGTGACTCGCCAAGTCTTAAATCCAGGTGTGAATTGGTAGCAGACCTTATATCACAACAATATTGGGCACCTAACTTGGTGTAGATGGTTAGCAAGCTAGATTAGCAGACCAATTGTTATGAGTTCGATTCTCAGCTGGGCGCCCCACAACTTCTGGCGCTTGGTGCTAATATCTAAAGCCTAAGCTTAGTAAATACTATATCACAAAACATATTCCAACAGTCTGTGCAGTAACTGGAAGGAGACTGTTTGCCTATTCTCATTAATTCCTACCAATGCCATGATAACCCAAGCAAGATTGCCGAGGAAGCTGTGGTCCGCACTAACTCTTGCATTAAAAGTCACCGACGAAGGTAAAGTTGAATCTTTTTTTGAGGAAAGTTTTTTTTACAGTCAACCCAGCTCATCATAAAATTGGTGTTTTATTTCTTGGAGGGGTGCTTAGTTTTGGTGGCTGTTCATTAAGAAATATTAAATTACATTAATTTCTTTATTTCCTTTATTTATTCTTTGGTAGGATAATGATGACAGCCTTTCCTCCCTCCCCAATTTCACCTTGTGCCATAATTTTAATGTATTTTTTAATATTAACAATATATATATCACAAAGTTTCCAACAATCTTCATATTTATATAAGAGATAAGTGTTTGTATATTGCAAGAATATTTAAAAGAAGTGGAAAACGGAAATATGATTTTTCCGGTTAAATTGAACAAGAAAAAGACAAATCAAAAGCAAAGAGAAATATAAAATATATATTAAAAAAGGTAACGGTTGATCTTTTTTGGGATGTTTTTTTTTTACAGTCACCCAAGCTCATCATAAAATGGGTGCTTTATTTCTTGAGGGGCGCTAATTTTTGTGCGTATACACTACCAGGTGGCAGGTACCTATGTTTCAGGCAGAGTTAAGATTCCTCCAGAGCCTACCTGTGGGTGGTACTAATTGCTCCCAGTAGAATGTTCTTTGACTGCAAAGCCAACTCAAATGTTCCCTGTTTCACGAGGTGGCATTCCTTGCCAAAAAAAGGTGTATCTCTGTGGCAGCTGACTCTCTGTAGTGGAACTGTTTATGTCAAGTCACCTGGCGCACACAATGCCAAGAGACCCAGAAGTAAAGCGACGGCTACAAAGCACAATCACATCTGCAGGTAAAGCTTTTACATCGCGACATCTGAGAGCGAGTTGTTTTTTGAAACATTGGACTTCACCAGTCCACAAGAGGCCGCTGTACCTTCAGAGCACAAGAAATTATATAAGTCTTTCCTGACTGCAATGTCGATTATATCTATATTTGGAATGAAGCCATTAGGAGGTTGCCAAAATAAAAGCGACGCAACAAAGCATCCGCACATCAACATCTGTAGGGCCGGCTTCAACAATGCAATAAAAAAAAAAAAAAAAAAAAAAAAACAAAAATGTAACATCTGTGGTCGAGGCTTGTTTTTTAAACATTTGAATTCACAAAGTCACAGGATCACTGTAACCTCAGGGTCACAAAAAATGATATGGACTGTGTTAAAGTTAGACATTCCTCCAAATGAGCTTTCATTGCCAAAGAATCTGGCGGAGTTGTTTCGATTTTTAGCGTCTCAAAACTTAGTAGGTGTTACGAAAACATAGCGACTTTTTGTAATGAGTATTTCGTCTGTAAAATGAGTTTCTAGAGCTCTCTACTCTAAAATTGTGTTTATAAAAGTATTTTTGCCCAAGAAATCAAAAAATGCTTCGTAAACATCTGAAAAGTCGACCAATTTTAAGCTATTGATGATCTGTGGTGGAAGGCTGTTTTTTTTAACAGTAATAGTAAACATCTCATAGATCAGATAAATCAAAGAAAAAGAAGAAAACACAATTAATGATACTTACATAAGAGTCTCAGTTGGCTGTAAAGTCCTATTTTTCAATGAAAGCAAATTAGGTGTCTGACGAGTGTCGGATGTTCAGAATGTACATTTTGCTGAGTTCTTTCATCCAAGCATCAACAGTATTGGTGAGGCTATAATTAAAAATATTTGATATAAGAAAAGAATAGAATATTCATTATTCAAGATCTCGGTCCAAGCACCATCTAATTACAAAAATATACGGGTAATTCCTCATGTCAAATCAGCCCCGGCGATGTACCGCACGCCCTCAGGTTTTGTAGGTTCGCTTTGTGTAATTCGTCACCCCTCGTCATTGTTTTATTTAGCTGTTGTACTTAAACTAAGCCAAATTTATTTTCTGTGTGGTTTCCTTTCACACACACACACACAACACACACACAACACACACACACACACACCAACACTCTCTCTCTCTCTCTTCTCTCTCTCTTTCTCTCTTGTGCTCTCTTGTCTCTCTTTCTGTTTCCACTGTCCTCTTTCTTTCTTACGTTAATAGCCTTTCTTCTCTCCCCTGTCTCTCTCTCTCTCTCTCTTCTCTCTTTCTAGTTTCCCACGGTCTCTTTCTTTCTTACATCAATAGGTCTCTTTCTCTCTCTCTCTTTCTCTCTCTCTCCCCACTCTGCATCTCTCTCTTTCTCGTTTCCACGGTCCTCTTTCTTTCTTACATTAATATGTCTCTTTTCTCTCTCTTCTCTCTCTCTCTTTCTGTTTTCCACTGTCTCTTTCTTTCTTATAGTAATAAGTCTCTCTCTCTCTCTCTCTCTCTCTCTCTCTCTCTCTGGTTCCACGGTCTCTTTCTTTCTTACATTATATGTCTCTCTCTCTCTCTCTTTCTAGTTTCCACGTCTCTTCTTTGCTTACATAAATGGTTCTCTCTCTATCTTTCTCTATCTCTCTCTCTTTCTCTTTCCTGTTTTTTCCAACTCTCTTTATTTCCTTAACATTAATAGAGCCTCTCTCTCTCTCTCTGGTTTCTCTATTCCCTCTCTCTCCTTTTGTTTTCCACTGTCTCTTCTTCTTATAGTAAATAGGGTATATCTCTTCCCATTCTCTCTCTCTCTCTCTTCTCTCTACTCTCTCTCTCTCTCTCTCTGGTTTCCACTGTCTCTTTCATTCTTACATTATTAGGCCTCTCTCTCTCTCTCTCG
>CM042181.1:29281585-29306585 GCA_023376005.1 Doryteuthis pealeii
TAAACAAATTTTAAAAAGGAAAAGGGGTGGAATATACGCTATAAACAATTAATGAATGTTAAATACGCTATAACAAATAAAGAATGAATTCGCTTATAAAACAAATAAACGAGGGAATACGCTATATAACAATTAAGTAATTGCAATACGCTATAAACAAATAAAGAATGAAATAATGCTTATAACAAGATTAAATTGAATGAATCGCTATAATACAAATAAAGATAAGTGAAATACGCTATAAACAAATATTAAGAATGAGAATATACCGTATAGAACAAATAGAAGGGAATACGGCTATAAAACTAAATATCAAAGAATGAAATACGCTATATAACTAAATAAAGATGAGAAATATCGCATATATAAGCAATTAAAGATGAAAATACGTCTATAAATCAATAAAGAAGGAAATACGCTAATAGACAATAAAGAAGGGAAATACGCTATAAACAAATTAAAGAATGAATATACGCTATAAACAATAGAAGAGGGAAATACGCTAATAAACAAATATAAGATGAATAGTCTAATAAACAAATAAAAGTAATGAATAAAAGCTATAATCCAATAAAGAAGGAAATACTGTCTATAAACAATAAAGAAGGGAAATACCTTATAACCAAATAGAAGATGGGAAAATATCGCTATAAAACAATAAAGAGATGAATACGGCTATAACAAATTAGGAGGGAAATACTGCTAATAAACAAATAAAAGAATGAAATACGCTATTAAACAATAAAGAAGAAATATCGCTTATATAGACAAATAAAAGAGGGAAATAGCGCTATAATTAACAAATAAAGAAGGAAATATCGCGTATAAACAATAAGAAAGGAAATACGGCTTATATACATAAAGAATGTAAATACGCTATTAACAATTAAAGATGAAAATAGCGCTATAAACAAATAAAGAAGGAAATACGGCATTAACAAATAAAGACGGAAAATTAGTCTTATAAAACAATATAAAGAGTGAAATACGCTATAAAACAATATAGAAAAAATAATATATTGCTATAATACAAAAAAGAATGAAAATCGCTATTAAACATAAAGAAGGAATACGGCTATTAACAAATAATATGAAGAAAAGTTATATTCAGGTGATTATAGTTACAAACTAGAAGGATCTGTGGATATGACCACTAGTAAGGATAATTTATCAATTACAATTGTTTATATGTTTACTGTAAGAACTATTCAAATAGTTCGAGTTGTTTTAAAGTTTAATTAAATGTACTTAATTTAGACGTCTCCATCTCACTTAGAATTCTATTCCAAAATACTATAATTAACATAGTAATCGACCTAACGCACTACACACACACATCACACACACACAATATTATCATTCTGACTCACACACACATATAGTATATATAATATAAGATTAATGTGGGTGTGTGTTGGTGTTGTGTGTGTTGTGTTTGATGAAGATATTTGGTTGTTCTTAGACCAAGGAAGAAAGTAAAGATTATATCTAGGATGATGTGATTATGTTCTTATTATCTTGTTTAATTTTGTCTATATATATATATATAAATATATATATATATAATATATATATATATATATATATTATATATACGGGTGATCCAAAAAACAGGTGCTGACTTTTTTTAAAAAAAGGCTGTTTTTTTGGGTCATCTTCTCTACACACTAAGCATCACACAACAGCACGATCATCACGATCACACACCACACACACATATATTATATGATATATAGTATGTGTTATATATATATTTATAATCCATCCCTTTTTAAAAGTTTTGGTTGATTTTGATTTCTCAGTTTACCTCGTTTTCTTCTTTTTCTGTGTTTGGTTTCCCTGGTGAAATGACGGATAAGTTCCCCACAACATTTCTTCTGGTTGTCGCATCCTTTCCAACTATAATGCATAAATGGCTAAAGAGAAAAAAAATTACTATGAAAATGCGATTGAAATTGAATTACTATGGAAATTGTTATTGTATTTAATTTTTACATGGAAAATGCATGAAATGCATTGAAAATGAATTTACATGGGAAAGTATTGTAACTAATTTACTATATAAAAGATGCAATTGAAATTGAATTTACTCATGGATAATTGTTATGTAAATATTTTACCATAAAAATGTATGTGAAAATGATATTTACTAATGTGAATGTTTGGTAAATAAACTTTCTATATAAAAATGGATTGGAAAATGGAAATTTACTATGGAAATGTATTGTAAATTTACAGTTCTATTCTATTAAAAATGCATTGAAAATGAATTATAATATGGAAAAGTGATTGTAAATTAATTTCTATAAAATTATTGCGTTGAAAATGTAATTTTACTATGGAATGTATTGTAAAATAATTTTAACCTATAAAAAAATGTATTGAAAATGAATTTGCAATGGATAATGTAATTGCAAATAATTTTAAACTATAAAAGTCGTTCGAAATGAAATTTAGCATTGGAATATGTATTGTAAATAATTTCATATAGAAAATGACATTGAACAATGATTTAACTATGGAATGTATTGTTAAAATTTATTTGATATAAAAAATGCGTCGCAAAATGATTATCAATTGGAATAATGTGAATTGTAGATATAAATTTTACTAGTATAAAAATGCGTTGAAAAATGAATTTACAATGGAAATTGTAATTGTAAATAATTTTGATATAAATGCATTGAAAATGAAATTTATCTATGGAATGTACAGTAAATTAATTTTACTATTAAAGAATGCGGATTGAAAAATATAATACTATGTGATGTATTGTAATAATTTTTACGATAAAATGCATAAGAAGAATTGTATTTGACTATGGAATATGTATTGTAATTAACTTTCTATAAAAAATGTATTGAAATGAATTTATTGATGGAAATGTATGTTAAATAATTTTCTATGGAAAAATGGCGTTGAAAAATGAATTTATTATATTCATATATTTTTTGATAGTATTAAATTTATACCAAATATTGGAATAATACTCACAAAATGCGATTCAACTTTGTATCTGTCTCTAATTTTCCTCCAGGACGATTACTTTCCCAGTCTTTAATGGAAGGTGAGTTTATTACGCAAACAGCCTAAGGGGATCTAATTCCTTCGGTTGGCCAATTACAGGCCAAATCATGCTTTTGCTAAACACAATGAACCTGGTTTATCTAATACTTAAATGACGAATTTCTCTTCGAACGTCTCTAAAAGCTTTTGGATACTGTCCAGTTCTTTTAAGTCTCTATCGGAACCCTATATGCCTGAAAATAAAAGACAATAAAGAACATTGCACATGTTAGAAAGATGTTATTAAGAATGATATCATTGTTTTGCCATCTTATAGCATGTGTCACGGAAGATCACGAATCAATTTAGAATAATGTTTAGGAATTTCCTGTAAAATCCAAGACAGTCTTTTTTACTATTTTCATTTTTATATTATCATTTTAACTTTTAAAAACATTTGATTTTAGTCTTTTTTCCATGGCGGGGATATGTAGCATCACTTTATGATCACATTAGCTTGTTTACATGATTCCGCACAGTATCGTGCAGTATGAAGGAGACGTTGCCTAATTCTCATTAATTCTATCCAATTCGTCCTATGATAATACCCAAGCAGAATTTGCCAGGAGCTGTGGTTCCGCAACTACTCTTGCATTAAAAGTCACCAAGAATGGTTCTAACGTTGATCTTTTTGGGATGTTTTTTACAGTCAACCGCACTCAATCATAATTGGTGTTTATTCCTTGAGGGGTGCTTAGTTTTGGTTGTGGCTGTTCAGTTAAGAAATATTAAATTCACATTATTTCTTTAATTCCTTTATTTTATTCTATTGTAATAATATGACTTAGCCTTTTCTCCCTCCCCATTATTTCTGCCTGTGTGCCATATTTAATTGTTTTTTATTACATAAACAAATTATATATTATCACAAATTTTCCAACAAATCTTTCATATTTAATTAGAGATAATTTTGTATATGAAGATATTTAAAAGAAAGTGGGAAAACCGAATATGATTTTTCGGTAAATTACAGTAAAAGTTTACGAGACAAAGAATAATAGCATTAAGATAGAATATAAAAATATATTATTTTGAAAAAAGGAAAACGGAAGCGGGGCTGTTCCGTCAGAAGAAGCAGGATGAAGATTAAAGAAAATGATATAACATTGTCCTTTTATCTATAGATCAAAAGATAAAGAATGCGTAAATGAGATCTACAACTATATGGCCTGGAGGGTTTAGAGCCAAGAAGGTCAGTGAGACAGCGAGGCGGCAGAAGAACAAGTGATGCGTGACGCCGCTCACGTTCATAGTATCCAGACAGCTGTGAGTACGTCACCTTAGCTACCTCCTTTACCTCGCCATCTGTCCAAGTCATCCCAAGCAGTAGTAGTCGATCCTCGACCTCGTCATTTCTATTGTTCGAACTATTGTCATACGTGCTTCATGCCACACCATACCAGTCGAGGAGGTAAGATAATATCAAAGTTCCTACTATTATCTGCATGTGTTTGTGGTTCTTATATCCGACAACACATTACTTTCTTTCGCGTACGTTGACTATATATAACCGCAACCCGCAACGTATACAAATACACCGATTTAGAGTAGTTGAAGAGGCTGCTACGTAACAAATATAGATAATATCTTACATTATTTTATCATTATTAACCCAGATTTTGAGTCTAATAATCAATTGGCTCTGCATTTGATTCTTCTTGAAATAATTAAATTCATATGTTAATTGAATATTTCCTGCAAAGAAATAAATAAGGTAAATAAGTTATTATTATTAATGATAGGATATGCAATTAAAATGCGTATAAATATTAAATAAATAAGAATGTTTATGTTACTTATTCGATTTCAAAAATATTTAATCATCAGAGACGTTTTCAGAAATGGTTCGCCGTTTTTGTGTCGTCATTATACCAATTACTATTAAAATAAATTCTTTTAATAAATTTCGAATAATATTATTTTTTCCAAGCTGAAAGTTTACTCTGTATGATTTTGTAATATTTATACTATATAGAATATGCTTGAAAATAAATTTTTACTATACGAAAGCATTAATAAAATTTACTTAGAAATGCATTGTAAAATACATTTTGCTATAGAATGCATTTAAATAAATTTGCTATAGAAATGGCAATTAAGATAATTTACTATAGAAAATGTCATCTGAAAATATTTACTATAGGAAATGCACGGAAATAATTTCTAATAGAAATGCATGTGAAAATAATTACTTAGAATGCATGTAATATATTAATTTACTAATAGAAATGCATTGAAAAATAATTTGCTAAAGAAGAGAATTATATATGATATGTGATATCTGAAAAAATATCTATTCGAAACGTCTTACCTAGATGCACAATCTATTTCAAAACTCTTGTCGCGAATTAAATGTACCCATCGAGGGTTAATATGCCATAAACAAAATAAACAAAAACTCTCCTAGATAAAATCGACAACCTCCAAGGTTCAATAAGGAAATTCTTTTTACTTCGCCAAGTGGAACTCGTCCAATTCTTTTAGATCTTTGTTCATTTTGTCGCTTTCATCAAGCTGTATGGGCACTGCCAACTTTCCAATAGAAGCGTCTAAAATAGAGAAAAGATCGAAATTGACATGTAGTAACAAACAGCATGTGAACTCTTGAATATCACCCACAGTATGATAATTTAATTGATTACATTGTACAATTATTTATATAACGTTTCTGTAGTCTTACTTAAGAGTCTTATTGCTAATAAGTTTCAATATGTAAATTAAGTAATCATAATCCTTCACTAGCAGGATTATGTTGGATATATCCACAAGTAATGAGTAATTTAATATACTATAACGTTTTGGTTGTTACTTAAGAGCTACTGCCGAAATAGTTCATATGCTAACAAGTATAATGGTCTGACTAATCTGTGACCTGTTGGAATATACCACAGTAATGATTAATTTTATTATTACAAACGTTTGGTATGTTGTATTAACTATTGCTCAAATAAGTTCATATGTAAAAAGCATAAAAATCTTCACAAAGCAGGACCTAGTGGATATACACAGTATGATAATTTAAATTATTACAAACTTATTACGTTTGTGTACTGTTTATTAACGAGCTACTCTGCCTATAATAGTTCAATATGTAACAAGTATAATAATCTAGACTAACTGGAACCTGTGGATATAACCACAGTAATGATAATTTAATGTATTAAATATCACTAGTACAGACATACGTTTGGTATGTTTACTAAGAGCTGTACGATCTAGTTTCAATGGTAGTAAAGAAATAATCTTGAATAAACTGGAACTTGTGAATATCCAACAGTATGAAATTTAATTATTTACATAACGTTGGTATGGTTATTAAACTATTTTGCTAAATAGTTCAATATTTGTAAATAGCTATAATAATCGCTTCACAAGCAGGACCTGTGGAATATACCATGCATGTTGGAAATTATTAATATTTACAAGATAATACGTTTGGTTAATGTTTACTTAAGAGTTTGTTTACGATTAATGTTCAGTGTAGTAAAAAGAATTAATCTTGAATAACTGGACTTGTGATATACTACAGTATGGATATTTAATTAACATTAAACTTTGGTATGTGTAACTTAATGAGCTACACCGCATTCTACTATTCGCTGGCAGGCACAAAGTCCCAATACAGCAGAAATGCTGAGACGAGCGAACGTAAACAGCATGTTGTCCGCCATCATTGCGCTGGCCTTGGCATAATCAGGAGGATGGACATTAAGGCTGCTATACCGCATCCCATGACCTACTGTAGGTGAATAGGTGCAGGGAATCCGACCGGTAGGTAAACACCATGTCTCGCGTCTAAAGATGGTCTGCAAAGAGAACATAGAAGATAAGGTTCACCAATCGGACACCACGGCATGGAGGCTTGTGCAGACAGACTCGTTGCGACCTGGCAAACCGATCCTCGGTCAAACAGGAACGGAAAAGGAGTGAATAAAAAGAGAGGAAAGCAGCCGCTCAGTAAAGAGATCTCAAAGAAAGAGAAGACAACAGCACCCTCAACACCTTACAGAAAAGCGATCACTCTTTTGTTTGGCAATCATGTACCAGAAGACTGCATCAAAGATCCAGGTCTGTTAGGCCCATCAGTTAGCTGTATAAAAAAAATGACAACTCAAACGTGCATCTCGTCAGAATAAGAACGGAAGGTTTGCCAACAATTATAATCTTGACTAATGGACCTGTGGCATGATATTCCAACAGATATTAATAATTATTATAACGTTTGATATGTTTACCACCTAAGACCTATGCTAAAAAGTCAATATGTAAAACGTATATATCTTGTAGCATGACCTGTTGATATACAGAAATCAGTTAGATGATATTCATTTATTATAATCGTTTGCATTATGTTTACCTAAAGAGACCTGATGCTAAAATACGTCAATATGTAAAATACGTATAATAATCTTGGACTAGATGACGCTGTGGATATACACATGTATGATAATTCAATTATTATATACGTTGTGATATGTTTACTCTAAGAACCTTAATTTCTAAAATACGTCATATATAAACGTATAATAATCTTGACTAGCATAACTGTGATATACAACATCATATAGATTCATTATTATAAACGTTTTGTATGTTTACCTAGACCTATGCTAAAATACCTCATATATGTAAATAAGTAATAATAATTTTGGATTTAAAACTCTCTCTCACACACGAATTTTTCTTTCCTTATTTTCATTTTTCATATATGTTCAATTGAAATAATCAGGATTAGCGTTATCTACATCCGCTGCACTCCACCCTCCCCTATTCTTCTCTCTACTCTCTTCCTCTATCATTCTTTGTTCTATTCTAATTATCTTTTTCTGTGTAGCTTATCGATTTCTTTCTTGCTTTCATTAATAAAATGTAATTCTATATCTTGACGGCGCCAGCTAACTTGAAAACTATGTGATCTCATGGTGTAGCGTTTCCTATTCGAGATACGATAGATTCCATTGTGGGTGGACCTGCCAACCGACCAGGGGGAATGCCAACGAAGAGTGTCAATACTCGCATGTTTCAAGTGTAGTCTCATATAGGGAGTGCATGCGAAATTTTTTATTTCCTCAGACATTCGTGAGCATACATTAATTAGGATCTCTTTCCTTCTGACAAATTCCACTTTACAATCTTCGAATGAAACGTACTTCTGCTTTATTACGCCTTCGCACGTACTACCATCCACTACTCCATTGGTTGCCATGTCAAAATTAGATGTTCCGTCGCAGAGAATTTCTCATTCGCATGCTGGAATTCCGAACATATTAGAACTTGAAGAAACACAAACTCTTTATATCCAACTCTTACGATGCACTCCTTCACATCAGTATGGCATCAATGTATGCTTCTACAGATGGTTACGGTTAGCCGGTATAGCGGTTGTGCGCAATCCCATCACGATCCTAGCCAAAGAGGCGATGTTCTTAATGTCATCTATTACAAAAACTCTGGCTTCGGTCAAACGCGGGGGTTCAAGTGAGCTTCGGTCGCAGGACCTCAGAGCAAATTAATAAATCATGATTCCAGGGAACCATCATCCCAGACAATACCCTGTGCCCTCCTCATCGATTTAAAAGTGGCAGGGTTGGGTTTATATGCCTAGTGCCCTGAGACACCAAACTGTCACTTGAGAGGAATGCCGACCGGGGTCAACGACAACTTTTATCTAATCTCCGTGACACTATGGCTCGGTTTTCCCGTGGTGGTTTGGTTTCCCACAATGTAATTAGGGCCTTTTGTACCTAGACCGCACTACGGGGGTTCGTGTAATAAAACTCTTATTACATAATAGCGACTCTTAACTTAGACAATCTGGAGGTCATGGAGGCGCTTGCATTCGTGAGTGAATTCGTTGGGTGAGCCAGCTCAATGACAGCAGGGATGCCACAGAGTACAAGGTTTTTGAATGAAATAATGAGTTGGTGATGTCATAAGGTTGTGGTATGTGTTCAATCTAAATGGGCCATCTTTTAAGCAATCAGCGCTTGTCTCAGTGGAATTGGATCCTTAATATCTCCTGTAATAAAAGAATTTCTTTGGTTTTCTGATGGAAAGAGAACTGGGTATATGTAAAGTCCCTACTCAATGTTTGAAGACAGCTGTGGCAAGTATCTAGTGTTAAAGTAGTGTATCATCTACGCAATTATATAGCTGGTGATCGGTGAAGGAACCACGTGATCTCGACAAGTCTATAAATCCAGGTGGTGAATTGTAGGCAGAACCTTAATATCACAACATATTGGGCACTAACTTGGTGTAATGGTTAAGCAAGCTAGATTAGCAGACCATTGTTAGTGAGTTCGATTCTCAACTGGGCCGCCCCACAACTTCTTGGCCTTGTGCTAAAATATCTAAGCTCAAGTTAGTAAATAACTATATCACATACATTTCCAACAGTATGTGCAGTAACTGAAGGAAGAACCCCCCCGGGGGGGAGTTTTTGCTTTAGGGTGTAGAAGGAGGGAGGGGTACGGGAAGGGTTAAAGAGAGAGCGCCCCCCTAATTCTCATTAATTCCTAACAAATGGCGCATGATTAACCCAAGCAAGATTGCCAGGAGCTGTGGTCAGCACTAACTCTTGCATTAAAGTCACCACGAAGGTAAAGTTGATGCTTTTTTTGAGGAGAGTTTTTTTTTTAACAGTCCAACCCAAGCCCACCAAAAACTAAAGCACCCCTCAAGAAATAAAACACCAAATTTTTATGATGAGCTGGGGTTGTACTGTAAAAAAAAACTTCCTCAAAAAAGATCAACTTTACCTCGTGGTGACTTAATGGCCAAGATTTAGTGCGGACCAACAGCTCCTGGCAAACTTGCTTGGGTTATGCATGGCATTTGTAGAATTAATGAGAATAGGCAACGTCCTCCTTCAGTAACTGCAACATACTGTTGGAATATGTTGTGATATAGTTATTTACTAAGCTTAGCTTAGATATAGCACAAGGCGCAGAAAGTGTGGGGGCGCCCAGTGAGAATCGAACTCACTAACAATTGGTCTGCTAAATCTAGCTTGCGCTAACCCATTAACACGCAAGTAGGTGGCCAATATGTTTGATATTAGGTCGCTACAATTCACGGCACCTGGATTTAATAGATTGTCGAGATCACGTGGTTTCCTTCACCAATTCACCAAGCTATAATGCGTAGATGATACACTACTTAAACACTGATACTTGCCACAGCTGTACTGCAAACATTGAGGGAGGGACTTACTTACAATACCCAGTTCTCTTTATCAGAAGAACCAAAGAATTCGTTATTCAGAGGCAATTATAAGGATCCAATTCCATCTGACAAGCGCTGTTGCTTAAAGATGGCCCCATAAGATTGTAACACATACCACAACCTTATGCATCACCCAACTCATATTTTCAGTCAAAACCTTGTTACTGCTGTGGCATTCCCCTGGCGTCATTGATGGCCAACCCAACGAATTTCCACCCTCGAATGCAAGCGCTACACATGACCTCCAGAGTTTCAGTAGGTCGCTGAATAGAGTTATTTAACCACGAACCCCGTGTGGGGTTAGGTACAAGGCCCTATAATGTGACCACCCACGAACCAGAAGCTCATGTGTGACGGGTGTAAAAAGTGTGTGACCCGTCGGCATTCTCTCTCAAGTGGAGTGTCTCAGGCACTGGCAATAAACCCAACCCTGCCACTTAAATCGAGAGGCAGGTATTGTCTGTGGGTGATGGTTCCCTTGAGATCCATGATATTAATGTGCTCTGGAGGTCCTGCGACCAAGCTCACTGAAACCCCGGGTTTGACCGGTAAGCCAGAGTTTTTTGTAATTAGAGACATTAAAACTCAGCCTGAGGATTCTTGATGTGCGGCAACCGCATCCGGTAACCGTACCTCTGAGAAGCAGGTGACATTGATGCCATACTGATGAGGAGTTGCATCGTAGAGTTTGATGTTTCCTTCAAGTTCTATTTTCGACATTCAGACATCGCGAAAATGAGAAAATTCTCTGCTTTACGGAACATCTAA
This sequence comes from Doryteuthis pealeii, assembly GCA_023376005.1. Taxonomy (NCBI): domain Eukaryota; kingdom Metazoa; phylum Mollusca; class Cephalopoda; order Myopsida; family Loliginidae; genus Doryteuthis; species Doryteuthis pealeii. Next base: position 29,292,647 of record CM042181.1, read on the forward strand.
TTTGACATTGGCGACCAATGGATGTGGATGCGTATAGTACCGTGCGGAAGGCGTAGCAGAAGTCGTATTCGAGATGTAAGTGAATTGCAAGGCGTATTCGTATGGAAATAATAAAAATTTCGCATTTGCACTCCTATATGAGACTACTTAAACTGCGGAGTATTGCTGTGGCATTTCCCCCTGGGTCGGTGGCAGCTCCACACAATGAATCTATCGTATCTCGAATAGAAACGCTACACCATGAGATCCATAGTTTTCAGTAGTGGCGCCGCGATAGAGATTACATTTTTATATGAAAAAAGAAAGGAAAAAATGGATAAGCTACACAGAAAAAGATAATTAGAAAGAAAGAATGGAAAGAAAGAGAGTAGGAGAAAGATGGAGAGAGGGTGGTCGCGGATGTGATAACGCTATCTGTTTCAATTAACATAATGAAAAAGATGAAAATAAGGAAAGAAAAAATCGTGTGAGAGAAGTTAAATTTCAAATTATTATACTTTTTACATATTGACGTATTTAGAATAGGCTTAGTAACACATATCAAACGTTTATAATAATTGATTATCATACTGTTGTATATCCACAGGTCGCTAGTCAAGATTATTAACGTTTTATAATGACGTATTAGCAATAGGTTCTAGGTAAAACATATCAAACGTTATAATAATTGAATTATCATACTGTTGTATATCCACAGGTCATGCTAGTCAAGATATTATACGTTTTACATATTGACGTATTTAGCAATATGTCTTAGGTAAACATATCAAACGTTATAATAATTGAATTATCATACTGTTGTATATCCAAGGTCATGCTAGTCAAGATTATTATACGTTTTACATATTGACGTATTTAGCAATAGGTCTTAGGTAAACATATCAAACGTTTAAATAATTGAATTATCATACTGTGGTATATCCACAGGTCTATTAGTCAAGATTAAATTGTTGGCAACCTTCCGTCTATTCTTGACGTATGGCGTAGGTCCATTTTTAATACAGCTACGTGATTGGCTGAACAGACCGATCTTGAATGCAGGTCTCTGGTACACTGATTGCAAACAAAAGGTGATGCTTTCTGTAGGTGTTGAGGTGCTGTTGTCTCTCCTTCCTTTTAGATCTCTTTACTGAGGCGGCTTCTTTCCTCTCTTTTTCACTCCTTTTCGTTCCTTGTTTGACGAGGAGTGCCAGGTCGCACGGTCTTCTGCACAAGCCTCCCATGCGTTGGTGTCGAGTTGACCTGTCTTCATGTCTCTCTTGCAGACATCTTTGACGCGTAGACATGGTCTACTACCGGTTCGGATTCCTCCACCTATTTCACCATACAGTAGGTCTTTGGGGATGCAAGCCTTTGTCCATCCTTCCCTGATATATGCCAAGCCAGCGCAGATGATGGCGGACATGCTGTTTACGTTCGCTCGTTCCAGCACTTCTGTGTTGGGGACTTTGTCCTGCCAGCGAATGTAGAATGCGTGTCTAGCTCTTAAGTACACATACCAAATGTTGTAATAATTAAATTATCATACTGTGTATATCCACAAGTCCAGTATTCAAGATTATTATTCTTTTTACACATTGAACTAATCGTAACAACTCTTAAGTAAACATACCAAACGTTGTAATAATTAAATTATCATACTGTGTATATCCACAGGTCCTGCTTGAGTGAAGATTATTATGCTTTTTACATATTGAACTATTTAGCAATAGTTTTAAGTAAACATACCAAACGTTGTAATAATTAAATTATCATACTGTGGTATATCCACAAGTCCAGTTATTCAAAGATTATTATTCTTTTACACATTGAACTAATCGTAAAGCTCTTAAGTAAACATACCAAACGTTTGTAATAATTAAATTATCATACTGTGGTATATCCACAGGTCCAGTTAGTCTAGATTATTATACTTGTTACATATTGAACTATTGGCAGTAGCTCTTAAGTAAACATACCAAACGTTGTAATAATTAAATTATCATACTGTGGTATATCCACAGGTCCTGCTTGTGAAGATTATTATGCTTTTTACATATTGAACTATTTAGCAATAGTTTTAAGTACACATACCAAACGTTGTAATAATTAAATTATCATACTGTGGTATATCCACAGGTCCAGTTAGTCTAGACTATTATACTTGTTACATATTGAACTATTTGGCAGTAGCTCTTAAGTAAACATACAAACGTTGTAATTAAATTATCATACTGTGGTATATCCACATATCCTGCTAGTGAAGATTATTATTACTTTTTTACATATTGAACTATTTAGCAATAGCTCTTAAGTAAACATACAAAACGTTGTAATAATTAAATTATCATACTGTGGTATATCACAGGTCCTGCTAGTTGTTACTAATGTCAATTTCGATTTTTTCTCTATTTTAACGTTCTATTGGAAAGTTTGGTCAGTGCCCTAAGGCTGAAAGCGACAAAATGACACAAAGATTCTTTAAAGATTGGACGAGTTCCAACTTGGCGAAGTAAAAGAATTCCTTATTGAACTTGGAGTTGTCGATGGTAAGAGTTTGTTTATTTTTTTTATGGCATATCAACCTCGATGGGTCATTTAATGCCGACAAAGTTTTTGAAATAGATTGTGCATGGTAAGAACGTTTTGAATAGATATTTTTTTATAGATATACATTTATATATAATTCTCTTCTTTAGCAAATTATTTTTCAATGCATTTCTATAGTAAATTTTATTTACAATGCATTTCTATAGTAAATATTTTCAATGCATTTCTATAGCAAATTTATTTTCTCATTCTTTAGTAAATTTATTTTCAATGCATTTCTATAGTAAATTTATTCTTAATGCATTTCTATAGCAAATTTATTTTCAATGCATTTCTATAGCAAATGTATTTTCAATGCATTTCTATAGTAAAATTTATTTTCAATGCGTTTCTATAGTAATTTATTTTCAATGCATTTCTATAGTAAATTTATTTACAATTCAATACAGAGTAAACTTTCAGCTTGAAAAATAAATTTATTGAATTTTTAAAAGAACTTTATTTTAATAGTATTTGGTAATGACGACACAAAAACGCGACCATTTCTGAAAACGTCTCTGATGATAAGTTATTTTGAAATCGATAAGACTAAACATCTTTTTATTATATTTTTATACGCATTGTAATTGCTTTCCTATCATTAATAAATAATAAACTTATTTTACCTTATTTTATTTTTTGCAGGTAAATTCAATTTAACAAGTATGAATAATTTTTTCAAAAGAGTAATCAATGGAGCAAATGATTATTTGGCTCAAATCTGGGTAAGTAAAATAATGTGATATTTCTATTATTGTTACGTAGCGGCCTTCTTTCACTACTCTAAATCGTGTATTTGTATACGTTGCGGGTATATATAGTCACGTAGCGAAGTATGTAGTTGTCGGATTTAAGAAACCACAACACATGCAGTATAGTAGGAACTTTGACTATTTCTTCCTCCTCGCGTGGTGGGTGGCGAGCGTTGACAATAGAAATGACCGAGGATCGAGGATCGACTACTACTGCTGGATGACTGGCGATGCGAGGTAAAGGGGTGGCTAGGTGACGTCTCACAGCCTGTCGCTTTGACCGTGAGCGGCGTCACGCTCACTTGTTCTCTGTCCGCCGTCTGCTGTCTCACTGACCTCTTGGCTCTAACCCTCAGGCCTTTATATTGATAGATACTCATACGCATCTTATCTTTTTGATCTGATAACGGACAATTGTTATATATTTCTTTATCTTTCTCCCTGCTTCTTTGACCGGAAAGCCCCGCTTCCGTTTTCCCTTTTTTTAAATATATATTTTTATATTTCTCTTTGCTTTTTTTTTGTCGTCTTTCTTTGTTTCAATTTAACCGGAAAATCATATTTCCGTTTTCCACTTCTTTTAAATATCTTCAATATACAAAATTATCTCTATTAAATATGAAGATTTGTTGGAAAATTTGTGATATATATATTTGTTAATGTAAAAAATACATTAAATATGGCACAAGGCCGAAATTGGGGAGGGAGAAAAGGCTGGTCATCATTATCCTACAATAGAATAAAATAAAGGAAATAAAGAAATTAATGTGATTTAATATTTCTTAATGAACAGCCCACCAAAACTAAGCACCCCTCAAGAAATAAAACACCAATTTTATGATGAGCTGGGGTTGACTGTAAAAAAACATCCCCCAAAAAGATCAACGTTACCTTCTTGGTGACTTTAATGCAAGAGTAGTGCGGACCACAGCTCCTGGCAATTCTGCTTGGGTTATCATGGCATTGGTAGAATTAATGAGAATAGGCAACGTCTCCTTCAATACTGCACATACTGTTGGAATATGTTGTGATATAAAGTGTGCTACAATTCCCCGCCTGGAAAAAGACTAAATCAAATTGTTTTTAAAGTAAATTGATATAAAAATGAAAATATAAAAAAAGACTGTCATTGGATTTTACAGGAAATTCCAATAAACATTTATTTTCTAAATGATCGTGATTCTTCTCGTGACACATGTTAGATGTGCAAAAACAATGATATCATTTTTAACATCTTTCTAACATGTGCATGTTCTTTATTGTCTTTTATTTTCAGGCTATGGTTCCGATAGAGCTTAAAGAACTGACCATATCCAAAGCTTTTAGAGCAGTTCGAGAGGAAATTGTAGTATTAGATAAACCAGTCATGTGTTTAGCAAAAGCTATGATTTGGCCTGTATTTGGCCAACCAGAGGAATTAGATCCCCTTGGCTGTTTGGATAAACTCACCTTCATAAAGCCTGGGAAAGGTAATCGTCCTGGAGGAAAATTAGAAGACAGATACAAAGTTGGAATCGATTTTGTGAGTATATCCAATATTTGGTTAAATTTACTATAAAAATATATGAATATATATAAATTCATTTTCAACGCATTTTTATAGAAAATTATTTACAATACATTTCCATAATAAATTCATTTTCAATACATTTATAGAAAGTTATTTACAATACATTTCCATAGTAAATTCATTTTCTATGCATTTTTATAGTAAAATTATTTACAATACATTTCCATAGTAAATTCATTTTCAACGCATTTTTATAGTAAATTATTTACTGTACATTTCCATAGTAAATTCATTTCAATGCATTTTTATATCAAAATTATTTACAATACATTTCCATTGTAAATTCATTTTCAACGCATTTTTATAGTAAAATTATTTACATTACATTTCCATTGTAAATTCATTTTCGACGCATTTTTATATCAAAAATAATTTACAATACATTTCCATAGTAAATTCATTTTCAATGTATTTTTATATGAAATTATTTACAATACATTTCCATGCTAAATTCATTTTCGACGCATTTTATAGTAAAATTATTTGCAATACATTTCCATGCTAAATTCATTTTCAATACATTTTTATAGTAAAATTATTTACAATACATTTCCATAGTAAATTCATTTTCAACGCATTTTTATAGAAAATTATTTACAATACATTTCCATATTAAATTCATTTTCAATGCATTTTTATAGAACGTTATTTACAATACATTTCCATAGTAAATTCATTTTCAATACATTTTTATAGAAAGTTATTTACAATACATTTCCATAGTAAATTCATTTTCAATACATTTTTATGGTAAAATTATTTACAATACATTTCCATAGTAAATTCAATTTCAATGCATTTTTATAGTAAAATTATTTACAATACATTTCCATAGTAAATTCATTTTCAATGCATTTTCAATGCATTTTCATGCTAAAATTATTTACAATACATTTCCATAGTAAATTCAATTTCAATGCATTTTTATAGTAATTTTTTTTTCTTTTAGCCATTTATGGCTATGTTGGAGAAGGATGCGACACCAGAAGAAATGTTGTGGGAACTTATGTATTTCACCAGGGAACCAAACACAGAAAAAGAAGAGGTAACTGAGAATCAAAATCAACCAAAATTTTAAAAGGGATGGATTAATATATATATATATATATATATATATATATATATGTGTGTGTGTGTGTGTGTGTGTGTGTGTGTGTGTGTGTAGAGAGTGACCAAAAAAACAGCCTTTTTTTAAAAAAAGCAGACCTGTTTTTGGGATCACCGTATATATATATATATATATATATAATATATATATATTATATATATTATATATATATATATTAGAAAAATAAACAAGATTAAGAACATAATATCCATCATTCTGATACTGATCTTTACTTTCTTCCTTGCTTCTAAGACAACCAAAATATTTTCAATCACACACACACACACACACACACACACACACATATATATATATATATATATTGTGTGTGAGAGTGTGTGTGTGTGTGTTGTGTGTGTGTGCGTAGGTCGATTACTATGTTAATTAGTATTTGGATGATTCTAGTGAGAGAGAGTTAAATTAAGATTATTAAACTTTTTTAAACATCGAACTATTGTAATAGCTCTTAAGTAAACATATTAAACATTGTAATGATTAAATTATCCTACTGTGGTATATCCACAGATCCTTCTAGTTTGTTATAATCACTGATATAACTTTCCTTCTTTATTTGTTTATAGCGTATTTCCTTCTTTATTTGTTTATAGCGTATTTCATTCTTTATTTGTTTATAGCATTATTCATTTTATTTGTTTATAGCGTATTTCCCTTCCCTTCTTTATTTGTTTATAGCGTATTTCCTTCTTTATTTGTTATAGCGTATTCTCGTATTTCATTCTTTATTTGTTTATAGCGTATTTTCCTTTTTTAATTGTTTATAGCGTATTTCCTTCTTTATTGTTATAGCGTATTCCCTCTTTTATTTGTTTATAGCGTATTTCCTTCTTTATTTGTTTATAGCGTATTTCATTCTTTATTTGTTTATAGCGTATTTCCCTCTTTATTTGTTATAGGCGTATTTCATTCTTTATTTGTTTATAGCGTATTTCCCTCTTTATTTGTTATAGCGTTTTCCTTCTTTATTTCGTATTTCCTTCTTATTTGTTTATAGCGTATTTCATTCTTTATTTGTTTATAGCATATTTCATTCTTTATTTGTTATAGCGTATTTCCCTCTTTATTTGTTTATAGCGTATTTCATTCTTTATTTGTTTATTGTTTATAGCTATTTCCTTCTTTATTTGTTTATAGCGTATTTCATCTTTATTTGTTTATAGCGTATTAATTTCATTCTTTTTATTTGTTTATAGCGTATTTCCTTCTTTATTTGTTTATAGCGTATTTCTTCTTTATTTGTTTATAGCATATTTCATTCTTTATTTGTTTATAGCGTATTTCATTCTTTAATTGTTTATAGGTATTTCCCTCTTTATTTGTTTATAGCGTATTTCATTCTTTATTTGTTTATAGCGTATTTCATTCTTTAATTGTTTATAGCGTATTTCCCTCTTTTTGTTTATAGCGTATTTCCTTCTTTATTGTTTATAGCATATTTCTTTTATTTGTTTTATAGCGTATTTCCTTTTCCTTTCTTATTTGTTTATAGCATATTTCATTTTTATTTGTTTATAGCGTATTTCCCTCTTTATTTGTTTATAGCGTATTTCCTTCTTTATTTGTTTATAGCGTATTTCATTCTTAATTGTTTATAGCGTATTTCATTCTTTATTTGTTTTAGCGTATTTCCTTCTTTATTTGTTTATAGCGTATTTCCCTCTTTATTTGTTTATAGCGTATTTCCTTCTTTATTTGTTTATAGCGTATTTCATTCTTTATTTGTTTATAGCGTATTTCATTCTTTATTTGTTTATAGCGTATTAAATCTTTAATTGTTTATAGCGTATTCCCTCTTTATTGTTTATAGCGTATTTCATTCTTTATTTGTTTATAGCGTATTTCATTCTTTAATTGTTTATAGCGTATTTCATTCTTTATTTGTTTATAGCGTATTTCCTTCTTTATTTGTTTATAGCATATTTCATTCTTATTGTTTATTGCGTATTTCATTCTTTATTTGTTTATAGCGTATTTCATTCTTTATTTGTTTATAGCGTATTTCCTTCTTTATTTGTTTATAGCATATTTCATTCTCTATTTGTTTATAGCGCATCCTTGATTTTGCGACAAAAGAAGTGTTTGCTTATTTGCTGGCCAATCCCGCCAAATTGAATGAAGCCATATCAAAGGACCGGAAGAGAGTCCTCCAATTGGCCAACAAAGTGGATCGAGTTGGCCAAATTTTGTCCAAGATGAAGATGGATTCGGAATCTTTATCCATGGTGAAGAAGATGGCATCACCACAACAGGTAAAATATATTTCAGATATACCATAACCTTATTACATACTTACTATCTTATATTCGACGTATTAATATACCTGTGTATACCCATTAAGGTAAGTCGATTTTTCACTTCTTTTACATATAAAATTGCCTATCTATGCGAAAGTTGTGTGTTTAAATTATCATCCTGTAATATATATACAGGTCCTGCTAATCAAAATTATTATACTTTTATCTATTGAAATATATTGTAATAGCTCTAAAGTAAACATATCAAACGTTGTAATGATTAACTTATCATACTGTAGTATATATACAGGTCCTGCTAATCAAAATTATTATACTTTTATCTATTGAAATATATTGTAATAGCTCTAAAGTAAACATATCAAACGTTTGTAATGATTAACTTATCATACTGTAGTATATATACAGGTCCTGCTAGTCAAGATTATTATACTTTTTACATATTGAAGTATTTAGTAATAGATCTAAAGTAAACATGTCAAACGTTGTAATAATTAAATTATTATACTTTGGTATATCACAGGTCCTGCTAGTCAAGATTATTATACTTTGTACATATTGAAGTATCTAGTAATAGCTCTTAAGTAAACATATTAATTTTGCGTAAACGAGGATTTTAGTGCATTTTAGCAGACGATCTTTGATGCTATTTCCTCAAACAATGGTGCAAGTGAAAGATCTAATTTTTAGTATAAGTATTCCGTATACTAATACACAACTTTCACATAGATGGACAATTTGATATTTTAAAAAAGTGAAAAATCGACCTACCCTAATATATTATGCTGATTTAAGCTAAGAATATGGAGTTAACATGAGTTAGTATCTCAAAATACATAGACAGAATGTGGACTTTTAACAATATCATATTACATTTATATATAAAGAAAATACAGTTGTAATATTTTCTGTTACAAACAATTGTACTGTTTACCAACCGTATGTGACCTGCGGGCTGGGGTGTGTAGGATCTTTTGTCGCTTATTTCCTAGTTGAGTAACATGATCTTATAGGGTGACCCAGAAAAAAACAGAACCCACATTATTCATTTTCTCATTAAACTAACCCTAAACCGCAACCCTAACCCTAACCCTAAACCCTCACCGGTTATTTCCTAGTTGAGTTACATGAGTGACCCAGAACCCAAATAATTTATTTATTTTCCCATTAAACTAACCCTAAACCCTTCTCCCTTTTCTCTGTTATTTTACCTGCCTCTCTCTCCTTCTCCCTCACACACACTCTCTCTCTCTCTCTCTCTTGTCTTTCTCCCTCTCCCTCTTCTATATATCTCTCTCTCTTTCCCCCTCTATCTCTCTCCTCTATTTTTTCCTCCTTTCTCTCTCCTTTTTGCTCACTATCCTAATTTTAAACCCCGTTTATGAAATCGATCTTGTGTCACATCCTGATCGTGCAGCTGGGGTTGGTAAATATATATTTATTTTCATCTATGATTTAAACTGTTCTTGTATATTCTGTAAAATATTCAATTTTAAAACAAGTTTCTTCTCTTTTTCAGGCCAAGTCACTGCTAAAAAAGGCAATGAAAGACATGAACGTAAGTGTTATCTTGTATTAGCTCCCCACCACTAGTGATCCTGGTACCCGGCTGTGTGACCAAACAAAAAGGTCAATCTTAGAAACTCTCGCGTTAGGTGCGAGAGACGGTCACACTCAAAGTGAAGCGCCCCGCTTTACCACACAAATCAAAATGATAAAATAAAATAAAAACTTGAAAACAAGAATATATAAAGAATAAAAGATATATATACAGGCTGCCTATAAAGTCTCTTTACCCCGTTCTCCAGATTTCACCCCCCTAGACATTTTTCTGTGGGATCATCATCATCATCATCATCGTGTCGTGTAAGTAGCACGGATATCCATGACAATCTCTCGCCAACCTTCCCTATCATTAATTGCCCCTGGAATTTCTTCTGCGCAGCAAACAGCATCCTCACATAGTTGGTCAATGTAGGTCCTTGGTGGGCGACCCACATTAGCATGTCCATGTGTTGGTTTCCACAGGAGAACGTCGCTTATGAGCTCGTCCTTGCTTCTCCAACAATGTCCTACATGTCTAGTCCGTCTTACTCGGATGGTCTGTGAAATGGGGGGGGGGCAGGTGGCCATACAGCTGCTTCCTTGTGGGGTGCTGTTACCACGACTTGTTCAAGACTGCACGCAGCATTCTTGTTCAGCTCCCATCTAGCTTATTCTCAAGGCGCTTTGTTAGGGTCCAAGTGGTGCAGCCATACAGCAGTACTGATATAACCACAGCCTGGAAAAATTGTCGCTTTAGTTTGTCAGTGAGATTGGACTTCCATATGACTGATAATTAGTTTGTGGCCAACCGTGCCTTTCCTATTCGTGTATTAACATCGCTTTCTGTGGATGAGATATTACTACCTAGGTATATGAATTGTTCTACTGGCTAAAGTTTCAAAATGAAAGGAGACATCTCCACACTTGACGATGGGGTTATACTAAAGATAACAATGAAGATGAGGACAATAGTCTGAATAATCCAAATAATACTAATAAGATTTTTAAACATCAAATGGTTATTGGGGACAGGAGTCTAGCAGAGTAAAATAGAAAACAAATGGGTCTATAAGTAAAAAAACAAAAATGGTTGGGAACCACTGGTATAAAGTTTCATGAGAAATGATACTAGGGTGAGTCAAAAGTTTTGCAATATTTTGGTTGGTCGAATTTTATGGCATGTCAATGTTTAGGTTATTTTATGCTGAAGACATTTTCGTTTTATTCATGCTTGTTGAGTATTCAATTTTTTTCTTTTTTTCTAGACTCATTTTTTTTAAACCCATTTTTTTTAAATCCTTTTTTTAGGGTGTGTGTATCTTACTCCTCTGTAGGGGTAAGATGCACCCCCACCACCAATATTCTGATTCCTGCTGACAGGGTGGAATGACATTTGAGTTATTGTATTTTAAAAATAATACTGTATCAAACAAAGATACGGGTCATCCCTGACCTAAAGCAAAATATAATTATTTCCACTATGATCATTGATGAGGCTATGTTACAGCGGACATGGCATGAAATCGAGTACCATCTTAATATGCCACATGCAACTAATGTTACATATTAATTGGATCCCTATTACTTTTTAAGGTAGTATAGAAATCCTTATGGCAATCAGTACAGCTGATGGCATTGAGAGTGAGTGACAATGTTTGACCTCACTCTGATCTTGCGTTCTGGGATGATCGTGAGAATCGGAAGCGATAGAAAGCCCCTTCCGGGCTAAGCAACTCAGTCAGTTGCAGTTAGTCAGTTGGAGAGTTAAGAACTTAGAAGGAAGCTAGCAAGATGTGACTCTCTGCGCGAGATTGTCTGGTCTGGGGATCCGGAATAAAGTAACATCAAAAGTAAATCGAAGTCTTGTTGTTATTACTAAAAGCTAACAATGACACAAGGCTTCTGATAAGAAATGGTCCCCAGCAGAACCAGACACGGAACCCAGATAAGAAAGACCAGACCAAGATAGAAGATAGAAGACTAGAGTAAGACGTAAGAAGTATACAACGTATAGATATTTAGTGCCGTCAAAGAAAAGGCACTACGTAACACTAATGGTGCCCATGTTGATGTATATTAAATTAGGCAAATAAGCTTCAATAAACACTCTTCGTTTTGGAAATACGATGAGGAAATTAATCCGACAATATGTGAAGAAAATACTTTCAAAAATTATAACAAACACAGGATGTTACGATCAGAGGAAACAATTTTATGTGTCTATACTTAAGTATTTCGGTATTAAACCATCATCAGGACACTGTTTCAGAATTTTTTGTGAGGGAGAAAAATGAAAAAATGTTAAGTGTATAGTGAATGTGTGAATATAATATAATAGTGAATATAATGAATATAAAGTATAATCAACATTATATTCACACATTCACTATATACTTAACATTTTTTCATTTTTCTCCCTCACAAAAAATTCTGTAACTGTGTTCTGATGATGGTTTAATACCGAAATACTTAAGTATAAACACACAAAATGTTTCCTCTGATCGTAACATCCTGTGTTTGTTATATTTTTTGAAAATATTTTCTTCACTCTTCGTTCTGTAATAATTTCCATATATTTTTCTGTTCATTTGCTTTTGTAATATGTTTTAAAGTTGTAAAGAGACTTTATGGACACCCTGTATAAAAAATAACTTCTATTAATCTACATAGATAAGAAAATTATTTTTAACATTTTAAATCCTAGGCAATGCCGGGTAGTTCTGCTAGTATTCAATATTTTTATTGCTTTAATTTCATACAATATCAAGAATATATAAAGAATAAAAGATGATAAAACAAATACATAAAAATATCTTTTATTAATTTATATAGATAAGAAAATTATTTTTAACTTTTAAATCCTAAAATTTAAAAAAACAGAGGGACCTCCAAAATGTTTCTGAACATTTCTGATTTAATTATTTTATCTTTACAGAAAAATTTAAAAATTGTACGAGTGAAATATATCTTAAACATAAATTCATCTAAATGTGAATAAGTATCAAAATGTATATATATATATATATATATATATATATATATATATATATATATATAAGAGCATTTAAAAAAAACACCTCAAAGAGATTTTTTTCACAGATCAGATGGACTTGCTACAACTAACATACTCCTCTACCCGGATTATAATACCATGTCAAACCCTCAAAAAATATTTCAACTTCTATAGTTCTTCTATAAAGCTCCCTTTCAAAAAAAAAAAAAAACTCTCTAAAAACAATTTCTTCAAATAAGAAATTTTCTCCTGACGATGACTTAAGGTCGAAACTAGTTGAGAATAAATAACATATAAGAAATATTCCTGTTTGTCTTATTACTTTTTGTTCATACTATATATATATATATATATATATATATGATCTATTATAGATCGAAACACTGCAGCGTCGGCCATAAACTCACCACTTAACCCATTTAAACCTGTGTTTTTTTCATTTTTCTTGATATATTACACACACACATATATATATATATATATATATATATATATATATATATATATATAAGTATAAAGAATCAGTGATACTGATAGCTTTTTTAATTTAGTGCGTCCTGGGACGCACGGATTTGATTTGAATGAGTCCCAGGGAAATTTGATGGGTTCCAACTAAAGTTTCTTAATATTTTTTTTTTAGTTTTTATCTATGAACAACTAAAGCCGTCTAACCCCTACCTTGTACTCCTTAGCGTGTAATTCTTTCCAAGAAATTATTGAAATGTATTTTCAGTAAGCTGGAAATGATGGAAGAAGAAAAAAAACACTAGGACGCATGGATACAATTTTACTACGTCCTTTTAGATTTGTATGCGTCAATGACGCAGGACGCGTACCTATCAGTATCTCTGATAAATATTTGATTTTTTTTCTTGTCCATCCCACTTTCATGCAGTTTTTGGGAAAGAAAAAACACTAGGACGTATGGATACAATTTTACTGCGTCATTTTAGATTTTTATGCGTCAATGACGCAGGACGCGTACCTATCAGCATCTCTGATAAATATTTGATTTTTTTCTTGTCCATTCCACTTTCATGCATTTTTTGGGGAAGCAAAAAACACTGGGACGCAGGGATACAATTTTACTGCGTCCTTTTAGAATTTTATACG